>CM067511.1:19805282-19853091 GCA_034509495.1 Acestrorhynchus altus | reverse complement strand
ACACACACACACACACACACACACACACACACACACACACACACACACACANACACACACACACACACACACACACACACACACACACACACACACACACACACACACAGACAAAGTGTAATATCAACCAGTGCTTAAGTTAAACTCACTTTAACCCACTCCTGCTTGAGTAAACTCTATTTGCAAACATATGCAAATTCAGCCCCTCAGTTCCTCCTGCTGCAGATGTAGGAGATATAGCAGCACAGTGACAAACACTCCAGAACAGTGTAGTGTCTCTTATAGAAACAGGGATATGAATATACACTTCACAGCCACTTCATTCGAATTTCATCACTTGTAGCTCCAGCTTGCTGGAGTTCAGTTAGTGACGGTTACCCATCTGCTGGTGCACAACTTTCACTGTTAAGATTTTTACTTTAGTGGGCAGTAAGTGGAAGCAGGTAGGTGTTTCTAATAAAGTGGCCAGTGAGTGAAAGCACAAGGTAGGTGTTTCTAATAAAGTGGCACGTGAATTGACGCACAAGGTAGGTGTTTCTAATAAAGTGCGAAATGAGTTGATGTTCATGGTCAGAGTTTCTAATAAAGTGGCCAGTGTGTGATACAAGGTAGGAGTTCCTAATAAAGTGATCCGTGCATGTATATTTCTGTGCACTGGCAGCAGGAATGTTACTTATATAATCATTTTCCAGTGGTGCTGCAACACCTGAGGTATTTGATGTTGCTGATCTCCTAGTATCTATCTGAGAGATGGGTTTTCTAAAGCTTGACGTAAGACTTCTGAGATTCAGTTTGAATTCTTGTTCAGGTTCTGCCTGAAATACATTGTCAACCTCTCCTCTTATTCACCGTCTGTGATAAAATGATTCCACACATATATTTCCAAGTTTTCAACTTGGATTAAAATTAAGTCACATCTGGGAAAGTCAAATGATTAGAAAGAAAGTTTCAGATAGAATTTTGTAATATATACATGCACTCTACACGAATCTCAACATCAGTTGAACTAATTCTCATTGGAGACTGAGTGAAAACTTGTACTGCTATTACTGCTGGTGTTAATATGATTATTCTGGGTCACAGTTTATACCTTTAAATGTCAAACTGTATTTTGTATGCAGGAACTGTGCTTTGCAGTGTTATGATATTTTTTTTTTAAAGAACCAGCTCATTTAAAGTATACAGTGCCTCCAATTAGTATTCAACCCCCTGCACATTTTGTAGGTTTACACATTCAGAGTTAACCTGGCATTGTGACATTTGGACTGTAGATCAGCCTGGACATGTGAAATGCACTGCAGCAAAGAAGAATGTTATTTCTACCTGTCTCCACCATTGGGAGTATCATCCGGAAGTGGAAGGCTTATGGAACTACTGTTAACCATCCACGGCCTGGACAGCCTTTCAAAGTTTCCTCCCGTGCTAAAGCCAGGCTTGTCCGAACAGTCAAGGCTGACCCAAGGACAACAAGCAGGAAGCTCCGGGAAGATCTCATGGCGGTGGGGACATTGGTTTCAGTCAATACCATAAGTAATGTACTTCACCGCAATGCTCTCCATTCCAGGTGAGACCATAAGGTACCTTTACTTTCAAAGCGCCATGTCAAGGTTTGTCTACAGTTTGCTTATGATCACTTGGAGAACTCTGAGGCAGACTGGTTTAAGGTTCTCTGGTCTGATGAGACCAAGATCGAAGTCTTTGGTGCCAACTACACCCGTGACGTTTGGCGACAAGATGGCATTGCATACGACCCCAAGAATACCATCCCTACAGTCAAGCATGGTGGTGACAGCATCACGTAGTGGGGCTGCTTCTCAGCCAAGGGGCCTGGCCATCTGGTCTGCATCCACAGGAAGATAGATAGCACAGCCTACCTGGAGATTTTGGCCAAGAACCTCCGTTCCTCAAGGATCTTAAGATGGGTCATCATTTCATCTTCCAACAAGACACCGACCCCAAGCACGCAGCCAAGAAAACCAAGGCCTGGTTCAAGAGGGAAAAGATCAAGGTGTTGCTTTGGCCTAGTCAGTCTCCTGACCTCAACCCGATTGAAAACTTGTGGAAAGAGCTCAAGATTAAAGTCCACATGAGACACCCAAAGAACCTAGACAACTTGGAGAAGATCTGTATGGATGAGTGGGCCAAGATTACTCCAGAGACCTGTGCCGGCCTGTTCAGGTCTTATATGATGTATGTAATGATTATTATTGTTTATATTGTTCTGATCTCATTTCCTCCATTGTGCCTGATGCCCTGAAATGGCAGCAATTTGAATTGAATTGGTGGAGGCATGTTCTTGTCTTCACCCTCCTAGTATCTGGAGCATTGTATATGATAGGGGTTCTAATGGGGTTGAGTAATTGGCACTTCCAAATTGGGAAAGTAAACAGTTATTAAGAAAGATTTTGCTACTGTCATCAGCAGTTACATTCTCACAGAATGACTCAGGCCATGCCGTAACACTCTCAACACCATGTTTTACACATCATTTTACAGATGAAAGTATGGAGGTTATTCTGGCCTCCACACATTGCTTTTTGCCATTACTTGGATACAAGCTAATCATGTCACCTAAGTTTTGAACTATTGAAAAACTCTATTTTTCTAACCATATGTGTGGGGATTTGAATTCATTACGGTGACATGAGAATGTCAGAACGTCTGTTGTCAGAAGAAGAAGAAAATGGTGGTTGCAAATCTCATGAGTTCGTTCTTCCAAGTACTATTCCATGCAGTTTTTCATTGTTTTGTTCTTGTTTCTGTTCAGTTTACTGGACTTGTCTCATGCTGAGGCAAAAAGCCTAGAATCAAGAGTAGCTGCTTGTTGCTCAAAGACAATAAATTAGAGACGTGTTTGTGTGTGTGTGTGTGTGTTTGTGTGTGTGTGTGTGTGTGTGTGTGTGCATGTGTTCATATGTAAAATATCAGGTAATGAAACAGTAAAGGTGTGATGATCCAGCAAGTGTGCAGTGATGGAAGGCATAAATGCAACAGTGCTTCAAGTGTCCACCTAAAATAGTAGCATTCTATGCAATAAGATAAACCTAGCTCTAATGACTGTACAATAAGGAGCGGCAACCATAAAATCTCAGACGTGCAATTGGTGAAATATTTTTCCTTGACCATGGTGTCCTACAAATAAACCAATAAGACAGAACTTTGCATGTCGCCCCAAAAATACAATGCATATACAAAAATCTATTGAAAAGCCTGTCTTACAGGCTCCATAATTACTTCGCCACAATACAGCCATTGTATCTACAGTCTCCACTCAATTTTGCAATATGCTCTGCTTGTCTGTGGCAGTTCTGTGTCCTTTAGCAATCCAAGATTGCTAAGTTGAACTGTATGAGAGGTGGACCAACAAGTTTCAGAAACAGAAGAGATAATGTGGAAGTGTGCATGGATGCACGCTGTGATTGATCATTCAGGTTCATTTGGGAGAAACCCTGCTCACACTCAGCACTTGCGATTGGAATGTTGTTCACAGCAACCCACAGTTCTTAGCCAAACACTGGAAAAATCTGAATTATTAGGCCCATTGTAGGTTTTTCTTCTAAAATCGTTATGGTCGGGATCCTCTGCTGTAAAATCCTTGGAATTTTTTCCACACAGTGCACTATTTCGAAAACTTGATGTCACCAATCTAGTATCCAAAATCCAAACAATGTTGCCCAGCTGAACATGTAATCCTTCTGCCAGCTCCATTCGTATCTCCATTTTGTTTGTGTGACATGTCCATGTTTTATTTATTTGAGGTGCTATAAAGCATATACAGTTTGTCCATCATCATCTTAAAATGACTGACAGCTCCCGTCTCTTTTATAACATCGGTCACAGCAAGTTCCAGTCTAGGGCTGATCAGTGCCAAACAGTAATGTTAAGAAACATACCGTATTTTCTGGACTATAAGCCGCACCGGACTATAAGTCGCACCCTGGAAAATAACATATATAAGAAGAAAAAGCTGCACCTCATTATAAGCCGCCTGGTTTAAAGTGTGGACAAAAAGTAGCAGCTTATAGTCTGGAAAATACAGACTTTCCACTTTCCACAAATCCACTCTTTTGCCCCAGAATTACAAGTACACCATCACGTTATTCCAATGAGGCTTTTGGAGACAAATTCCCTCGTCGTATGATGCCCTCAGCTATAAAGTTATCCAATCCTATAAGATCAAGAACATTTTTTTTTGCATATTCATTTCGTGCAACTGAAGCCTGACGTACGCAATTAATACACGCTTCCTACTCACACTTGTAGATTCATCTAGTATGATGCTGATTTTGGAAGGACAAAGTACAATTCTTTAATATAACTTTTGTTCATCTCCATTTGAATGGACAGTTCTCCCGATGTCAATTCCTTTAAGTTCCTGACACTCAGTTTCTTGTTCACAGCCGGAAGGGGTCCTCCTTTTAAACTGTTCTAAAAACCTAGGATGTAATCACAACCTGATCAGATTGATGACTCACTACAAGTCGTTCAAGAGTGCTTTCTTTACATTTTTCAAGGATGTTTGCTGGTGCTATATGAGCTTTGGTTCGAGCATGTTTGAAACCTTTTTTTCCTGACTGCTCTTTGCTGTTTGCTGATGCCCGAGGCAGTTGATGTTTCTGTGACACACAATCATTGGTCAAATTCATGCCTGCCATTTTTTGATTATAACTTTTTGCATGTTGTGCAGACCAACATCATGCATGACACCATCATATAGGCTACCGCAACTAGCCACTGTTGGCACCGGTGCCAAATTAACAACATAAACGTTGCTGCAAGTGTGGGTTTGCCACAGCCATCCATTCCACTCTCTCTTGCTTTTGTAGTATCTTGTTCTTCCCCATCACTTTTCCTTACGTCTTTAAGTCAGTTCTCTTTTGTTCACCATTTCCAAACCTCTCTGTTTAATAGTTCTCATCCATGAACACAAAACATTACGTGACAAGTGGAATTACCATCTACAAACTACAACATGAGATGTTATAAACAAACCACTAACATAACATTTTATTGTTATTCATTTTATGAATAAATCTCACTTAAAAAAAGTATTAGAGCCACATAAATAACTTCTGGAATGCAGGTGCTCATAAAATGAGAGGTTAAGCACTGTGTGTGTGTGTGTGTGTGTCTGTGTGTGTGTGTGTGTGTGTGTGTGTGTGTGTGTGTGTGTGGGTGTGTGTGGCTCATGAATGTGTCTGCAGAGGACACATGGTTTTCTAGACTATTCATTAACACAATCAGCCTCCAGGCTAACTATGTTCTTCCCTTTTAAGTAATGTGAAGCTGTGAGGCTTTGAGTATGTGCAGCGGCCTGAGGGGACTATCCAGGACACATACCAGCCTCAAACACACACACCTTAAGGCAGCAGACCTTCAGCACACACCGGCAGCTCATATCAAAGCGCAGTCCTGATTCAGTGTGGAATTGCCGATACTTGTGATGAATATGTACGACATCAAGTGATTTATTTATTCCATCCACCCTCAATCTTTTTCAGAGCTTGGCTTAAATTATTCAGCACTGACTCAACTGACTCAACCTGCAAATCAGTGTGTGAACCCGGAAACAAGGTTTTCGGCTCAGACTAACATTTTCGGATAGATTTTTTTCATGTTCGCTTTTGCAATATAAAATGTGAGGTCTCAATGTCATGTCAGATATGCTATGTCTATCCAAACTGCACTTTTCAAACATGCTTATTTTATTGGGGTGCTGGAGGATTTGTAAGTCCCCACCAATATATTACAAATATATGCCATTGTGTGATTGCTTATGCTGGAAAAGCTAACAATCACACTATCAAAACAAGGTTGAGTGGAATTTCTCTGGTCTTTTCATCTGATCTGTTAAACCTGTTGAGATTCAGTAGTGCTCAAACTCAAATTTGTCTCTTACCCAAAAGTTGTTTGCACTTTGACTTATCTTGCATTGTGTAGTGCAACTTGTCTTGGTCTTGATAATATTTGTACTTTGTCTCAATAGTGTTGGTACAACGTAATGTTTGTACTCTGTGTTGTCTTGGACTCAAGAGTGTTTCTAGTCTGACTTTTCTTGGTCTTGATACAGCATCTCAAAAATAAATAAATAAATAAATAAATAAATAAATAAATAAATAAATAAACAAACAAATTATATATATATATATATATATATATATATATATCTGTAGCAACTCTATATCGGCTCTGGAGCAGCTCCGTCCAAGCTCTGGCTATCCTTTCTTGTCTGTTTGATCCTGATCAATATAATCAATTTTACACAATACATTTAAAAATATGAACACAAATAAACAGTCAGAGACTCTGACTTCCATTTGTGTCTGTACAGAGCCTCTTCTGATCCAGGTATTTTCAGACACTGAGGCCTGTATGACACTGTGCGGCCTAAAGAAGACAAAGAAATGGTTTTATTTATGAAACACTGCAAATCAAGGGGACAGAAATAGCTTCCACAAAGTTTCCTGTTTCACCTTAAATAGTGCCTGAGTACCTCTTTAGCCTGCAACTCCGTCACCATTTAAGGTGGAATAAGAGATTTGAACCATACTAATATTAGATTTGAGTACATAAGACAAGCTAAATATTCTGCTTACAGTTTTAAGAGGAACTCTATAACGTGTATATGAGTCGGGAAACTCATGCAGCATTGTGTTTTGCCTGATGTTAGTTAGCTGCCATTGTTCACTGAACAACCAAAGTCAAACCAAACCTGATAAATGTAATGAAATGTAACCCAACTTTGCTGATCTATAGTGCTGAGGCTGACGTTTGTGGTAAATGTCCATTTGGTCCTCAGGATGATTTTGATTTTCAGCTCCTGTTCTGTGTTCTTCCATGGCCCTTCAGGCCTGAGTACATAGAATTAAACTCGTGTAACTAAAGTTTTGTTGAAGGTGTGGAATGAGTGATTTACCGTTGTGAAGCAACTGCAAGTAACTAATAGTGGAAATCATGACTTAATAATAATAACAACTGTTTTAGACGCTGCTATTAGTTACATTCCAGTAAATTAAAACAGTTTTTATTACCTGAGATATTGGCCATATTGGCCCTGAACAAAATACTTCAAGGCTCGTTCTGCTGTGACCAGCACTTTTAGAAATCTGCATGGAGGCAAGATCTTCAAGAAAAAGAAGTCTGCCAAAGTAATAAGTCATATAAGGCAATTTCAAAAAACACATTGAATAGAACTAGGTCCCTCTGGGTTTTTAAACACACAGTTGCTCAAATCTTTTCCATAAATAAATATGTAAATATTACTTTCTTTGTTTCTGTCTTGCTCATAATTGAACTGTAAACTTAATAATGGAAATATATATTAAACCTGGGTTTCACAATTCAATTACAGTGCATCGCAGTGCTTCACTTTTTCCACATTTTATGTTACAGCCTTATTGCAAAATGTATTCATTTGTTATGTATTTATTATGTATGTATGTCAATGTATTTTTTCCCACACCAAACCTCACAATGATGAAGTGAGAAAGGTTTGCTTGAAATCTTTACAAATGTATAACAAATAAAACACAGAAATATAACGTACATAAGGAGTCATAGCTTTTGCTCAGTGCTTTGTTGAAGCATCTTGTTGAAGTAATTACAGGCTCAAATACTTTTGAGTCTGATGCTTATTGGCATATCTGGTTTTGGTAAAATTTCTTCTGTTCTTCTTTGCAGAACCTCTTAACCTCCATCAGATTGAATGCGGAGCATCAGTGCACAGCCATTTTTAGATTTCTCCAGAGATGTTAAATCAGGTTCAAGTCTGAGCTCTGGTTGGGCCACTCAAGGACATTTACAGAGTTGTCCCAAAGCCACTCCGTGGCTGTGTGTTTAGGGTCATTGTCCTGTTGGAAGATAAACCTTTGTCCCACTCTGAGGTCCAGAGCTCTCTGGAGCAGGTTATCATCAATGATGTCTCTGTACATTGCTGCATTCATCTTTCCCATGAGCCTGATTAGTCTCCCAGTTCCTGCTGCAGGAAAACGTCCCCACAACATCATGCTGCCATCACCATGCTTCACTGTAGGAATTAGAATTCCAGATGGGCTGTCATGAGCCTTTTGTATGTGAGAAGTGGCTTCTCTCTGGCCACTGTATCATACAGGCCTGATTGGTGGGGTGTGGCAGAAATGGGGGTCCTTCTGGAAGAACACTGGAAAATTTTCTCACTTTGTCATCGTGGGTTATTGTGTGTAGAATTGAGGCAAAAATACATTTTATCCATTTTGGAATAAGGCTGTAACACAAGAAAATTTTCAAAAAGTGAAGTGCTGTGAATACCTTCTAGGTGCACTGTAATGACTTTATTTGTTCTAGATTGTGCAGAATGCTTCTCCTCAGATTTGCCTTGTACTAGACATTTGTCTTGGTCTCCACAGTGTTTGTACTTGGGCTTTCCCAGACACCAACATTGCTTGTACTCAGGTTTGTTCTGGTTGTGATACTATTTGTACTATAAGGACACTTTTTTATGATGAACGATTTTGTTAACTTCTTGCATATGATTTCCCATACAGGGAAAAATTCAAATACACCAAAATGCATCACAACAAACTACATGAGAACATTCTCTCTGCTTATTGGTGGGACCAAGGTAAGTTAATGTAGTACAAAAGTTATTTGTTCTGGGCTGAGCAGCAGCAACAATGGCATACGTAAGGAGCAGAGTAAGTATCTGCACCTGTTAGACCACTTCCCCTCAAGTTTTCTTGGATTTGTCTTGACTATTGGTATATCAATAGATATAATAAATTCTATAATATATATGCTAGACATATATTCCTATATTCATAGGGATAATCATCAAATTATTCCTTCCAGTTAAAGTAAGTAATGCCATCCTTGGCCATACCCAAGAGATTCTCTAAAGACACCTGGCTCAAACTGTTATGTTAGTAGTATCTACGGTTTTGTTCATGTGTCACCTTGTGTCTCGTATATAGTTTGTTTATTAAAAGTGATTGATTATTAATTGTGCTCTGTATGGTGCTGGATATGAATTATAATCCCATAAATAAAACGTTATTACTTCTTTTCATCAGTCATTTTACTCTTGACCTTCTTAATAATGAAGCCTCTATGGAGAAAATCGTAGCAACAGATTAAAATAAACTCATCATAGTGTGTGTGTTTGTGTGTGTGTGTGTGTGTGTGTGTGTGTGTGTGTGTGTGTGTGTGTGTGTGTGTGTGTGTGTGTGTGTGTGTGATCTGTAATTGAAGCAATGCTCACCTGGTTGGCCTTATTAACTTGAGATTCAGACAAGTAATTTGTGAGTGGGTGTGTGTGTGTGTGTGTGTGTGTGTGTGTGTGTGTGTGTGTGTGTGTGTGTGTGTGTGTGTGTGTGTCTGAGAGAGAGAGAGAGAGAGAGAGAGAGAGAGCGAGAAGCGTACTCAAGTAGGGTTATAATCATTTGTATGTCTCCAACCAATTGCTGCATTTACATAAGTAGCTCTCTGTCTTGGTCTGTCTGTCTGTGTGGTGCAACACGTAACATCAACAGCAAGCTGCCACACCATGTGGGAGACTGGGGTTTGATTCCCAGTCTGGAAAAGTTTGCTGTGCTTCATCAATGAGTCTTTGGGCAAGATTCCTAATGCTACGAAGTTGTATTTTATTCACTGTCAGCAACAGAAATAATAGCAGAACAGATCTGATCACCCTTTGGCACACATCACAACTCATAAATGTGTTTTTGAGCAGCTAAAACTAAGCATACAATTTTGAAAATACTTTAAAAAGACAAAAGTGTGACACATCTCAAAACTCATTTTTGCTTTGTGGCCTTTCATTATTTTATTTTTACAGTGCCTATAAAGCCAATGGCTCTTGACTATTGGGACAAGGTTTATGGAGTCAGAGTAAATAAAGAAATTTGCACCACCTGGCCTTTCTTAAATGAAAATGTCATAACACTAACAAGCTAATTATGGTCTGAGACCTGCGTTCAGTTTAGTGCAAATCAAAAGAAAACTGGATCTGTTGTATCTTAAGAATGTATATAACTCCACAACTCTTTCCCTACCAAACCTCTTTTCTTCCATTGTCCTCTACAGTGTCTCTGTCCCTTTACACTCTGACCCTTAACACCTTTTGTACAACAATAGCAGTGACCAGTCTCCCTCTCCAGCTCAAACACTCAAACCATCAGACCTATTTTCATTGCTGACCAGGAAACTTAAACAGGGGAAAGTTGCAGTTCCAAATGGTGTTGAGTTGCAGTACTGAAATGGTGTGCTGAGCATTTGGGAGCAGTGCTTCAGTGCAATCTTTGACCTCAGCTGCAGTCCTAATTGCAGATGGTATCTGAATGGATAATGCAGTGGTCTACCTGCTGGTGGGACAATGCACACACTTACCTATAGACAAAAGAAATCAGTGAGAAGATCATGGTTTTTGATTTCTCCAGAACAGATTGTGCTGCTAGGGGAATTTATTTGAGGTAGATTTATTACAGGTAGATGACTCCATCATGGGAAATTGAATTTCTGACTGGTCTACCGCAGTTTGAAGCAACAGGGTCCCTAACAGGCTGTATCAGCTCCATTCTTGGTCAACCTGCCATGTCATTGTAATAAATTGTATTAAGAATATGCTTAGAACAAATTAAACAAACTGATTAAGCTGGCTGAAGTAATGTTGGACTCGTTAGAGGTTGTCATATCGACATTCTGAGCTCTCAGAATATGGTCTGCTAAACGGGCTGCAGACTTCTATCCAGGTCACTGGAAGTACAGCTTATATTACAATCTTTGATATAAGGATGACTGAAGTTATCCATATGCCTGCCATGGTCTCTGATTAGTGTTCAAGTATTTCTTAACATTTGTAGTGAATTAATCGTTTTCCAACAAGAGGTTAGCTATCTAAGGCTTATCATTTCTATTAATGGGTTTTCCAATGACCCTGTCAAGATTGAGGCAGTGGCTCAGTGGCAGTGCTCTCATTGTGTGTAAAAGCTGCTCTCATTTTTAGGGTTTACCTGTTATTACAGACACATTGTAGAGGGGTTTGCCAAGCTGGCTAGCCTCTACATAAGCTGGCAGCAGAACGTACAGGCACACAGGCTCAGAAAGCATCAGGAAAGGCCTTTTGATCCACCTGGATCTCTCAGTGTCAGAGATGTAAGATCTTAAAGCAAAGTTGGTATACACCCCGGTGATTGCCTAATTGAGGTTGATGCTAGCCTTAGTGGACAGTTCTTTCACAGGGACAAGGTCAGACCTGTAGCTTATGCCAGTGGCTTATGTTTTCAGCCCACTGAGCAGAGTATTGGTAATTATAATTTGGTGAAGTTGGAATTTCGTATGTGCAAGTGGGCATAACAAATGTTTCAGGAATATCTGTTGGGGCATAAGTGTACAGTGTTTACAGATTACAACCGTTTGAGCTATCACCACTCTGCTAAACTGGGGAAAACATCAATGGGCTGACCAACTTGCTGCTATTGACTTTGAGGTCAAATATCAGTCAGGACACAGTAAATAAGGACATCGATGCATTGTCTGACTATGATATGGACCATGACAGGAAACCTGCCCTTGGACAATTTCTACTTGCAGGAAACTGATCCACTCCTGAAGGAGGTTCTGGTGATATGGAAAAAGCAGGTCTGGTCCACCCCAGATTAAAGATGACAGGTCCCTACACCAGCTGCGGCATTAACTTAGTTTAATCAGCTCCTCAAAATCATCCTCACGGGCACCGGATCCATTACCAACATGGTTATTTAAACAGATCACACCAATGGTTATTAAACCATTACTCAATATAGTGAACTCATCCCTTATCTTAGGATACATTCCCAAATAAAATAAATTCCCACTTAAATCTGCGATTAATCTTGAAAAAGCCAAACCTTGACCCATATGAGCTTGCTAGCTATAGGCCAAACCTTCCCTTCTTAGAAAAAGTATCTCCACAATAATTGAAATGAGGTTTTCAAGACTGGGTTTAGACCCAATCACAGCACTGAAACAGCTTTTTTAAAAGTAACAAACAACCTGCTTCTCTCACATGAAATGCTCACAAATTACAATGCTATTCTAGTGCTGTTGGATCTTAGTGCCAGGTTTGACACTATTGATGATTCTATCCTGCTTGATAGGTTAGAAAATCATGTGGGAATCAAAGGGTCAGCCCTTAACTGGTTTAGATCTTATCTGACTGACCACCTCCAATGCTTTAATGTTAATAATAAACACTCTTATGACACCATGGATTTCACCACTCTTGTGCTGCTGGGTAAAGTAATCCAAAAGCATGTTATTGACTTTCATTATTATGCCAATGACACCCAGCTTTACATATCAGCTATTCCGAATGAGACTGTCTCATTAAAACCTAGAATAAGGTTTTAAAACTAGGGCCCAATATAACTAATATTAATGTTGATGATTTATGAATTACACCCACCATTTTACACCCACTACATTAACAAGAAGTTGTGTTTGACACAGATCTTTCATTTGAAATCCACATCAGTAATGTAGTAAAAACTGGCTTCTTTCATTTATGTATTATTACCAAAATGCATAATGCACTTTCCCACAAAGATGCTGGATTATTGCAATGCCCTTCTGAATGGTAGTTCAGGAAGACCATTGCAGAAGCTCCAATTAGTACAAAACGCAGCTGCTAGAGTTCTCACCGGGACTAGGAAATTTGATCACATAAGTCCTGTTCTCTCATCCCTCCATTGGCAATCTATTAAATTCCACGTCAACTATAAAATACTGCTTGTAACTTACAAGACACCTAATGGCTTAAAGGATAAATACCCAAAATATCTTAAAGGACTTCTTAAACCATATAACCCATTGTGTACACTTTGCTCTCAAGATGCAGGCTTACTAACAATTTCTCAAATTATAAAGAACACTGCAGGGGGGTGAGCATTCTCTTATAATGCCCCCCAATTCTGGAATAACCTTCCTGCTATTGTTTGGGACTCAGACACACTCTCTGTCTTTAAATCTCAATTGAAAACACTTCTCTTCACATAGGCTTTTGGTTAACCCCTCCTTTACAGACTGTCTTTCTGCGCTACAGCAGATTATCTATGATTACTTATTTCTCTCTCTCCCCCCCCATATTCAAGTCAAGTCAAGGCTTTTTATTGTCATTGCATCTGAGTACAGGTACACAGTGTAACGAAATTATGTTCCTCCGGAACTAAGGTGCGAAATGGAGCAGCAAGAAAAACAATAAAACAATAAATACAATAAATACAGTAAAACAAGACACAGTTTCACAGACAGGACAGGACAGTGCAATACCGGTGGTGAGGATAATGTGCGGAGATATGTAACATACTGTAACATTTAGATGTGCATGATAACAGCAGTTACTGAGGTAGAATTCTGAGCTGTCCCTGGTTCCTGCCCACTCATGATGCCTTATCCTGAAGGATCTACTTAGATGTCAACTCAGCCCATATTAGAGACTCTACTGCCAGCTTATGAATGTTTAGCCTGCATGGACCTCCATATTAACACTGAGCTTGTATCCTACTCTCACTCGCATTCTCAAAATACTCATCTTTTGAGCCTTGCGTCCTCTCAAGGTTTCTTCCTCTTAGCCTGAGGGAGATTTTCTTGCCACTGTTGCCGTTTGGCTTGCTCAATTGAGGCTTGGACCTGGATTTCTGTAAAGCTGCTTTGTTGTAAAAGTGCAATATAAATAAACTTTGATTGATTTATTGATTGATTATTATACCAATGGGACTGTCAGGTGGAGAGAGACGGAGAGTTATATTGATGGGTTTTCAATCCAGATGGGCATGTCCTTAAGAAGGACATATAGAAACAGCTATATCAGGAGCACCTAATAAGTACTGAGCAGACAAAAGAACTGGTATGCTGGTGCTATTAAGGCAAGGGATGTTTGAAAAAAGTGTGAGCATTGTTAAGATGCAAAAGATTCTAGGCAAATACCACATAGCTTTATGGGCCATTTGCTGGCCTCCAGGCCAAATTAAATTGTTGATCATAGATTTTACTGTGTTGGAATGTCCTTATAATGACTAATGTGTTCAGGAAATATACTGAGGCAATTTCCATTCATGATCAGTGAGCTCATACAGTGGCACAGCTCCTGCAACGAAATGTTTTTTCAGGTTTGGTGTTCCAAGTTGGATTTATTCTGATAAAGGAAGGAGCTTTGAGAGCTCTTTATTTCAGCAACTTTGTTGTCTGTATGATATAGCAAAGTGAGGTTCTTCTTGACCAATAAAAACACAAAAATGGACCCATAGATCAGGATTTGATCAGGTTTGATCAGGATTTGATGAGGTTTTATAACCTGGAGTAACAGCACAGTAAGGGAGGAAATAGGATGAAGGTGAGAAGGATGAAGATATTGTGAATCTTACCTCTTAATCAGCTAAGAGGTAATACATAGTAAGTGACCCACCACCATCACACCCCATTTAACTTACAACAGTTTAGCCTCTCCTGTAATTGGGTTCCCTGTTTACAAATTTTATTCACATCTAGTGACTTGGAAGAACACAAAAAAACTGAACTCACTGTCATATAATCAGTTTGAGACATGGTGCATCATGCTGGAAGTTGCCAATAGAGTGTAGTACATTACAGTCATGAGAGTAAGCACATGGTCAACAATAGTACTAGAAAAGGCTGCAAAATTCAATAAATATTCCTCACACCATTACATCACATCCACCAGCCTGGACTTTTGGCACAAGGCAGGTTGGGGTCATGAATTCTAGCCTACCATTTATGTATCTCATCAGAAACATCACATAAGGGTAAGATATTCATCTGACCAGGCTATGTTTTTCTGGATATCTGTCTACATCGATTCACTTTTGGTGAATATGTGCCCACTGCATCTTCAGCTTTCTGTTCTTGGCTGACAGAAGTCAAAATTATGTGGTTTTCTGCTGTTATGGACCATCAAGTTTCAAGATACAACCTGCTGTGCTTTCTGAGATGCTCTTTTGCTCACCTTGGTTCTTACTGTAGCCTTTCTCTCAGCACCAACCAGTCTGGCCATTCTCCACTGACCGCTATAAGATATGTCTGCTGATGTCTTATAAGTTTTCTTTAGAATACTGTGTGTGTGACACACACACACACACACACACACACACACACACACACACACACACAAACAAACAAAATCTTTTTAATCTAAACATTAGGTAGAGAGAGATAAACCTTTGCTTCTGCAGCTTTAAGAATATTGGCTTGGGATATTATATTGGATCATGTAGATGAACTATGTTAGGCTTTGAAGTATGAACAAGGCTGAGTTCACTAGTTGTTTTAGGGTAAAATCAGGGCTAGATTTGATAACATGGTGGGGGTTAAGGTTAGGATCAGGGTACGTTTAAATACAAGGTCACAATAAGGCTTGGAAACAGGGTGATGGTAAAGATTAAGAGCAGAGTGAAGGATTTTAAATCCATTATGCTGTTCCTAAACTTTACCCTAAGTCTGCCCCCAAAGCTGAACCCTGCTTTAGAAAAAATGTGAGGGTTTATTAAAGTCAGGGTTCATTTAAGGAAAGGTGTTACAGAGTTATTTTAAATGGTTTAGATTATGATTAGGGCTAGTGTGGTTTTTTGGTGAGAGTTGTGTCTACAGTCTGGGTTTAGATTAAGATCAGGGTTACCTTTAGGGAAAATATCAGGGTTATGATTAGGATCAGTATGTATATTAAGACAATCACTCACAACCAGTTGAGCTGGGGCATCTCATAGCAGAGAGATGTCTTAGGTAACTGCTCCACCGAATTATTCAGCAGAGACCTGCAACCACACAAACACATTTAAAATGAGAAGAAAACCTGGTGCTTCTGCAGCTTTATACAGTAAATGCTGTTTAGTGAAAGATGAGGCACTTACAGGAAGAATAAAGACTTCAGACCCTCAAAAGACCTCTGTCGGAGAGACGTAATTCTGTTCTCATCAAGGATCCTACATACAAGCATAAACACACACACACACACACACACACACACACACACACACACACACACACAAACACATAATTAGTCATAATTAAAGTTTTAAAGTTATATACATTTTGACTTCTTTATTCAGTCGATATAATATAGAATAAAATATCAGTATTTAACACAGTGTAAAAATATTTTTCTCTCTTGAAACAGACATTGAACGGAAGACTCATCATTAGCCTTTACAAAAAGCTTTTGTGCAGATAAATATCATTAATTCAGTGACATTTCTATAAGGCAAATTATCAATATTTACTCTTTCACATTCCATTTTATTTGAGATCATTTTAAGAGGTTGTAGGATTGTTCTTGTCATTCTTTTTGTTTTTCCCTTTCTTTTTTATTGTGGTATTTTGTTAAAACCAAGCAGATTAGACACAAAGCAGATGATGTAAATATGCAATAAAACTGAACATGTATCAGACAATACACAACTGTATTACTTGACAATAATAATAAGGCTTGTTTTGTGTTACTGACAACACTTAAATCAAGTACAACAGAATATTCAAAAGCATGTGGTCATTATTGCTACACGGATCTCTTTTGTTGTCATTAGAATATAATAATGGAATAAGGCTGCTGACCTTAAATACAATCATCAATGTATTGAATTAAAATGAACTAAAATTAGACATGCATTTTTCAAATTCCTAGTAATAATCACACTTCTCTAAATGCCTAGAACGTCCTCAGCAACACTGCTCCCTATTACACTTGTTGATTGGTGTATTTTAGAATAAGACACTTGTGTGAGACGATGGATAAAATTGGTTTGTGACAATCATGCTTTTTCAGCTGATTGTTTCTGTCTGAACTCATGGGGCTAATCTATCGCTCTTCTGTTCTGTCCCTCGCAGGTCTGATTGTTTCCTTGGTCTGTTAAACGCTAAGCGTTTTTGTGTCTCTTCTGGGATTGTATTGACTTCTTCAGTTATTAAGGATTTCATTGGTGCACAGTTGCAGAAGATTACACACTGTGACTCCATCTGCACTGTTGAGAGCATTTGAAGATTTATACTTTATATAACCGGCTATATGCGTGTTTTTTTTTCCCTTTTCTTGACTCTGCCTGATCTGGAAGTCATGTGGATCTAACCTGTTAGATCTAATAATTAGCTCTGCTAGTAGATCCTCTCTTACAAAGTTGCCCTTTATTCAGTCCATTAGTATACTTGCTAAAACTAGCAAGTCAAATATTGTGAATCCAGAGTACTTTATAAACTACGTATATAAATTGTTTATAAGTGTTAACTGTTAAAACCCTAGGCCAATTTTGTTTCTGTAGTTCTTCCATTCTTTTTTTGACAAAACATTAGAAAAATATTTATAAGTGACAGTGACCCATGCCAAATATTTTCAGAAGATCCTAGGCTACTCAAATTTGTATTCAATTGGGATGTAAAAGAGAAAGTAAACAAGATGTAAAAGGTAATAGAATTATTTATATAAATTTGACCATGTTGATCAAATATTTACTTGTGCTTATAATTTATTTATTTATTTTATTTTATCATTGTTATTATTTTTTGTTTATAAGGAATACAAAACACTCAGCATCTCTGAAATCAAATGATCTAAAAGTGTCTACAAGCACAGCCGCAAGAAGCCTCATCAGCCAGGCTGCTGTGGAGCAAAGCTAAAGAATGGTGTCCATTTCACCATTCTACATACAGGCATCAGTAGATGATAAGAAACGCGTCTGAATGTAATGTTTCCTGATAGGACACGGTAAGACTTTAATTCCTAGCTTTCAAAGCTCAATATATTTCTTCAAATCTCAAAAGCTCAACATAATATTTATTTATGTAACTTTACGAATGTTTGTTCTCTCAGCAAAATATGCTGTCTGCTTGTAAATGTTGTTAAGTGCACTGAAACTTTATTTTTCATTCATACATTTCTGTACAAAGTTGTTTTTTATTGTCTGTGCACGTTCACTTAGTTGACACGTATTATTTTAATTTGTTTAAATAAGTAACCATGCAGAGTGCAAACAGCAGAGGCAGTTCAGATAATAATAGTGCCAAATAATAAGGACACAGGGATTTCCTCACACCTTCCCTAAAATCACAGTGACTTGGCCATGCTATGTTGCACCCAATGATTCTACTGGCAGAAATGGACAAGATGGATGGATGGAAACCAGCTAGTATATTTTTCTATGAAGTTTACTACTCTTATTAAACCAGTTTCTCAGTCCCTGCTGCTGAATAACATCACAGCATGATAGTGCCACCACCATGTTTCACTGTGGGGATGGTGTTCTTGGGGTTATAAGATGTGTTGGTTTTGTACCAGACATTTCAGACCAGAGCACCAGTCTCCCACAGGCCTTCCTTTTTTGTCTGTTAGTAAAGGCTTTTTTTCTGGCCACTCTACCATAAAGACCAGCTCTATGGAGTGTATGGCTTATTGTGGTCATATATACTTATACTACTAGCCATTGACAGTGTATGATAGTATACTGATAGTATATTTACTACATGACGTGAACTTGGGAAATTATTCATTAATTGAGATTCAAATCAGCAGAATCACAAAAAGCAGACAGGAGAAGAATAGTTAGTATAAGCAGAGGTTATATTGAATCTGGAGGTCATATCTGGAGTGGAATGAAGTTTAAAATAGATATAAAAGATGCCCAGTAAAACATAATATCTGGGATTGTTGGTGTATTTGTATTTGTTTAGATTGAATGATCTTTTCTGTAACTATATGTGCACTGGATCACATTGCATCACTTTTTCGAATTTCAACACACAATACCCCAAAAGTTTGTTTGAAATCTTTGCAAATTTATTAAAAATGAAATACAAAAATATACTATTCATAAGTATTCACACCCTTTGCTCAATACTTTGTTGAAACACCAGCAGCAATTACAAGCTCAAGTATTTTTGATTATGATGGTAGAAGCCTGGCACCCCTTTTTTTGGGGAAGTTTCTCCCATTCTTCTTTGCAGAACCTCTGAAGCTCCTTCAGATTGGATGGATTAGTTCAATCAGGTTCAAGTGTGGACTCAACATTCACAGAGTTGACCCGAAGCCACTCCTTTGTTATCGTGGCTGTGGCTTAGGGTCATTGTGCTGTTGGAAGATAACCCTTTGTTCCAGTCTGAGGTCCAGAGCACTCTGGAGCATCTTATTATCAATCATGTCTTTGTACATCACTGCAGTCATCTTTTCCTTAACCCTAACCAGACCTCCAATTCCTCCTGGGAGAAAAACATCCCCACAACATGACGCTGCCACCAGCATTCTTCACTCTAGTAATGGCTAGGTGATGAGCAGTGCCTAATTTCCTCCAGACATGATCCTTGGCATTGAGCTCAATCTTTGTTTCATCAGATACTTTGTTTCTCATAGTCCAAGAGTCCTAGTTTGTCATGTTCCTTTAATGAATAATGTTCCATTCTCTCCTCTCCACAGAGCAACATTGTAGCTCTGTCAGACCATTGGGTTCTTGGTCACCTCCCTGAATAAAGCCCTTCTACCTTCTACTCTAGGAAGTGTCCTGGTGGTTCCAAACTTCTTACATTTATGGATGATGCAGGGTAATGTGCTCACTGGGACCTTCAATGCAGCAGAGCTTTTTCTGAACCTTTCCCCAGAGCTGTGTCTCAATAGAATTCTGTCTCTGAGGTCTGCAGACAATTCCTTAGACGTCATGGCTTGGATTGTGCTCTGACCTGCACTGCCTATTATGGGACTTTTATATAAACAGGTGTGTGCCTTTCCAAATTTCCAACCAAATGAATTTACCACAGGTGTACTCAAGCTGTGGAAAGGATGGATGTAGAATAGTAATGATTGGAAACAAGAAGCACCTGAGCTCATGCCATGGCAAAGACTGTAGATAGAGGCTATATTTTTGTGTTTTATGTTTAATAAATGTGCAAAGATTTCAAACAAACCTTTCTCATTTGTCAATGTAGGTTATCTATAGAATTTTGAGGGGAAAATGGAATCCATTTTGAAATAAGGCAGTAACATAAAATGCAAAAAGTTCAGAATGTGAATATTTTCCTGATGCACTGTACATATATTAAAATACACAAACACAACACCCCCCCCCCTCTGTGTGTGTGTGTGTGTGTGTGTGTGTGTGTGTGTGTGTGTGTGTGTGTGTGTGTGTGTGTGTGTGTGTGTGCGTGTGCGGGCGTGCGTGTGTGTGTGTGTGTCCTCTGTTACTCACAGCCACTCCAGACTGCTTAGATCAGTGAAGATTCCAGCTTTCAGAGAGGAAATTCTGTTCTGACTCAGAAATCTGCAGAGAGAGAGAAAGAGAGAGGGGGGGGGGGTGTTTAAGTGGACTGGAGAGCATTTATTAATATCAAATTGAAGCTTAAGTAAGCAGGTGGGAGCAGTTCAATTCCACTGGAGTCAGATTTACCCATCTGCACTGAGAGAGAGAGCATGACTATGCATAATATAACAAACAGCTCCTATCTCTCTCGCTCTCTCTCTATCTCTCTGTCTCTCTCTCTCTCTCTCTCTCTGTTTCTCACTCAAATACTTCTGTAAACAATCATAATTCTAATCATACTGACGTCTAAGCAATGGAATGATTCATACTGATAATGATAGTACAGATACAATTAAAAAGAAAAATACAAGTAGTAACATTTATTCAAGTACAAGTGTACAGTATATGTATTTGTTGCAAGCAAAGGTTTTGAACATTTTTTGAGAAGTATTACCACAGATGCTGTAGTACATGAAATACAATATTTTCAGCTATTCTGTATGTTATATTATAAAAAAATAAATCATTAGTTTGGCCTGTGCAAAAATAAATAAATAAATAAATAAATAAATCAATTAATCAATCAATCAATCAATCAATCAATCAATCAATCAATCAATCAAGCCAAGCACTTGCTTCCTCCGATTCATGTAAGGTCAGTGACCACTTCTTTTTGAACTGCTGCCATTGCATTACTGCTGGGCAGTCAACATGCCAGGTCCCCAGCTCCAACACAACAGTTAAAAGACACCTTTGCCAACTGTGTGTGGCAACACCATGGTCAGCACCAAGACTGATAGTTTGTTGTCATGCATGGTCTCATAGCCATGGTCTCATGTGACGTACAATTTAGTCTTCATTTTTTAGTCTTCAAAAAATGTTAACTTTAACCTTTACTATGTTTACATGTATTATTTATGCTATTATTACTAAATATTATTGTCCACCACATCATACCTTTATAGCCTAATAATATAGCCCTAACTTTTTTGATGAAGCCTGTTAAAGATTAGTTAACAACAGCCACCAGCCAATATGTCACAGTAGCGTATGATGCAACAGCAACAGTTTATTTTTTTTCGTCCCAGATTCACATCAAGTCACTTATGTCAATTAAAAAGGTTTTAGGCCGTACTAAAGCTCTAAAAACCTGTATCAGTGGTCATAAGGTGCACAAATAAACCCATTCTGAATCACTGATCAAATTATTTTATATATTTTTATATATTAAAAACGTCCTGAAATGAAAATGAAATCAAATTGTTACTTGAACTAGCATTTCTTTGACCATTTCAACTCACTTAACCTGATGATATAATTGACATCTGGATGCACTAGCTTTTTCACTGAGAATTAGGATAATATTTTCTTTATTACATAGAAAATATTGAGAAATTAATTCCAGTCCAAATAGAGCTGATATACTTTGCAACAACACTACATTAGGCATACTGGTTTCAATAATTATGTAATTATGTATTTTTATGTTTTTTAATGGACTGTTAATTATCATTTATAATGCATTATTTTGTTTTGTATATTAAGTTTAATGTCACTTGATCCTTTAATATTTAAATGTATTTTAAGTTTGTTTTTTTTCTAAAATACAAAACATTCTCAAAGCTATGACACTTTGCAGTGTGCACCAGCTAAAACATTGCCTATACCACATTGATCAGGGCTGGTTCTGAATGAGCGCATTTGGGAATTGCTGTCATTACTGTTTGTTCTTGTTGACAGACTCGTTTCAAAAAGTGGAAGACTTATATGTGATGGACACACACACACACACACACAAACACACACACACACACACACACACACACACACACACACACACACACACACACACACACACACACACACACACACAGGAATGTTATGGCATTACTATGCAATGAATTTATGCTGATTTCCTTCCATTGTTGCTAAACTGCATTGCAAATACTTTCATTTTCTTGGATGGATGTGTGTAAATGCAAAAAGCATTTAAAGAGAGAAATCTGTGTGTATGCATGTGTGATGTGTGTGAATTTATGTTAGTATGTGCAGTGTTATACTAAAGCTGGCAAAATTACTATCAAATATTACTTATTATAAAATGTAACTTATTACTTAACTTATTACTTATCTGAAACAGATGTTTATGCTGATGTATTCTATCAGTCTGTCAATTTATACAGACATCCCAAGTTGCAAAAACCCATTTTAGGGATGTACCCTTTTGAGTAGTCAGAGCTCAAACAAATTTTGTATTTTCTCTTTTTGGAAGGACCTGGCTCTGCCATGTTGCTCCTTCTCTCACTCACTGAACACATGCTGTCCAGGAAAGGAAAAAACACTGCCCATCAACACTTAAAATGCATTGGCTAATTGACAGACTGTTTGCAGAGAACAGGCCAAGCCTCCCTGTTTTGCATTCTTTTCATGAATATGCACATGAGGGGAGCATGTTATTTCATGGTAGGTTAGGCCTGTGTGTACTCTTGGCCACTTGTTCTATCTGACTAGCGTTCATCAGAGAACCACTATGTATATCACATAATATGCAGAAGACTCCCAGAACTTCTGGGAGCCTTGAGATGTGTTACATAGACAGTGACGTATAAACAAGTGTATGATTTGTTTGCTTGTATTTTGCTTACAGCTTTCTCAGAGAGAAGAGGCCAGAGAATGCTCTCTTGGAGATGAGTTCTATTCTGTTGTTCTCCAGATGCCTAAGAGAGAGAGAGAGAGAGAGAGAGAGAGAGAGAGAGAGAGAGAGAGATAATTGCAAAACCATATCCAAGTGTTATGGATTTGATTCAGTATTCTGTGCAAATAGTTTAAATCTTAAACTCTTAGGATAGACCCATCAGACTGGTTATATGTGTCACTTAAATAAGGCTTAGCATCATTTCTGTTAATAATCTGATATTTCAACACAAGCAACAGTGGTCAAAGAAATTCTCATTCCTCCAAACAGTTGCATTCTTTACTCTTGTATACAAGGTTAATTTAGTTAATGCTAGCTAACTTACTGAAGCTGTAATTCATCTGTTAGCATTGTGTACTCTACCTATAAATCTCACTCATCTGAAAACATGTAATGGAGGCCATTTTTTTATATAATACACCAAACATGTTAGCATCCACATAAACAAGTGTATTTGAAGAACCGATGATGAAAATGTTGGATGATGATGGGGGTTTTAGTTTAGAGGAAACAAGGTTTTCTACTATTACTATGCTTCAAGAACATAAAATGCATATATAACTTAAGCCAAGACTCAAAAGAAGAATCCAAGAAGCACTGAGCAGGAACCTCTGAGAGGAATCAATGCTCAAAAGGGCAACCATACTAAAAGCAGTTACTCAGTGAAAGCAAGACTTTAAGGGAGAACCTAAGGGCATGCAGAGGAGCCACCAAGTTCTACCAAGATTCAAAATGAGAACCCTTCTAAGAACACTGAGAAAATCAAACAAACTACTTAGTGGAACCAAGACTTAAAAACAGAACTTCCATAAGAGCATGAAGATTAAACACTAACAGGATCCAAGATTCAATATGAGGACCTCCGTACGAGCATGGGGAAGAACTTCTGAGCGGAACTGAGACACAAAAGGAGGACCTCCCAATGAGCACGAGGAAGAACCACTGACAAGATCCAAGACTCAAAGAGGGAACCTTGCAACTGATCCAAAGTTCAGTGATGTAACTTCTCTACTGCATTCTCCTCACTGACGTCAGATTCAAAAACCTGATGCTGGCCTACAAAGCAAAAAGTGGACCAGACCCTCCATACTTGATGGCAATGGTAAAAACTTGATCTGTATCAAGAGCCCTTTGAGTTTTCATCAAAGCTAATCTAATGCATATCTTTATGGGCCAAGATATGCACTTCTTCGGATGCCAAAAGCCACAGCAGTACACACAGACTCACTGTAGAGAACAGAGAAAGCATCATCAAAGTGTCCATGTTTACCTCTTAGTTTTCTTATAAGCTTAGCTTTCATCAGCAGCAGAGGCTGTATGAAGAAAAGAATCAGTAATAATTAATCAGCTTTTTTTTTTTAAAAAAAAAACAAAACCAAAACACTAAAATCACAGCTCGTTTCAGCAGTAAGTCTACACACAGGGACGGAAACTCCTGCTGTGAGGAACAATGCAGCTAAGATTAGCATTCTCTTTCTAATAAAACAGAAACAAAGCAGAGCCCTGCTCCCAGTCAGAGCAGCAATTAATAATAACTAATAATAGTTAGACCATAAATAAAAATAACAATAACACTAATAATTGTATAATCCAGCCATCAAGAATGTTATTTTAACTGCTCAGCTCAGAGAGAAAAAGACAATGAGTAGAGAGTCTTAGAGTCCTGTTGTAATATGCATATTGAATCAGTTAAAAACTTATTCCAATCAGTAACTTTATAGGACAAGCAAAACATTTCAGTGAGAGGTTTTAGAGACTTTATTTAAAGTATCTGTGATCCATTTCTGTTGGTGTTAGGAATGCAATACTTAACAGACTGGTTGAGGAAGCAGAAGTAATCGCAGGGGTTTTAATGACTGATAACAAGAATACATGAAGCTAGACAAAAAGATAACATGAAAACAATGCAACCAGATAACAAAATAAACCAGATATCAAACCAGTAGACTCGTGACACCAGACTGACACGAGGGAGTATATATATACATACATGAGGACATTAAACACGGCAGGGACAGGATTACAAAGGGACAGGGTTAACAATCAGACACAACTGGGAATGGGCGGCGACAAAACCAAAACAAGACACACGTGCTAAAAGCACATGGGAACTAAACAAAACACGATACGTGACAGCTGGTCTATCTATCATGTAATGTGTACACAATGGAACAGGAGGAGAGCTGTTTAAACACAGAGTGAAAACAGAAAATACAGAGAAGAAACCTGGTAGAAAAAGTGAAAAGAAAAAGAGGAAAAAACAACTGAGGAAAACAGAGTGAAAGGATGAGAGGATGAAGGGGACAAGGGAATGAGGACATACAGGTAATATGATGATGATGATGATGATGATGATGATGATGATGATGATGATGATGATGATGATGATGATGGGATGGGATGGGATGAGAGGTTAAGGGAATGAGAGGATGAAGGAATGAGAGGACATCATGGTGAGGGAATGATGAGTTGAGGGGATGAGAGGATGAGGGGACAAAAATGGCTTTCATCACTCATTTACTAATCTTCTACAAGTATAAGTGTAAGAGCAAAGCGAGAGAGAGAGAGAGAGAGTAAGCAGCAAGAGAGAACAATAAGAGAGGGGAAGAGAATAAGCGAAGAACATAAGTCAGGTTATATCGAGAGGGATGAACAAAGGCTGCATCACTTACAGTCTTTCCAGTCGTCTATAGCAAATGAACAGATCAGCAGGAAGAGAAACCAGACCATTACTGTTCAGCTCTCTGTTTCACACAGGAGAGGAAAAGTGTAGAGAAAGGTGGCAGAAGAAAGAGGAAAAGGAAAGAGGACAAGGGTCTCAAAAAGAGGGAGCATAAGAAGAGATGAAAACGGGAAAATTGAGAAAAAAAGAGGAGAGAATAGAAAGTAAGGGAGGTGTTAGTGTTAGCTCAGCAGAACACAGCACATTCTCCTGTAATGTGTTCATGAGTAAATCAGACACTGGAAATAATGTGTGAGACACTCACAGTGCAGTAACATTACAGGATACTGTGGGAACCTGCTGCAGCTTTTTACCGTTGCAGTTGACCTTCCAACCAGCGCAGAAACACACCTCAGGATACACATCCAGCACTGTAACACACATGCAGGGGTTAGGGACTCAGGGGAGGGTCTGTATTGAATTTGCTGCTGAATGTTAATGACAAGTTGAGTGACAAGTTGAGACTGAATTATTCATACAGTTCACTGTTGATTACACTGCTCTACTGACCTGGGCTGAATTTCCTTGGCGCATCTTGGCACAAAGATTGCTCTAAAATGGTCAAGTGAGCATTGCACTGAACACACTCTCTCTATATAAGTTTACATGATCAAGATTCAGGGGAATTGGCTCCTGTACAGTCTTCTGTATGCCAACCAAGTGCATAGGAACAGGTATGCAGTGCCCACACAAATCATCTTCCCTCCCAGTGAAAATTTGGGAACTCATAACTGGATATTGTGAAGGTATATTAAGATGCAGGGTAAACAATCAAGAATGTCATACTGACCACTGGGGGGGATTTGGGAGGTAACATTTCAGCATCTTATTGTTGTAAACATACTGTACATGCCATACGTGCCACTAGGGATCATGTTTATGCAGACTGACACAAAAGGGAATCTCTGAGTAGAGACTAGGCAGGGGTTGCTCATTAATTACATGTCCTGTACCTGCAGTTCGGGTCTATAAATGCATGTTACATGTTTATTTCTGGGCAACACAGTGGCCCAGCAGGAAACACTTTAGTCACTTTGGTCTATGAGTTGAATTGGCTATGCAAAATTCCCTCTAGTTGTGTTTGTGGCTTGTCCAGAGAGAATTCCTGTCTTGTGGTCAGTGATTCTGGGAATGCTCTGGATTGCTGCTCTAACCAGGAAAGTGAATATTTCTTGAAGCTTATGTGTTGAAAGCAGAACAAATGGACAAGCTTTATAAGGGTCAAATTGTGGCAGCTAGACATTTATTTATTTATTGTATGCAGTGGTCAATGTGTACCAACAGAGCTCCCAGAAAGATAACCAGTGAATTGGCTACATTGGTGGCCAAAGCTTATTATTGATGATTGGTGAAATTAATGGTCCCACCTCATGAAGCATTGCCTTCAGAAACATTTTGAGTAGTGATTTTGCACACAAGCTCCCCAGGTTTGGATTCCTATTTTGCTCTTCTATGCCAAACCACCAGGGGTGTTATTGTTTTTGACAGCTAGTGGTTTCATAAGCAGAAACACTTTTGTAGTGTGTATGTAGTACTTCAAGTCTAATTTAGCTTACTTAGTTAACTAACTTGCTAACTTTTTTAACTTTGGGTGAATTGGTAGATCATTTTATAAAACTTTACTGGTAACTATTTTAAGTGTAAGGCTAGGTTGTTATGTTAGACATTTCGCATTAGTCAAGGGCCTTATGTTACCTTGTTCCTATGTTCCCATTGGATAGGTACTTATAATTGAGGAGACTGGTCACTGGTCACAAATATGAACGGAAATTCTTGTAACATCTGTGACATCATAAACTCCATCATTTAACAAAAAGAGCCAATCATCTTGCCACATGCAGAGTAGAACTGACAATTTTGAGTCACCCCCCCCAGCACCTTTTTCAGTGATTTTATTAGTTTATCAGAAAAGGTTAATGTCCTACACTAATAAAATGACATAACTTACATCGTATACATCATCGTATACTTACATCATCATATACCTAGCTGGAAACAAGCACACAAAAGAACCTTGACCTTCAATAACAATATGACCAGCATACGTACCTGCCAGCAACAAGCACATGCAATACAACACAACTGTATAAAATGCATTATCCCTCAGCTCTATACTGACAGGATTTTGACAGAATTTCTACAGGTCAGCTACTATTACCTATGTCTGTGTTAAATATTTATAGTTATTGGTATAAATATTGTTTCCTGCTGTAAGTTTAACATAGGGCTAATAAAAAATTTAAGATGATTTCATCAGTCTAGTCTGTCCACTCAATAGCTCTAAACCAAAAATGTCTGTGTTTTGCGTCAAAGGGTGTCTTTAACACAATAATGGTATTTGTTTTATATTCTGACAATCCACTCCACTTATTTTTGTCTTGTGTAAACTAGTCTAATATAAAGGTTCATCTAGATCCTTATGTTAGTTAGGTTTTATATCAACATTAATGTTCTTATCTTAGTTCCTTTTTTGGCATTTTTGTTCATTTTATTTTTATTGTGATCCATCATATTAAAACTTTGATTCAGAGTATTGGACTGGAGACTTTGTAACATCATTGTAGTTCTATGGATCCTAAAGATTTTTTTTTTTTCACCGCCATTAAGGCACTGAAATGCACTCCTGTAAGGAAATCGTTTTTAAACATTTCAGAGCACAACATTAAGTAGTGCAACACACAGGGGAAATCACTGTGTATAAATCCCTCTCAGTGTAAAGCACAGCACACCTTCAGAGACATAATTATCATGACATTCTTAGATCCTCTCTCACGCTAAACTGAAACAGTATATCTCCATTCTCTCTCAGTGTGTACAGATGTGTGATTCTGCTCATTTCTTCATTGAATATATTCCTGATGGAGTCATACACACTTTGTGTGTGTGTGTGTGTGTGTGTGTGTGTGTGTGTGTGTGTGTGTGTGTGTGTGTGTGCGTGTGTGTGTGTGTGTGTGTGTGTAACAGTACACTCCTGATGGGACAGTAAGCTCACACTAAGAGCTCACATTCAGAGTGTGCTCACTGAGTTACTGACATTGCCAGCATTTTCTTTAAAAGAGGTTTCTAGTAATGTCAATGTAGGGCCTTTCAGTGTTCAGCTCTTGGCCTTCAGTTCTTTATAGTGGTGAGAGTGGAGGCAGCTAGGTTTTGTGTTCTAAGAGAAGTATCGAGTTCTTGCAGATCTGCCCTGTTCAGGGCTTCACAGAGAAAATTCAGAGTTTCAGTTGCTTATCCCACTTAAAAAAATGTTTGAAGATTATGTAGCTATATTATGTAGCATATTAACAGTGGACTGTTTAAAAGTCATTGTGGTGTTTCACTGATGTGTAACTGGGGGGAAAACATCTAGATCATTGCTACTGCACTAAGTAACTGTGTATAAGCAAGCAAGTCAATGCTAGCGAGAACTGTGTATTTCAAGCATCAGTTCCAAAGAGTTCTCCAAAAAAATAAAAAGAAAAATTGTACATGTACAACTAGAAGTGTATACCAAGAATGTTTGAACATGTGCACAATATTGTGTCTTACATTTCACACTACAGCTCCTGTCTGTTGATACTGTTATTTTGCCAAATACACACAACCTGCTTGCCATGTGCTTTTTAAATTAACATTTGAATTTCTTTATTACATCAAGTGTTACAATTTCTAACAATCTAGTAAGTTTACCATCTACCCATCTAAGGAAGGGCAAAAAAGAAAGAAAGAAAAATGTATACAGTATGTCAGTGTTATGCTCATACATGCACTGCACACAAAATGTACCATAATAGTAACAGTAGTAACTGTAGTAAGGTTCATAGTCATGACAAGGTCTGTAGCAAGGGTATACATCAGCCTAGAACTTCTCAATACCATGTATGACCCCAATAAGTGTCTATTCTTTCCTTCAATACATTTCAACACAGGAACAGGGCCTGGATAGATATGTTCTGCCGTGTACTTGAAAAAGAATTGAGAAAAGCTGTGTAGCCACAGCTTAATTTAGGCTGATATCTTCATTATGGAGCAAAGAAAATGGAATGAATGGAAGAAATTCTAAAACTGTAAGAAATTCATATTTTGCTAAGTTTAAGGTTAAGGTTAGGGTGAGTGTTAAGTTAAATTTTGGTTATGGTTAAGGTTAGGTCATTGGTAAGCTTAGTGTATGGGTTAATATTAGATTAAGTTTGTGTTATATAGGCTTAGTATGGATGGTATGCTGACATTACCCTGGATACAGTGGCTCTTGATACATCACAAAGACTTGCTGTCTTGGTCACAGATGTGCCAGCAAGACGTGCACCAACAATTTGTCCTCTTTTGAACTCTGGTATGTCACCCATAATGTTGTGTGCATTGCAATATTTTGACCAAAACTGTGCTCTTACCCTCTTACCCTCTTGAACCTTCACACTCTGCTCTTACTGGTGCAATGTGCAATTAAGATTGGCCACCAGGCTGCTCCAATTTAGCCTTGAAACCTCCCACACTAAAATGACAAGTGTTTCAGTTTCATTGTTCAACCTCTATGACTCTGGAGTTTTTTTTGTTTTGCTAGTATAGCTCGTATGTGTTTTTTTTTCTATTTGCTTGTATAGCTCGTATAAATTATACCGTTTATTTTTCCTTAGTACACGGTGTTCTGTGACGTTCTGTGTCCCTTAATGAGTGCTTTTATCAGTGCATAAATTTCTTCAACCACCCAAATATGTTGGTTGGCTCCCATATTAGGGTTACGGAAAAGTTAAGTTTAGGTTAAGGTTAGGGTTAAGGTTAGACTAATGGTTAGGTTATATAATTCAGTGTTTCTAAAACCTGTTTCTGGTGCCACTATTCTCTGCACATTTTAATGGATTCCATGCCTTAACACACCCAATAAATACAGGGCTTGTTAATTAGTTGATTATTCAAATCAGGTTTGTTGGCAACTGGAAATCCACTAAATGTTCAGGGCAGAGGGTGCACCAGGATTGCATTTGCAAACCACTGATATAATTACACTAGAGGCTTTGTTGATTCTCTGTTCAAATCATTTGATTTTTGTTCATCTGTGTAGGTAATTTGTGCACTCTAGTATACACTGCACATTGTTTGGTCACATATGTACTAATTCCTCCTAACACCAAGTTGTCAGTCCATAAGCTTCTTTTACTTGTATGTGATGTTTCTATGTCTCTCAGCTCTTCAGTAAACACACATAAGGGTGTTCTTTTTGAGGGGTGGCTTATTTTAAACACTGCTATTTTGGTTATTTATTTGCAGTGCGCATAGATGTCTTCTAAACTCTTCAAGTAATTTCTTCTGGGGTACAGTGTGTGTGTGTGAGTGTGTGTCAAAGCAGAATCTTCACATACATAGCAGCCTTCCAAAAAGCAGTTTTGAATAAAAAATATTAAATGTGTGTGTGTGTGTGTGTGTGTATAAGACACCTGGCGAGGGGGGGGGTATACAATGTGAAGTCAGTTGTGCAGCCATATGATGACATGATATACACACACACACACACACACACACACACACACACACACATTTAATATTTTTTACTTAAGGCTGCTATGTATGTGAAAATTCTGCTTTGATTTTGGGTTCACATTTCTCAGTAAGTGAGTAGACTAGCATGATAAAAATACAATTCATATTAGTCTTGCACATTGGCTTCCTCTATATAAAACAGGTTATGTTGGTGTCCTCCCATGAACATGGCTCATGTTCTCTTAAGATTCAGCTCAGAGACAGATGTCCTGACATTTTCCTTTAGAATTTGCTGGTATATCATCAATGATGGCAAACCATCATCACACACACAATTTACAAAAAAATACAAAAAACTAGAGGGAGCTCACAATATGGCAGCCATGCTTAGAGCCATCTTGGAAATAGACTGTGCTGTCTTGGAAGTAGTCTGCACTGTGCTGAACTGCAGAGTAGAATGACATTTCTGATTGGCTCATTCTTGACTTGTATTTATACAATTCAATTATCATGAGAAATTGGCATTCATGGATCACCTTTCAGTCAATGACATTGCAAGGTCAGTACTAACTGTGGCATAATACTGTAATGGATACATAATGAAGAAATTGTCATGTAAGTATTTCATATAATTGCTGACATTGTGAAGGGTGATGGAAAAGATTAATTGTCCTCCGATTTCAGTTTTACCTTCTATGGCTTTGTGTCAGTTTTTCCTTTTATTTTGCTGTTTTACATGGATTAAACTGAAGCTAAAGGAAATATTTTCCTGACTCCAGTCATTTCGATTTGTGTGTGTGTGTGTGTGTGTGTGTGTGTGTGTGTGTGTGTGTGTTTGTGTGTGTGTGTTGATTAAAGTGCTCTCCTGCCTGGAGTAAACAGCTTTATCTGTCAGTTTCAGACACAAGATTGGAGTTCAGATCTTGGTCAGTGGAGTGTGTCCAATATAGTCAAAGAAAAACGATAGCGTGACCTTTCCTTAAGGTCTTACATATAAACAGCAACTGTTCTATAGGATGCTTCATAAACACTGCAAATATAGTATGTGTATGTTTAATGTAATTACATCCAAAATTAGTATTACAATAGTGTAAATTGCCCTTTTTTTACTTTGCCTCTTAGAACTTGCACTTTACGGGCAGTTACATGCTGCTTTCTAGGCTTCATGTCTCTGGATCAGAGTGACCTACAGACATTACAACAAACTACATGACTTACCCTTATCTCATTGCAATATGTTGTACCTTGTGCTGTGCAAGATGGCTGCCTCTCCAGTAGTTCCACAGTTTTAACCTCTTTTCTTACTTTTCCACATACTTTGCTCTTCTTATGAAGACATAGTGTGTTCTTATACATATCCTATTGATATTTTCAACTCCGAAGATGCAACTAGGAGCCAGGTTTCTCTAATATTCAACAGAGGAGCTGCTGGCCCTGAGAAGAAAGGGACACGCTGGCATGTGACAGCCGATCCCGGTGGAGCTGTGGAGGAGAGCCCAGGCCTGGAATGCTGGAGCTAAGCTAAAAGCTAAGCTAATGGACAACCGGCGGCACTGCAAACTGCCCATTCTCTCTGTCATTATGGGGAATGTGAACTCACTGCTGAACAAGATTGGCAAGCTGTCCGCCCTCAACAACCAGATTTACCACGAGAGCAGCTTGTTAATCTTTACAGAAACACGGTTAACCCAGCTCATACCGGACGCTAACATGGATCTGTGGGGTTTCACTGCTGTGAGAACCAACAGGGACACTAAAGCCTGTGGGAAGAGCAAAGGTTGGGGGCTTATCATTTATGTTAACAGTTGCTGGTGTAACCCAGGGCATATCACTGTAAAGATGGTCTTATGATGTTTGGATTTGAAGCTGTTAGCAGTCAGCCTCTGGCCCTACTACATCCCTGCAAATTCAGTCACGTGATCACCGTCTGCATTGACGTCTCCGCAGACGCAGCTGCTGCATGTGAGCAGATACATTCTGTTACTGCAAAGCTGCAGACACAGCACCCTGAGGCATTTATGATCATTTCTGAAAATTTTAATCATGCTACTTTGGACTCTACTTTGGCTGTGTTTCATTAGTGTGTGGAAAGCAGCAGGGTCTGACAAAGTATGTCCCCAACTGCTGTAGACCTACTCTGCAGAACTAGGTCAGCGTCTCTTCAACCTCAGCCTGCAGTGTGCCTACCCTCTGGAAGACACTGTGCATTGTTCCAGTTACAAAAAAGAGCCGGCCAAGTGAGCTGAATGACGTCCGACCAGTGGCACTCACTTCCCATCTGATGACAACGTAGGAGCGGCTCTTCTTGTTTCCTCAGACCCCAGGTGCAACATGCCCAGGATGGTCTGCAGTTCGCTTACCAGGCAGGTGTTGGTGTGAAAGACGCAATCATCTATTTGCTACACTGAGCCCACTTGAACCTAGATAAGGGGAATGGCACACTGAGGATCCTGTTTCTGGACTTCTCAAGTGCTTTCATCACAGCCCCTTATGTTTCAGGACAAACTGAATAAGATGTGATGGACCCCTGCCTGGTCACCTGGATCTACAGCTACCTCACGGACAGGCCGCAGTATGTCAGGCTGAAGGACTTCACGTCTAACACTGTGATCAGCAGCACCCCAGGACACGGTGCTGGCCTCTCTTCTCTTCACCCTGTACACAGCTACAACTCAGAGCTGTGTCACATTCAGAAGTTTGCTGATGATACAGCCATAGTTGGATGTATTAGGGATGAGAGATAGGAGGAGTATCAGAGCCTGATGAGGGACTTGACAGCCTGGTGCCACAGGAATCATTTGTAGCTCACCACCACAAAGACCAAGGAGCTGGTCATTGATTTTGGGAGATCCAGACCAAAGTCAAAATCAGTTATGATTGAGGGCGATGAGATGGAGGGTGTGGACTCCTATAAGTACCTTGGGCCCACATAATTCATCTAGAGATCTAAAGGTTCAAGACAGAGAGAGATAGTACAAGGTTTTCTATCCACCAAGTATTTGCAAATTTCAAAAATGTGCAATAAAAATCTGATTGGAAAAGCCTAATAAAACACCCAAATATCAGAAAAAGATTTTTATGCTAGGATGAGCTGGAACCTATCACATTTTCACAAAAGGGTCTTTTGAATAAACAATGTTGTATGAAGCTGTAAGTGGCATGATTCTCTTATCAGTTGGAAGAGGTGGTTGATGACTGGAAATCACTGGCCCTATGGATGTTCCAGTCACAACACATAGCTTTCATAGATTGCTTTCTACATTCTGAAGTCTGAAGTTGATCTGGAAAATGGCTCTAAACTGCTTTCCCAGAACTGCATTTGTGCTCCTGGATATATGGTCCAGGAGCTCCTGGATATATTATTAAAATTATAACATTAAAAATGGTTGTAAATATGATTCTGCTGAAAGCAAAACAAAGGTTAAATCTCTCTATTTTGCTTGTTTTGATGCATATCCTAATCACCGGAGAGAGAGAGAGAGAGAGAGAGAGAGAGAGAGAGAGAGAGAGAGAGACTCACTGCATTCCTCTGGTTCCTGAACTCTGGTCTTCATAAAAGCATCAAATAGGTGAGGCCACCCACTGTTATCCACTAAACACACACACATACACACACAGTTAGAAAGAAGCAGTTTTCTCACAGCTGCTTTATTATATATATATAATAAATAAAATGTTTGTTCCTAATTTAATTCAAAATGGTACATACTGACAGCAAATTATTAGAATACTGAAAGAGTATATATACTGTTTAAACACTGTGTCTAGTCCATCAAATGCAACAACTAATGGAGAAGACTGCTGACCTGAAAGCTTTCCAGAAGACCCTCAGTGACACCCTCCACAAAGAAGCTAAGCTAGAGTGCTGTATCAAAGCATATTAATGGAAAGTTGACTGGAAGGGGAAAATGTCGTAGGAAAAGGTGGACGAGCAACAGTGATGGCCACAGGTTTGAGAGGATTGTCAAGAAAAATCAGTTCAAGAATTTGGGAGAGCTTCACAAGTAGTGGACTAAGGCTGATGTCAGAGCATCAAGAGCCACCACACTAATATCAGGCCCTTCCTGGAGAAAAGACAATGTCAGAAGTATCTTTTCTGGTCTAATGTCCTCTTTTCAGTTTAAAGTAAATGTTACATTTCATTTCATTTGGAATTTTAAGACCATATGATTTCCCTTTAGAAGTCACTTCTTGTAATGCACTCCTCTCCAAAAGGTATTGTGTCCTTTGTGCCAGGCATCCTGTCTTTTATGATCATACTTCTTTGAATTTTATTACCAATTTTATAAACCTACTTGCTACTTTATTTATTTTCAGATTAGTCTTAACTGAAACTCCTGGAGGAAGAGTGCAGAGGCACATAATCCAAGATATCTGCAGTCTGTGATGGTTTAGGGTACCATGTCATCTGTCATACAGTGGTGTTGGTCCACTGTATTCAGCAAGTCCAAAGTCAATGCAGTGTCTAGCAGGAAATTTTAGAGCACCTCATGCTTCCATCTGCTGGGACGCTTAATGAAGATACCAGTTTCCTTTTCCAGTAGGACTCAGCATGTCATGTCTGTCTCTTGTCAGTCCTGTCTTCCCTGTCAGTTTCCCCCATGTGCTCCTTAGCACATGGTTTATGTTTGTTTTGTTATAGTCTCCTCACTTGTTCCTCCCATTATCACCTGTGTCTAATCTGTTTACCTGCCCCCTTGTTAGTCTGTCCCATGTGTTACCCATGTCATTTTAGTATTTAAGACCTGTCATCTCGTCCTGTCTTTGTCAGTCCACTGTTATACTGTTCTGTTGTAGTCCTTTGTTGTATTGTTCTGTTGTCTAGTCACTGTTATAGTTATCTAATTAATGTTACTGCTTTTGTTTACGTTTGCTTCTGTTGGTCTTTGTCATCTTTTAGTTTCCGTCAGTTTTGTATTTAGCATTATTCAGTGTATTCAGTTTGTTCAATGGTTTGTGTCACTATTAAATCTACAACCCGTGCTTTTGCTTCCACACCCTTCGTCATCTCTTCCATGCTCTTGACACAGCACCTGCCCACAATGCAAAACTACTATGAAATGAATTGCTGACCATGATATTATTGTGCTTGATTTTGTGCCAGTTTTAAATTTAATTATGAACAAAAAAAAAATTATTTTCCAAAATATTCTAAATATGTTTGTGTGCGGGTACTCACCACAGTTTTCCTCATCTGCTCCGTTAGGGCAGTCTTGCTGGCCATTGCAGTGTTTGAGCTGTGGCAAACACACTGACAGATTCCCACAGGGGAACTGACCTAGAGGACACACATCTACATCCAAAGGGTCTACACACACACACACACACACACACACACACACACACACACACACACACACACACACGTCACTTACCTACATGAATATTTTTAAAAGTTATGATAATCACCACTTTCCACAAATCCCCCATTCCTGATACTGAATTTCCTTTCCTCTATTAATAATGTGATCCTTACATCATCCATGATACATCACTCATATTTTACTGTTTAATTAAGTGTTGATGATCCAAACTGTGCTCTGAATGAGTTCACACTTGTACTCACACAAGAAATCACTTCATCATCATTTATACAGCAGTAAATCATGGCAGGTCACATGCAGATTTGTGAGAATATGCACACCCCCATAACTCCTTAGAGGCAAATGCCCACCATTAAACACATATTCAACCAGTACAGTTACATTAGGCACTACCCTGTTGGCCTGTGAAGAGAAGTTTAACATGAGCTTTTATCAAAGACAGACATGCAAACAAAAGAACACTGTTGCTGTTTTTTCATCTTGTTGCTGTGGTGGTTCTGGAGATCAGCGTTCATGATGCCGGTAGGTCACATGACTGATGGAAGTTGTTTGTGGTATTCTGCAGCCCTGCCACCACTCACGTGACCTCCTGGCCTCACGACCAAATCACTTTCCATTAGAGGTCATGTCCTGCAAGGCATTCCTCTCCACAAGGCATTGCGTCCTTTGTGCCAGGCATCATGTCTTTGGTGACTGCACTTCTTTGAATTTTTTACTAATTTCAAAACCCACTGGCCACTTTATTAGAAACCCTGAACTCATAAAAGGAGCAGGTTGCTAAGCTTTTTTTTAATGTATTTATTTATTTGAATTTTTGTATTATTGTACATAACCCCGAGAGAGCATGGTAATTTTGCACTCTCAGACTCCAGCTGCTGATGGCAAGCAGCATGATCTTCACTTTCTCTTTCTTTTTCTCTCTTTCAGTTACTCTCTGTTTTCAGCATTCCCTATTACTCTCTTCATCTACTGCTTTTCCTTTGGGCTGTCATAGCTTCTGCCAGACACACAACTTCAGGGAAGACACACACATGCATACATGAACACTTAAGCACATTTTAAGGCACCTACAATGCCTTGTGAATGTATTCACCTCCCTTGGCATTTTTTGTGCTTTGCTACCTCATAATCTGGAATTAAAGTGGATTATTTGAGGGATTGCATCATTTCATTTACAGAACTTGCCTTTAAACAATTGTGAAGCAAACAACAAATAGGACAAAATAACAGAAAACTTCAGTGTGCATAACTTTTCACCCTTCTGAAAACATTACTTTGTAGAGCCCCCTTTTGCAGCAATTACAATATCACTTTGAATACTTTTACAAGACATGGTAATTGTGCATGTGTGATAAAGGGGGCTCACTAAGAGATTAATGTATTTTATACAAGAAAAAATAAATGAAATAAAACAATACAGAAGGGGAGAGAGGTAAATAAATATACAGGGAGAAAAAAGAGAAAGGGACAAAATGACAGATAGAGAAACAAAACTGAAGAGAAAAAAGAGCTGAAAGAGGTTAGCCTGATAGTCTGTTAATCATCTTTTCATCATCTGCTCAATCAGAATAGAATACATTCATGTATGTGCCTCAGTTGGTTTGGACTAGTCTGACTGTGGCAAATCAGAATGCAAATTATATCTAATTCATCAAGGTGGGTAATCCCATACATAATCTAGATCATTAGTAGTCATGTAAACATCTGTATCTGATTACATTCTGAATCAGAACTCGTTCTGGTGAAACTGGCATCCAGATCAAATGCCTCATTATGTTGGAGTATCTCTAACTCTATCTCTAGTCCCTTCTTTAATAAATGTCTTATTGTTCAACCCTGAACATGACCACAAAACACAAAAAGTAGACAATGAGAGATCTGTATGCCTTGAGAGTGTCTTTACACTAAATTTGTAAGGTATACAAAGATGTCCAGCCAGTATAACTTTGACCAGTCTGGTTAAGGTAATCCATTGACCTGACAATGAGTACAGGTCAGGAAACCTTAACCCACTGCTAAAAATTTACACCAATATGCAAACCTCAACTTTCTACCACCAGTTAATCTCCACCCGTAAACTGTCATCTCTGTCTCACTGTCATGTCTCTTCATTTTGATTAATCTTATCCAGTTTTACTGCTTTAAATGCTGCCAAAGATTACAAATAGGGATGTGACGGAGCTGAGGAAAATCCGCATCCGTCGGATTCTAATTTTTTAGCTACAAATCTGTCGAATCCAAATGTGAATGCGGTTTTGGAAAACACAGGGCCAAGAACACCTAATAAGAACACCCCGATAAGTATTTTTGTATTTTTTCAACATGAATACATGTTGAATACATCATCCACAGTAGTCACAGACTCACGGTGTACTGTAAACAATTAATCATGCCATCATTTATTATCATGTAATTAACTACATTTCTTACACAAAGAAGACATATCAACTAGTAGTGTAGAACTGTTCGCGTATACAACTGTTTTGTGTTTTATACTTGTTTTCTTACCACAATCGGTCATTTTCATCATTGATTTATGTAAAGCAGAAGTATAAAGTAAACAACATTCACCATTAAATTCAGATGAACATTGGTGGTCTCTAAAAGATGACCTGCAGGCCGGAAATCAACGTGTGTCATGCACCCCTCAGTCTCTCCGGACTCCAATTCCCAGAATCCTTCAGTTTGTCACCTGACTGATCATGTGACTCACTCACGTTCTGATCACCGGGGTCTGATTATATTCACCTGGTCCGGAGAGTGTTTAAACCAGCCTATCAGCCTGTTCAGTGTCTAGAATTGCCTCGTAACCCTTAACGTGCTACCCATGTTTATCGTTATCAGTCTGTCCGTGTTTGAGCCGTTTCCGTTTCCTGACTCGGTTATTGATCTTTGTTGTTTTTTGACTTTGTCCCTGGTTTGTCCATTCTTGTATTGTCTCTCCTATCTGTTATTGACCTGGACTGTTTCACTCTGTTTATCGCTTTTGTCCCATTAAAGTGCTGTATTTAAACCTGCGTCTGCGATGCTCTGTCCGGATCTGACAGTATGAGTTTTTCTGTATTATATACCAGCGGCGATTTCAAATCTGCATTTGATGAAAATTGGCCCTAAAACATCCGTCAAATTTGAATTAGCTAAAAATGGTCGAAGTTCGAATGTCATAGAATTCAAAAGTTTCAGCTAATTCCACTGTACAGTGCACTAGTTTGATACCTCAAAGATGATGCTGCAGTTACACAAATAGGCCTTTTCCATCAAATGAACTCTGGTTCTTCTCCATTTTGTTCCATTCATGAGAACTTTGGTGTCTTTTAGTGAAACTGCCCATGTTTACACCATTTTTAGTGGAATTAAGGTTACATCACAGACTCAACAGAGGTCATTGCCCAGCGTCAAAAAACGGAAGTGAGAAAATGGTGGAACCTATAGATTACCTTCAAGCATTTGAGATGGATCAAACATTGGTCACCTAACCTGGTTGGTGGAAATGCAACGAATGGTTCAAAATTAGGTTTGCAAACAGGAATGGAACATGTTCCACACTGGCAGAAAAGGCCTAAAAGTAAACCCATGTGATTGACAAAGACAAATTCTAATGAAAGGCAGAGGATGGATATGTGTTGGATTAGTGTTTTGCGTATGTGGGTCAGTGTAGCAGTCTGATCTTTTCAGACTGGTATCAGATACAGAGCACATCAAAAGCAAAAGAGAGAGAGAGAGAGAGAGAGAGAGAGAGAGAGAGAGAGAGAGAGAGAGAAAGAGAGAGAGAGAGTTTTATATATGGCTCTAGGGCCTATATATAACCTATTCTACACACACACACACACACACACACACACACACACACACACACACACACAAACACACACACACAAACACACACACAACCTGTGTATTCTAACCCCATCTTTCAATAAAGGTAAAGCACTTTTCCAAGAAAAACAACAAAAACACTAGTTGAACAAAAGTAGCATCTCAAGAAACTACCTTACTACAACTAGACCCATGTGTATATTCCAGCACCTTCAGGCCAGAACAACATCAATCAATCAATCAATCAATCAAATTTTATTTATATAGCGCTTTTTACAACAAGAAGTTGTCACAAAGCTGCTTTACAAAGATCCGGGTCCAAGCCTCAAATGAGCAGCCAGTGGGCAAACAGTGGCAAGGAAAAACTTCCCTCAAACTTGGAGGAAGAAACCTTGAGAGGAACCAAGGCTCAAGAGAGGAACCCATCCTCCTCTGGTCGACACCGGAGAGCATAAAGAACAGCAGAACAGCACAATACATGGGCATAGAAAAATAGAACAGAAATGAAATGAAACAAATAGAGGGAGGGAAGATAAAGATAGTTTTGCTTGTAGAAGTAATACAGGTATGAATGAATAATGAAGTCCATGCAGGTAGCGTAGTCTAATCTGGCAGTTGGTACTAGGAAGTGGATGAGTTTACCGGTATCCGCCACGTATCCATGGCAGCTCAGGACATGGGGGGAGAGGGGGGGGGAGAGGGAAGAAGATTAGTGCCCCCTTAGAGGAGTTAGTGAAAAGCCTGCTTAAAGAGAAAGGTTTTCAGTCATGATTGAAAATGTCACAGTTACTGCTTATCTCTGGCTGAGTGGCAGCTATAACAAAATGACTACATTTTATACTTCACAGTTAAAAAAGCTTAAGGTATTAAAATGCAAATATCCTATGTTTTCTTGTATTTTACATATGATGAATGTAGCAATATTGGTCCAAATTTCTTGGAATAAAATATTTTTCATTGAAAATTAAAAAGCTTTGTTTTTCTTATTCCTTAAGCTTACTATGATAAGAAGTTTCTCATTTGTTCTAATTGACAGGGCTGAATGCTGTAATGTAAATTTGCTGAAATATGTATATTTGTTGGATTATAACACAAGATCAGGAAGCCAAGGACGCAGTTACAATATCAACAGAATTTTCGTCCTTTTCAGCATTCAGATTTGACGCCCCACCAATACATTGCTGTAACAATAAAAATATAAGTATTGTGGGGCTCTGTGATCTGACAATTGCAGGTTTTAATCCAAGGTTATGCTTCTCACCATCAGCATCCAGAGTCAGAGAGCCTGGCCAAGATCTCTCTGGGTGAGGAGATGGCGCTCTCTCCCCACTTCACATAGTCATTGTATGTATGAGTGTATTTCCTCCACATTTTTTGTAGGAGGCATGTGCATGTCTACACCCTCCTAGTGTTGGAAGTATCCTATGTGATAAGGGGAGTCTTGGGTAATTGGCACTCCCAAAATGGGATGGAAAATTGGGATGTGGAGCGAACATGCTTCTTGTGTAAAATGGTCAATTGTCTGCTCTTTGTTAGTGTTTAGCAGACATTGAGATTACAAGTGAGCCAGTGTGACACAGGGTAGTAAGTGTGTGGGCTGGTTCTTGATCACCATGACCGAGACATACGGAGTTGATGGATTGGGAATGGATCTTGGGGAGAATCTGTATCTTGAGGTTATCTATGTTTTAGAACACACCTGCTTTCAAGAGCATCTACAGTCACATGATAAAGTATGTACACCTCAGGGACGGGCGGACGTAACAGATGACTAGTGGTCAGAAACGCAGGGGTTGGAGATTTAATGTGAAATGAAGCACTAAACAAACTGAATACGCAGAATAAGACTAGATACAAAACTGACAGAAACTAAAAGATGACATGGAATAACCAAAGCAAATGTAACAAAAGCAGAACCAATCAATAACAGACTGACAAAGTATAACCGATAACTAGAACAGATGACAATAGCACAACAGTGGACTGACAAAGACAGGATTGAAGAACAGGTCTTAAATACTAAGTGACATGGGTAACACCTGGGACAGACTAACGAGGGGGCAGGTAAACAGAGTAGACACAGGTGGTAATGGGAGGAACGAGGGAGGAGACTATGACAAAACAAACACAAAACATGATCTAAGGAGCACATGGGGAAAACTGACAGGGAAGACAGGACTGACAAGAGACAGACATGACAACACACCATTAACACATTTGTCTCTTTTATCATATTTTAACTTATCATTTTAAAAATATTGAGAGATGGAGGTGAAATAACTAAACACAACTGAAGAAATGTATTTTAAAAATCATTTGCAAAATGTAATGGATAGAAATGTAATTTTATTTTCAGGAAAACGTTAGCACACCATATGCTCTAACATTTGGTATTTCCTCATTTGGCTGAAATATTGTTAATTACATGTTTCCTATAACCATTTACCAGTGTCTTACATTGTCTTTCCCACTCCTCTATGCAGAATTCTTTCAGCTATGTGATTTTTCATTGTCAATATTTGTACAGATGGTTTTACCAGCCCCCTCTGATACAAAAAAGATTTCATATTGATTTGTGTGAAGGAGATCTCTTCAGGCCCTGCTGCAGCAAAACAGCCCCAAACCATGCCACCCCATGTTCAAATGCTGTTTTTGGATTGTGTCAAAAATGTCTTCTGTTACTATGCATAAATATTTCAACTTTGGGTTCACCTGTCAAAAGCACATTGTTCCAGAAGTCCTGCTCTTTGTCTAGGTGTTTTCTGGTAAACGTTAGTCTTGCCCTCATGTTTTTTTTTTTTTGTTTTTTTTTGACAGGCAGGGTTTCCTCCTTGTACACCTCCCATTATAATCAAACTTGTTTGGTCTTTTCTCTTATCTGATGGTAGATGCTGCACTTTGACATCAACTGTGACAAGACCTAACTGATGCCATTTTTGGAATGTTGGAGATTTCTTGACACATCTTGTGGTCTGCTCTTGGGCTCAACTTGATAGGACAGCCTGACCTGACCATGTTAGCTCTTGTCTTATATGTTCTCCAGTTATAAATTATTTTTCAGACAGTTGATTGGCTAATTGTTAATTGTTTTTTGTTTTTTTGTATTTTTCCTTCCTCTCACAATCAAGAGTAAAGTGAAGTAATGTCTGATTTAAAAGTTAGTCAGGCTCTTTTATGTGTTTATTGTGAAATACATAATATTTCACTGAAAAGTGAAGGGTAGAGGATAGGGTAGAGTCCTAACAGGGTTGGGAAACCGGCACTTTGGCCAAAATGAATGCACGTGTAACATATAGTAGAGGAAGGGTGGCAGTAATTATTATTCAATCTAAAAAAGTGAGCTGTAGGAAAGTGAGTACTAGTTAGATGATAGAAGTACAAGAGTCATTGTTTCTTGAAAATAAATAATCAATAATTCATTCCTGAACATTCACAGCACACAACTTCACTTTTGCACATTTTGTTATGTAACAGCCTTATTCCAAAATGGATCTAATTCATTCTTTCCTCAACATTCTTTTTCCTCAACATTCTAAAGTTTCTTTGAAATCTTCACAGATTTATAAAAATTAAACGCAGCCTTTCACAGCCTTTGCTCAATACTTTCTTGAAGCACCTTTTGCAGCAATTACAGCCTCTAGTCTTTTTGGGTATGATGCTACAAGCTTGGCACACCTATTTTTGGGAAGTTTCTCCCATTCTTCAGAACCCCTCAAGCTCCATCAGACTGAATGAAGAGCATCAGTGCACAGGTATTTATAGATATCTCCAGAGATGTACAATCGGGTTCAAGTCTGGGCTCTGGCTGGGCCCCTCATGGACATTCACAGAGTTGTCCTGAAGCCAATCCTTTGTTATCTTGGCTGTGTGCTTAGGGTTGTTGTCCTGTTGGAAGATAAACTTTCATCCCAGTCTGAGGTCCAAAGCAATATTGCTCTGGAGCATTAAATCATCAAGATACATTGCTGCAGTCATCTTTCACTCGACCCTGACAAGTCATGCTGCCACCACCATGCTTCACTGTAGAAATGGTATTGGCTAGGTTATGAGCAGTGCCTGGTTTCCTCCAGACACTTGCCATTGAGGCCAGATAGTTTATCTTTGTTTCATCAGACCAGATAATTTTCTTTCTAATGGTCTGAGAGTCCATTAGACAAGCTTTCATGTGGCTTTTACTGAGGAATGGCTTACATCTGGTCATTCTACCATATAGAGTTGATTGGTGGAGTGTTGCAGAAAAGGTTGTCCTTCCTCTTGTCTGATAGATTTTTAGCTCTATCAGACTGACAAATTGGTTCTAGGCCACCTCCTTGACTAAGGCCCTTCTATCACGATCACTCAGTTTGGACAGGCGGCCAGCTCTTGGAAATGTCCTGGTGGTTCCAAACTTTTTCCATTTACAGGTGATGGAAGCCACTGTGCTCATTTGGACCTTCAATGCAGCAGTTTTTTTTCTGTACCATTCCCCAGATCTGTGTCTCAATATAATCCTGTCTCTGAGGTCTACACACAATTCCTTAGACTTCATGGCTTGATTTGTGATCTGACATGCACTGTCTACTATGAGACCTTATATAAACAGGTGTGTGCCATTCCAATTCATGTCCAATCGAATGAATTTACCACATTTTACTCCAATCAAACTGTAGAAACATCTGAAGGTTGATCAGTTGAAACGAGATGCACATGAACACAATTTGAGTATCATGGCAAAGACTGTGAATACTTATGTACATTAATAAATGTGCAAAGATTTCAGTCAACCCAAAAAATGTTGGCTTGTGCTGATGGCCACCTGAAGACATTCAGGACAGTGTCCTTAAAAGGGCTTAAAAGCAAACATCGCTTGAGGGGAAAAAGGAGAGGAGCAAGAAGTGCTAAAGATAACCATAAAGATAGACAGAGGACTGAGGGCTAGCAGGATTGTGTTTAAGCAGTGTAGTTTTTTGTTATGTGAAAATAAAACACATTTCTGTGTGTCCGTCATGAGGCCCCAGACTGTCACACCCTGAGTTAAATTAGTATATTCGTTTAATTTCACTCCTATCTCAACCTCTGATTTATTCATTCAAAACACCAATCCAGAAGTTGCAGGGCTACTGACATCACTGACCCAGATATTGAGTTATGTAGGTGTTTTTGCTCACACAGAGTTCAAATTTCAGAATAAAAGTCCTGAGAAGGGCTAGTAATGATGAATGCATAAACAATAAAAAATAAAAAGGGATATTGAGTTTGTTTTTTATTTTATTTGGACTACTGTCAAGTATTTTGAATAACTAATTATTATAAACGTCCTTGTCAATCTATTCATTACAAATATCCCAATTTCATCTCAAAACCACTGTGGATGATCAATTTCCAACATGACTTCTGAGATGTAAAGTGTTTTTAGTCCTTAAAAGAAAATCAAAGCTCAAAAGGTAGAGGCACTTTTATGCTTAGTGTAGGGCAAGCCAGAAGATACTAAGGAACACAAATGCCTTCCATTCTTCATGTCCTACACCCAGGTCTGCTAGCTCCCTCTGTGAGCTTTCCTCCTCTGGATATTGTGACCTAATTGAGGTGTGCAGATAAGCTGCATCTAAGCTCCACTAGGTCTGCCCTGCTTTTTAAGACAATGCATATAGTCACATTAATGGAACTGGTCATTAACAGATGTAAATTGTCCAGAAGATGGCATGTTGGTGTAAAATACATCTTTTCTCAGGTAAAGATACAAATCCTAATGAAAATCACCTCTGCAGAAATTTTCTTGAAGTCTTTTATTTGATTGATAAACAAACATAAGTTTTTACTGATCCAAAACTGAATTTGATGACTGGGATATTGTACTGAAGTTATGTAATAAGATGGCAGATCAGAGGCCTGGCTGGCAAAGCATCACTGGAGTGTATTTTGAGCATGGAAACTGGCTCTTGGTACGTGGACCATAACCTTATTGGAGGGTAAGGAGTCTGTGCCCTATGTGGAAGTTGAGATATACCAACTAGATATAGTTAAGCTCATCCGTATGCACACATTTGGGCTTTGGAACCAAATTCAGCAACAGGGAAGAGATGCCCAAGAGAAGTGATGGTTGGGTTTGAGGATACTCATAAGTCCCTAACTGGCAGCCTCACAGTTGGAGTTTGTCCCAGTAGATGAGAGGGTGGCCTCATTGCAACTTTGTGTTGCAGAGAGAAAATGTCAGACTGGTGCGCAAATGCACTCAATAGGTCCTGGAGAGGATCACATGAAATGCTGGGCAATTTCAACACTCATGACTGGGAAAACTGTAGAGGAGTTTTTGGAAGAAACAGTCTTCAAGTGGTGGAATGTTATTAGACTTCTGTGCTAGTCATGGTTTGTCCATAACAAGTACCATGTTTGAACATAGGGTTGATCACAAGGATACTTTGTACCAGAACACCTTGGTCCAAAGGCCAATGATCAACTTTTGGCCATGTCTTTTGGCTTGAGGCCATATGTTTCAGACAATCAGGTAAAGAGAGTTCCTAAGCTGTCAACTGATCAACAGGAGGATCAGGTAGAGGGAGGAAACTGTGAAACAGACCTTGTAGATCTGCTGGGAAAGACAGTGAGAGGACTTTGTTCCAAAAGTTCCAAAGATTTTGACTCCCATCTCCAGAAGAGCTTAAGACATGTTTCAGAGGAGGTTGGTGACATGGACTTGAAGTTGACCCTATTCATGACCTACATCCTTGGTGCCTGTTACAGTGGCAATCAAAGACCATATAATGACTTCAAATGAAGCAATGGCAAGGTGGCCTTAATGAGATTCTGGAAAATGCTCCAGAAACTCAGAAATGGGTTTTGGATATTGGAAAGTAGGGCTGGAGGCTACCAGGGAGTGGGAATCCATCTAATGTAATCTATTGTAATCTCCCCCTAGTTGGAAGTCACTGGGGTAATTGGAAACCTCCACATTAGCAAGGGACTGGGGTGGATGAGATTTGATGAGAAAGTTTATGCCAGAGTACAGGAAGGAGAATCCATCTGATAGTTGAACTTTGGATGCATGAGTAGCAATGTGAATTTTGTCCTGGCTGTGAAACTGTAGACCAACTCTTTACTTTCTCTCACACAGAATGGGAATTTGCAACTCCTAGGCTTATGATTATATTCCCTGAGACATTGTGGGAGGTGTTCTGGGATTATGGGGTGCCAGGGCCAATAAAGTGAAACAAAATCAAGCTTGTTCAGTGTTGGCACTAGAGGCCAAGAGAGCTGTGACTTGTTTCCTCTCCTGTTGTGATGTGCAGGGACCTTCATCTTGCACTTGAGCAGTTTGCAGCTGAGCATGAAGCAGTTGGTATGAGAATCAGGGCCTCAAAGCCCATGGTAGTATCCCAAAGGATGTAACACTCTCTCCAGGTAGTAAGTGTGAATGTACCTCAAGTAGAGGAGTTGAAGTACGTTCTTCACCAGTGATAGGGAGACAACTCATAGATTAAATCCAGCAGCTGGAGAATTATCACTGTACCAGACTGCAGTGGTAAAGAAAGCGCTCCTAAAGCAAAACATTTGATTTACCAGTTGATCTATATCCTCATGCTTA
>CM067511.1:19760282-19800282 GCA_034509495.1 Acestrorhynchus altus | reverse complement strand
TGTTCCTCGCCCTGCTCAGGCTGCGTTTGTGATAAATGTCCTGGGTTGTGGGTAGCTGGGTGCCTGTGAATACTTATGTATGTTATATTTTTGTGTTCTACTTTTAAAATTTTGTCAAGATTTTAAACAAACTTTTCTCACTTCGTCATCATGGGGTATTAAGTGTAGAATTATGGGAGAAAAAAATCAATTAAATCCATTTTGGAATAAGGCTTTGACATAACAAAAAAGTGAAGCACTGTGAATACTTTCCAAAAGCACTGTATTTGTTTTTTCTGATTACATGGCCCCTGTAGGTGTGTATTATTAGAGTAGGAGGTTAGTGCATATGTGCATGTTTGCCTAAAAAGCTGTTCTTCTCCAGGCCAGAGTATTTTGGTCTTTTAACCTCAACACATTCACTCTCCAGGATATTATTATGGGCTGATTCAAAGATGTGTCTGAGTAAAACTCCAAAGATTTGTGTTTGAATATGTAAATAGAAGCACAATTGCAGCTCTACAAGCTTTCCAAAAAATAGTTTTAAAGGTTACACACATCCTTTAGAGAAGGATCATAATTGATAGCTGTTTTCATTTTGTTCAAATCACATTAGTGTTCAGTATTTTGTACATTTTTAGAATTTAAGACTAATAACAAAAGCAAGAGATCTGGCTGACCTAATCAGGATCAGGACCTGAAGCATGTGAAGACCAAGACTAAAAGCAGAGAAGAGTAAATGAAGATTGAGACCAGGAAGCAGATGAGACTGAATGAAGACTGGGAGCAGATGAGGAAAAGTGAAGGAAAATTGAGAACAGGAGCAGACAAGAGTAATTAAAAATGGAGACAAGGAGCAGGTCACAACACCACATGGGTGAGACTGGATACAATATCGCACTGTACAAGACACAACAGGGGACTGGACTGGAGACTGAAAACTGGACATTACAGGACAGGGATGAACACAGTGACAAAAACGGATTTGAACAGACAAAAGTACCAAAACAAGAACAGACAAGGATACAAAAAACAAAAGACAGGCAGGCATGTGCCTTTTTGAAGAGTGGCTTCTGTCTGGCTACTCTACCATACAAGCCTGATTGGTGGAGTGCTGCAGAAATGTTTGTCCTTCTGCAAGCTTCTCCTCTCTCCACAAAGCAATGTTGATTTTTTTTTGGGTTCTTTGGGTCACCTACCTGTCTAAAGCCCTCCTACCACATTCACTCAGTTTAGCCAGGCGGCCAGTTCCATGAAGAGTAGTGGTGGTTCCAAGTCCATTGTGCTCACTGGGACATTCAATGCAGCAGAATGTTTTTTCTGTACCCTTCCCCACATCTCTGTCTCAACACAACCCTGTCTCTGAGGGTTTGTCTGTGGACAAAGACTTGGTTTGTGCTCTGACATGCTCTGTCTACTATGGGACCTCATATAAACAGGTGTGTTCCTTTCCAAATTATGTCCAATCAACTGAATTTCCCATGTGTGTACTCCAATGGTCATGTCTGCCCTTTGTCAGTCCTGTTCACCTCTGTCTTCCTGTCTGTACTAGTTGTCTCTCCCCATGTGCTTCTAAGCACATGGGTTGTTTGTTTTGGTTCTGTCTCCTCCCTTGCTCCGCCCATTCCCAACTGTCTGATTTGCAACCCTGACCCCTCTTTATGTCCCAGGTGTGATCAATGTCATGTTGTAATAAAGACACTTTGTCTCTGTCTGTCTTTTCTTTTCTTGTCAGTTCTTTTGTTAACTACCCTTTATGTGAGCATAGCTTGTTTTTGTTTGATTGTACTTTGTTTCCCCACTCTGCATGTAAGTGGAGCTTGCTTCGGTTTGTTTGTTTTGTAGGCTTTGTTTCAGTAGATCCTGTTTGTTTGTATATCTGGTTCCTTTGTCTAGGTTTAGTTTTAGTGTATTTTGGTGTTAGTTTTAATTTCCCCAGTTTTTGTTTGTTAATATCCCAGCTTTGTTTTTTCTTTACCTCATTAAATCATAAACCCCTGCATTTGCCTCCGCTCCCTTAGTTGTCTGCTCTGTCTGCCCGAACTTGACACCAATCAAGCTTTACAAACATCTGAAGATGCACCTGAGCTCAATTTTGAATATCATGGCAACGACTATGTGTTTTTAATACGCGTCAAACAACTATTCTCACTTTGTCATTGTGGGGTATTGTGTGTAGGATAGGGGGAAAATGAATTTAATCCATTTTGGAAATAGGTTGTAACAATGAAATGTGCAAAAAGTGAAGCACTGGGAATATTTTCAACTGCTGTTCAGCTGTACAATCAAAACCATCCCAAGCAAAGACTCAAACACTCTCTTTCATAATTCAGTCAGTTGTCATACTGAACACATCACAAACACCATATGGACCTAAATCAAATTAATGTGCAATATCTGCTGCTGACAGAATGGTGCAACACACACAAGTTCTGTACATTATCTTTATTACTTAATTCTGTCCAATAGCTTGTCATTACCTGTTTGGAAATGTGCAATATCAAAACACATTGATATGCTAAAAGAAGTTTTTTTTATTTATCTCTATATCATATATTTTGTATCTTATATCTTATCTCATTATGCAGTGGAAATGCTTGTGTTCGTAAAACGTTTCTCTGTTTCTCTGCATACTTTGTTAACTTAGTTTCAACAGGTTCTTCAATGGTCAGGACCCCACAGGACCACCACGGAGCAGGTATTAAGTATATTGTGGATCACTCTCAGCACTGTAGTGGCACTGACATGGTGGTGGTGTGTTTGTGTGTGTTGCACTGGTACAAGTGGATCAGTTTCTGAACCCCTCATCGTCTCTTCTCGACTTGAGAACAGTCCACCAACCAGAAATATTCCAGCACATGACCAACACAAAGTGTGCAAAACCAGATGAGTTTCTGACATTACATCTAAATGTACATTTATTGTCTACTTTAAACAGTATATTATTTTTCCTGTAAAATGTAAAAACACTAAGGAACAATGAAAAACATGCACAGATGACATTCCAGTGAAGTCAAGCTAGATGAACAACCCAAATTCTGCACTTTGCGAGCAGTTACGTGCCCATTTTCTCAACTCAAAATCAGAGTAACCTACAGAGATGAAAAATATGTCAGAACAAACTAAAAAGCGTAGTCTATCTAACCATTGCCCTAACATACCTCATCTGAACTAAATACCAGTTTAAATGTCAAAGGTCCAATTCATACAAATATATACATTTTGTTAGTAAATACATGAGCCTATTATCTCCTGAAAATAATGCTTCACGTCAAGCCCCCTTAGTCCCTCTCACTGTCCAATCACCATCAAATATTTTACCATAAGTCCCACCCTAATTTTTTGGAAGCCCCTCCCTGTACCCCCCTCCCTAAAACAATTGGTCTTATTCATCAGTTTGACAGGATCCAACAGGTCATTAAAATGAATGACCAGGGGTTAAAGTAATAAACTTCAACAGGCTCCAACAGGTGGTTTTAATTAAAGTAATGACTGGTGTTGAAGTAATAAACTTTCTTCAACTTCCCACTGGATGTTCCCACCAAAACGCAAACAAACAACAGGTGGTTTTCATTAAAATGATTGACAAGGTGCTTAATTCTTTAATCATCCTGCCAAAATGTAGCCAAGAAACAACAGGTGGTTTTCATCAGATTGATTGTCAGTTTTGACAGGTCTTTTATGTAGTAAACTTTCCACAATCATAACAACTGATTAAAATTTTACTGCCAGAACACAACTGCAAATCAGGCGATTGTTTTTCTTCAAAATGAATGACAGGTTCCAGTGGACCAATCAGAGTGTGCCATCTCATATTAGTACAGACCTTTTAGTCATACAATGTGTATTTAAAGGACGCTAAGATGCTAAGAGAAACTAAGAACAGAAACAGAAAATCAAAGGAGAACATCCATAATGCACTGTCGACCGTATTACCTAGGACAAGAGTCTTTGAGTTTATACGTGGCCACTAACAAACAAGCTGTTTATGGTTCCAAGGACCAAAGTTGCTTCTTCTTCTTCTTGTTTTTTTTTTTCTGTGCTAAAATGGAGTGCACACACCAAACTGTTAGTCATACGACATGAAAGTTGGTCAACAGGTAGTAGACCCACTACCCAGGCACTCAAATTCAGCCTGACTGGCCTGATGATGGCGCTATAGCGAAGTATCAAACTCCCACCCTGTATGACATAGAGACTTTTTTCCCTGATTACTTGCCTCGTGCCCTACAAAAAATCTCCAAGATCCATTTATCTCCACCACTTCGATATTTAGCTAATTTGCATAATATATAAAAATTACATTTTGGATGCAAACTTGTTTTCACCCATTCTGCACTAATTTGGTGTCAAACAAATTGTATGAAGCTTGAATAATCATTAAAAAATGTGGGTCCACCCACATTTTTTAATGATTTTTTAATGACAAATATCACACATCATACATTTCTAACTCCAAAATGCTTTGTCTGATTGCTGCAAAACCTCACAGACATGTACCCTAGGGGGGTCATAGACAAATATCAAAGTTTAGTGGTACTGCATTGCCAGGTGATGCTATAACAAGCAAAATCCTGTTACACTGCCAAAATCTGTCCAATTAATATGAACATTGGCATGGTACCTCTACTGTATGCTGTCCTGAACTAGTATCTTTCAAAAAACCATTTCCATCATCAACCAAATGGCTTTCAGCTTTAGAATTTGCCGATCACCACAGAACTTGCTACATATATCCTTGTATGGTCTCTCTACAACCAACTGAAGTATGACAGGTCCTGGCGGGTGCTGCTCATGTTTTAAAATTTTTAAATGAGCATATCTCTTATAATGTTTACATGATACACACGCAGTTAGCATCAGTTAATGCAATATAATGAGCAGAAATAACTTACATAATAAAAAAATATATATACAGTTTATCTACAAAATACACAAAGAGACAAATTATTAAGATAATTAATTCATATGTTGAGGAGAGAAATTATTCAAAAAAAGGACAGAAAATATATATTTTTTTAGTACTTTATTGAAACAGAGCATATTATGTCCTTTTGATTCAGATTGTCTAACAAGACCTTAGAAAGTTCATCAACCAATGAACTTATACAATACACATAGGTGCAGTAAGTGATGTGGTTTGTGGTATTTATCTGTTTATTTATTTATTTATTTTGTGGTAGTTGTGAGATTACACACTTGATTTTGCCAGTTCAATCTGCAATTAAACAGTCACATAGTAAAAGTGCAACAAAACACTGCAAAACACTCTTAGTTAAGGTTTGATTCCTTACTGAGAGCTGAAAATGAAGGATCTTCATCATCTATCCCGTGAAAATTTTCTGTGGCCAGGTTTTTGTGTGAGGGAGAGATTGTACATTGTACATTGCTTGCAGGTTACCACAGACATGTGGTACAAGTGTGAATTGTGGTAGGCTGAAACTTACACCTCCATGGTTGTATGACTCCATGCTTAATCCCCTTTGTGACTTTCGTGGACATGGCCTGTGATTTTGAAAAAAACTTTGTTTTTTTAGTAAAAATCACTTTACTAGACCTTATTGATCACCTTGCAATTGAGCTGTGGATTTTATATTTTTATTTTAATTACTTGGGTAATATGTATTTCATATTTCTACTTGTTATTCACTTTAATTCTTGCATATTAAAATGAAGCCTTACTTTTTTTTTCTTATTGTATTTTGGTGGTTCCATGTGGTCTATGTTTTATTTGGTTCCCCTGGTTCTGTAGGACCTAATATTCACCTGATTGGCCCAACTGAGAAACATTTTATCGTTATTCTTGCAGTGAACCATACTGTCCGAACTGTAACTGTAAACATGTACACAAACTACACATAATGTGACTTCTATTCTGGCAATAGGTCACATTCTTATGTATGGAGCCTCATTTGGCTAATAAGTGCTTGGGCCCTGATTATTGCCACTTGCGGCTATATTTATGGGTCTATGTACTGTAGGGGTATGTAGGGTGTAGGGGTCCAAGCACAGTACAGTGGGAAAAATAAGTATTTGAAAAACTGTTAATTTTGCAAGTTTTCCCATCTACAAAGAATGGAGAGTTCTGTAATTTTGATCATATGTACACTTCAACTGTGAGAGACAGAATCTTAAAAAATCAGAAAATCACATTGTATGATTTTTAAATAGTTAATTTACATTTTATTGCATGAAATAAGTATTTGTTCACCTACCAACCAGCAAGAAATCTGGGTCTCACAGACCTGTTAGTTTTTCTTTAAAAGGCCTCCTACTCTGTATTAAATGAACCTGTTTGGACTTGTTACTTCTATTAAAGACACACAATCAATCACTCTCCAACCTCTCCACCATGGCCAAGAACAAATAACTGTCTAAGGACACCAGGGACAAAATTGTAGACCTGCACAAGACTGGATTTGGCTACAGGACAATAGCAAGCAGCTTGTAAAGAAAGTAACATCTGTTGGTACAATTATTAGAAAATGGAAGAAACAAGATGTCTGTCAGTCTTCCTCAGTCAGTGGCTCCATGCATGAAAAAGGTCAGGAATCAGCCCAGAACTAAAAGTGCGGGCGTTTTCAATTAACTGAAGAGAGCCACAATCTCAAAGATTACTGTTAGTAACACTACAGCCATCATGGATTAAAATCCTGTAGGGCATGCAATGTCCCCCTTCTCTAGAAAGCACATATCCTAGAAAGCACATGTTCTGTCTTGTTTAATCATCATTAAGAACATAAAACTAGTTGTAGGCTATGTGCAACCAACAAAAATTTTAATTAAAAATGGTAAAGAATTGTTAGTAATGGTTATTTGCTGGAAATTCATATATAAATATAAAAATATACAGCATAAAACATTAAGAATGTTCTTTGTTCACCATAAAGGAGTTATTATGACTTTGGCTAGCTCATGTAATTGTCAAAATATTTATCTAGTTGTTTACAGATTTTCCTAGTTTATCAATATTTAATTATTTGAACCCAATTAAGTCATCATAAACTGATGATAACTCTCATAAAATGCAGATTAAAAAGATTATTACTAAACTTTTATTATTATTATTATTATTATTATTATTATTATTATTATTATTATTATTATTAAATATACTTTTAAACTAAGCAGCTAAAGAGGCAGTTAAACACCATATAATTGAATTTCTTTTAACAGAATTGTGTTTTCTTTAAAATATATATTCAAAGTAACAATTATATTACAGTTAATGTTAGAATAAAAAGATTAGTAGTTTTTATTTATACATATTATTATTCTTATTAATTCTGGAGCCCACCCTGAATCATGGGTGGAATACTCCCTGGGGCAGTCCATCACAAGAGAAGCACAGACATCCATTCACTCAAGCTTGCTTCAGGGTAGTAGGCCGTGGCCAATTCACCTCTCCTTTGTGTTTGTTTATTGAAGGTGGGAGGAAATCCGAGCAGTTGGCGGCCCTGCACCTGGGACGCAGTGGGAATTAGGTGCCTCAGTTGTGAATGTTAGCATTAACTTGTGTGTTTTTTATAATATCAACAATGATTGAACAATGATTAATGCAGTCTTGAACAGATTTGGGCTGGTTGGGGGAGAAAAAGTTGGTTGTATTGTATTTTGTTTCCATTATTTAACTTTGTTTTAGTATTTGTTATAAGGTTACCTTGCCAGGGACTACAGATGAAAATTAGTTCATTAGTTTCTCTTTGGAAATTAATGGATTTGGGACATGGTCCATGAAATTGAAATTGAGATCGCCAAATCTGCATTTAGTGCATGTTTACTGCTCTGTCCACATGTACATGCTCAACCTGGCTGATCAATGAGAGGGGCGTGGTCAATGACGTCACTGACCCAGATATAAATGGGAAGGGAGCTTTCTTTGTTGTTCAAATTTTATAATACAAGTCTTGAGAAGGGATAATACTGATGATACATGCATAAATAACACAAAGAAATGAAGGACATTCTGGGGTTTAAATTTACCTTTAATTTGCTACAGTGTATGAAAGGTGCTAAACAAATAAACGTGCCTTGCCTTAGACTACTGTCAGGTATTTTGATGAGCTTATTACTAATATCCTTGTCAATCTATCTTTACAATTAATTATTTAAAATTATTGTATTTGCAGCTCAAAAACTCTGGATGATCAATTTCCAACAGGAAACAAAAACCCCACAAAAAAATCATTGATGTAAGTTGTTTTGACCAAAATATGGTCAGATTCATACAAATGTTTAAATTCTGTCCATTTTTACACCCCAAATGAAGACAATAACGAGTAGCTCAGGATTTCCTGAAAATGACAATATTGTTAGTAGTTAAAACTACTAAAGTTCTGAAGGATGGATGGATTCGGGGCGTCGTTGGCCAAGAAAAAACGGTCCATGAAACTGAGCCAAAAGGAATTGAAGTAAACTTTATTTGAATCCTAGGTTGAATTTCAGACTAACAGTGTCTAATATAGTTTCATTGTACTGTTTTATGTACAAACTCATAGTTGTAAGAGGTGTCTGTGGGTGGGTTTACTTTTGCTACAGCACCCCCCAGCGACCCTCCTGCAGAAGTGCAGACCCGGTGTTGACAAAGTGCGTCATCATTAGTGGACGGAGCGTTAGGTCGTGTTTATATGTGAGGTTTTAATCCTAATAAAGAATCAGGTCAGATTAATCATGCCGAAGGTGGTGTCCCGCAGTGTGGTGTGCTCGGACACGCGGGACAGAGAGGAGTATGATGATGGAGAAAAGCCTCTTCATGTTTATTACTGTCTGTGCGGACAGATGGTTCTGGTTCTGGGTGAGTTTGGGTTTAATATTGTGTTTACGTTTCATTAAAGGTTAGTTAGTGTAGACCACACTGCCCCTTAGTAAAACTATGCTCACATTAATGTAGGAGTAGTTGGAAGTAGAACTAGTCTTATAAATGGCTTCTGACTCTCCAACTTAAATGGTGCTAGAGTTACTACTTTAAGGTGGAACAAAAGCGTCGAACAGGAACCCAAATTCAGACTCAAAGAGAACAGAAGGCTTAAGTTACACTTAGGTGGGTTTGTGCTTTTCAGAGCAATCAGGAAAAGTGAAAAAGCCATTAAAAATCAGTTCTAAAATAAATAAAACCAAATGAGAATTCTGACAGGGCTCAGTCAGTTTGTTTACATGTTAAACTGTTTTAGTGGGCAGTAAAGTAGAGCCCAGATTTCTCTCTGAATTCCTTACATTTTAGGTTTGTCCAGTTCCGCCAGCTGCTCACCTGATTCTTTAATAAAAGTCTAATTACATAAACTTTTATATTAGATGGGAATTTTAAATCCCTTCCCAAATTCGTCTGCATCTACAACCTTCTTTCTGAAGGCCTCAGAGAGCACTTTGTTTCTCACCATGGCGAACCCACTCACAGTGGAGGAACATGAGGTTCTGGATTACATGTTAGAAGTAATTTAACAGGTTCTCATAAGTTAATGTGTTGTGGAAGAAATGGGCAGCAAACAACAAGTGTGAATGTTGGCGACCTTAAAGAGCTGTTTTGTTTATTTGCTTTTCAATGCAAAAAGTATTTGTACCCTTTGAACTTTTACAGTTTTTCAGTTTTCATACCTTTTCAACTTTCATATTTTTTCATGTTACACCCTCAAACCTAAATATAATTTATTGGGATTTTATGAGATAAACCAACACAAAGTAGCAAGTCTTTATGAAGTGGAAATTCTCTACAGGCTTTGCACATCTAGCAGCTGACATTTGGCTTATTCTTCTTTGTAAAATAGCAAAGAAGCTGAATCAGATTGGATGGAGAGCATTTGTGAACAGCAACTGTCATGTCTTGCCTCAGATTCTCAAACGAATTTAGGTCTGGACTTTGGCTGGGTCATTCTAACAGATTAATATGCTTTGAACCATTCTATTGTAGCTCTGGCTGTATGTTTATGGTCGTTGTCCTGCTGGAAAGGTGAACATCCTCCCCAGTTTCAATCTGTTGCAGCCTCTACTAGGATCGTCCTGTATTTAGCTCCTTCAATCGTCCCATCACCTCTAAGCAGCTTCCCTGTCCCTGCTGAAGAAAACCATTCAGCATGATGCTGCCACCACTATGGTGGGGCTGGTATGGTAATGTATAGTGCTAGAAGTTTTTCACCACCCATTTAGGCCAAACAGTTCTTACCAAACTGCAAACAGGACTTCTTATTGCTTTCTTCTTGCCACTTCCCCATAAAGGCCATATGTGGAGCACATGACTAATGATTCACCTATCTGAGCTGTGGATCTCTGCAGCTCCTCCAGAGGGACCATGGTACTCTTGGCTGCTTCTGTAGTTAGTGCTCCTCTTGCCTGTGCTGTCAGTTTAGGCAGACAACCATGTTTTGGAAGGAGTATGTCACAACTGCAAATGTACCCTCTTCAGATGATTGATTAAACAGTGCTCCATGAGATGTTCATAATTTGCGATGCATACTTGCAATAACACTTCTCCACAATTGATCTCTGTCCTGTCTGGTGTGTTCCTTACTTTTTATGATGCTATTTATCATGAAAACCAACATTTATGACTAATATTCTCTAACAAACTTGACCTTCACAGAACAGTCACGGGTATACTTACAGTGTGTGTGTGTTTGTTTCTGTGTTTGTCAATATGTGGCTGTGCCACACCTCTAACACCCATCATAGTGCATATAGACATGGACATCCTTTAAGAGATGAATGGAGGAACACGAAAAAGCTTTTAGAGCCAATTCACATGTTCCTCTGCCCACTTGCTCAGCTAGGGATCTGTCAGACTTTACACTTTTAATTAAATATTGAACATTATTGGTGTGTATATAGCTGTATGCACCTTTACTTAAGATGTGACTCTTGATGTGTGTGTGACAGGATAGATTTTCTAATGGACACGCAGATGAGCACTAGTGCATGAAAACTACTGTGAATACTGTTGCATTTCATGTTGCTTTTAAATGTTTGATATTAAAACCACCCTGCTATGCTTTATATATATATATATAACACTTCAGAAAGGGTGATTTGAGTACATAGAAGTCATGGTTTAGGAAAATTGAAAAGCATAGTACTTATGCAATAAGTGTCGGTGTGGGGAAAAAAAAAATTAGGGAGAGAAATTAGGGCATCCAGTAGCTTAGTAAACTGCAACAGTAAAAGGAAGAGACAAAATAATGAGGTATATAAAGTAGTAAATTAACTTAAAGTACAGTACATATTTATGTGGATGTGTGATCTTTCTAATCCCACAGTTATAAGTTTATTTATTTCATTATTTGATCCTCTCAGACTGCCAGCTGGAGAAATTACCCATGAGGCCGAGGGACAGGGCTCGAGTGATTGATGCTGCAAAACACGCCCACAAATTCTGTAATGTCGAGGAGGACGAGAGTGTGTACCTGAAGAGGTGTGTGTGTGTGTGTGTGTGTGTGTGTGTGTGTGTGTGTGTGTGTGTGTGTGTGTGTGTGTGTGTGTGTGTGTGTGTGAAGCTAGGAGTGTACCTTGGAGTGCATGTATTGATCTGTATTCCTCTAAGAGAGTGTCTGGTTGTATGCACTGGGGTGTTTGTGTGTAATAATGACAGGGTGTCTCTGTGTTTGTCAGTAGATATAAACATCATAAAGAGTTTATTAATGAAGTTGATTGTGTTGCAGGGCAGAGGGAATTGAGCGGCAGTACCGCAAGAAGTGTGGAAAATGAAGTTTAAATCTGTAGCTGGAAACTTTCAACAGTTCAGTTCTTTGTCACATGTGTCTAGAGCCAACAGTTTAAACTTTGCTGTCTAGTTTATGTAGCATGGCTTACCTGCTTAGCTTTTAAGAGTATATCTTTGTTTATTGTGTGTGTGTGTGTGTGTGTGTGTGTGTGTGTGTGTGTGTGTGTGTGTGTGTGTGTGTGTGTGTGTGTGTGTGTGGATTCTAAATTTAAATATGACCTACTTAATTTAGAAATGTATAAACTTATAATGTGTTGTGTGGACACATTAGGTCATAACATTACCTGCTCAATTTTAATATAAACTTTCAATTAAACAAACTCATCTAGGAACCTTCCAAACATACAGACTTTATTACAGCTTGCAGTTTCTCAGTTTCTTCCTTTTTAACTCTCTCGTTCTCTCTGATATCTGTTCAAGAGCTCAGGCTTGAATTAATACATTTGAGTTTTGATGAACTAATGTATGTGTGTGTGTGTGTGTGTGTGTGTTTGTGTGTTAGGTGTGGTCTTCTCCTCTTCTACCAGCACCAATTGAAGAACACTCCTGTTACATTTATAGTGGATGGAGCTGTAGTGAAGTTTGGAGAAGGCTTTGGAAATACTAGTGTTTACAGCCAGAAACAAGAAGCACCAAAGAAAGTTAGGGTAAGATATACAGTCACACACATACACAAGCACCAAAGGATAGGCTTAATTAAGCTTAAACACGCCTTTACAATCTGGGAAAAATGAATGAACTTGGTAAACTGAAGTGCTTTTATTAATGTATTCCTGGTAAAAACAAATATTGAATATCAGTTATTCAATGAAACAAAAAATGTTTTCTGTGAAGGGAAAAAGTTAGGACATGCCCTAGTCATTAATAGTTAATAGCTTAATAGCTAATTAATAGCTGGTATTTTTGCCCTTTGCTAAAAAAAAAAAATACTCAATTAGATGTGTCTTATCAACTGTATGTCTTCCAGATTGACTAGGAGAAATTTTTTCCCTCTGTGAAAGTCTTTCAATTGTGTGATGTTTAGAGTCCTCCATGCCTTACAGTTGTTGTACTCCTTTTTTGATCAGTCTGAAGGTAGATGCTGGCAAGAGCTGTCTTTAGGTCCTGTGCCAACATTTTATATTTTTGGAGACTTATTTGCACATCTTGCTGAATTTACCTTTTCCTGATTTTGCAGTTTGCAGGGTCACCAACCCTGCTCCTAGAGAGCTACCATCCTGCTTAAGTAAATTTAACCATAATCTACCACCTGCAGCCAAAAGGTTCAGAAGTTCTTGATTGGCTGAATGGGGTGTGTTAGATTTGATTTAGAATTGAAACCTGCATGTAGTTTTCTCCGCTTGTAAATTGTTATCTGGACACTGGAATGCATTTTTTGAGACATTTTTAAATCCATTCCCAGACTCTGGCATCTACAGCCTTCTTTCTGAAGGCCTTACTGAGCTATTTAGATCTTGCTGTGGTGATACCACTCACTTCAACAATCAAGAGCAACCGAACTAATGTATGAGGTTTAAATAAATGTCTTCCTCCAAATTTCTTCCTCCACTCTAACCATGTTCTAATCATTTAAGACATTTAGTAGTAATAAATGCAGGGATGTCCTTTTTTTCTCAGATAAAAAATATGACAAATTACGTTGAATTTTCTTAATATTGTTGAAGGATCAAATATGTAAATGTGTTTAAAAGATGATAATGGGTCACATGGTTTGTGTTTACTCATTCATATATATATATATATATATATATATATATATATATATATATATATATATATATATATATAATGTATAATATTAATGATTCTTCTCATTTTTGCACATTTTGTCTTGTCTTTATTACTTGTACTGAACAGTGACAGTTTAATCTGCCTATCGTCTGTGCCTCACTCTTCGATCCATATGGAGTGCTGCAATATGGATTGCGTGTTCTATTTGCCCTTACAGTACAAACAAATTGATGCATTGCTTTCACAATAGAAAACATATTTCGTTAGGATCTTTTTAGAAAATGTTTCTGTTGTAGGTGTTAAATTTTGTGTTTGTGTGTAAAACACTTGTGTTCAAGGTGATGATGACAAAGCGCACCAAAGACATGGGCAAGTTTAGCTCTGTTACTGTGTCAACCATTGATGAGGAAGAAGAGGAGATTGAAGCAGTAAGTTTGTTCATCTCATTGGCCTGAATTGGGTCATAATAACAATGAACATATATGAAAAGATTGTAAGGAACAGACACACATACTCCACCTGATTCATTGAATCACTGTTACATTTTCACAGAGAGAAGTGGCTGACTCTTATGCTCAGAACGCTAAAGTCATCGAGAAACAGTTGGAGAGGAAAGGCATGAGCAAAAAACGGCTACAAGAACTGGTAAGAACACAGACTGTACAACTACACCATGTGGAAATGTTCAGCTTGGCTAATTATGGGATGTTGATGCAGTAGAGATGCAGTGGTAAAGGAAATCTGGTAGAGCGTGATTTTGGTTTCAGATCTTACCCAAACTAATGTAAAGTAAAGTGAAGAAGTCCTAGATGTAAACAGTGCTTATGCTGACTGTTTGTATATTATAATATAGTTCTGATTCTAAATGATTTCAGTAATATTAATAAAAGTACTCCAATTTGGCAAAATGGCATTTACCCCAAAGGATAATAAAGCAAAAAATAATTGGAAACCAGAAGTAATTATCTCACTACCAGTGAGAATGTGAGCTATAGGGTAATACTTCGTAATGCTCACATGGAACTTCTGGATTATCTGGATAATATGTTTATATATAAACATCAAGTGATTACATAATTTTTTTTCCCCTTTAAGTCAGCACTGTGTCTGTGAGGATAGATTGTAATTAGACTTTCACATCTCAGTTAGGTTTACACATCTGTTCACTGCAATTTTATGCCATTCGTCTTTACAAAACTTGACTCTGTCAGGATGCAGGGAGATCAGGAGTGAACAGCCATTAATTCTCTTAGACTGAGGTCTGGGCTTTGACTTAGCTGCCCCAAAACATTCATCAACCTTTTCTCTGTAGCTTTCAGTGTATGCTTCAGTGTCCTACTGGATTTCCCTGTAATTTCTCTGTATGTATGTATACCCACAGTATGATGCTGCCACCACTGTGTTTCACAGTATGGATGGTTGTTTGTGGAGATGTGTGCTGGACACTAAACATTGCACATCACATCTAGTTTGATGGCCAGAAGCTTCATTTTCCTCTGGTCAGTCCAATGAACCTTTTTCAAGGTGACCTTTTGGCCTCCCACATACATACCTTTGGGCAAGCTGTAGTTGAGATGAGCTTTCTTCAAATGCATTCTCTTTGCTACTCATCCATACAGCTTTGACTAGTGAAGAACCTGGGGAATAGTTGTTGTGTGCAGTCTCTCCTGTCTCATTAAGATTTTAACTCCATCAGAGTAGTCATAGGTGTCTTGGTGGCCTCTCTCACAGTTTGTGAAACTGGACAGATTTACAGAAGTCACATTCCTTCTATTTCTTAAAGATGTGAGACATTTTAGGTCAGTCACTTTAATGGGGGAGAATCTAAATTAAAAAAAAAATCGAAATTATTATATTAATCCCATTAATGAAAGCCATGGAAGGGAAAATATCCAAGGGGGTGAGTATTTTTTAAGCACTGTAGCCCCACACTTTTTAATAGAATTCTTATGCAGGTCACATTTTACGGTATGAAAGTTGAGAGATTGTGTTACAGTGAAGCAATTACTCATTTACGAAAGGCCAGGTTAACACAGTTACTTGTAGAGCTTGTATGAGTTGGAGATCAATATATCAAATGTAACGTTTTCTACACACTTCATAGAGTTTAAAACAAAGGAATGTGAATGTTGAAGGCTCTTTCATGAACCTTTTAAAGCTCATTGAGAGAATGTGAAGGGGGGGTCCAAGTTACTGTGTTTGTTGTTTATACACCAGCTGAAGGCTCATGATAACACAGGACCTTGAGTGTTTTAACTAAATAAATCAAAGAAGCCCAAACATTTACATACCACTGTACCTGATGAGCCCTGTATGCAGTCCAAAATATCTAATAGAGTCATGGACTTGTCAAAGTATAACATTCAGCTTAGTTTTTTCAATTCAGTTGGCATTGCCTACATAGCACTGTGCAGTCTCAATATCATAAACATTAAAAGCTCACAGTAAGTGCATTATTCTACCTTTTAAATATGCAGTAAATGGTGCCTTGGAGCTTTAAAGTGTTGCTCACGTCCACCTCTTGTGACTGACCCCAGATAATGTCACAGGGTCCTCACAGATGAGGGGTCTCTCACTGGATGTCTGCAGCCTGATGCTTTGCACTTTTTGTGTTTGTGTACCAGAAAGTTTTCAGAAGTGAAGTGTCTTTTTTAGTGTGTCACTCTAGTATTCCAGAGTGAACTGCCTGCTCTGTAATTATGCACACTGTTCTGTGTTTTTAGCACACACACCATGCAGTGCTGCTTTTGAACTGTGTGACATTACCAGTAATTACAGCATTTTCACCAGAATGCAGGAGTGTGTGTGTGTGTGTGTGTGTGTGTGTGTGTGTGTGTGTGTGTGTGTGTGTGTGTGTGTGTGTGTGTGTGTGTGTGTGTGTGTGTGTGTGTGTGTGTGTGTGTGTGTGTGCACTCGAGAGAGAGAGAGAGTGATTGACTCCTGTCATTTCTGAATGTGTATGCAGTCTCAATGACCGAGATGATTACAGTAATTAAATCAATGTCATCTGACACTAAACACTGTGTAATGCAGTTGTTCAGGATGTCTGATGGAAATCACACACACTGACCCAGGAGTTTAGGTCACTATTGTAAACTTAAATTGAGTGATCCATTTATTAAAAATGCTTTGCTTGTGTTTGTTCCTGTGAAGCAGACAATAGATTTTTCCTAATTTGTATGCAAATGTGTGATGCAGTGTGTAAACATTGGTCAAGTTTTTAAAAGTTCTCAATGAACAGCAAAGCACTCAGTATAACAGCGTACATATGTCTGTGTGTCTGTTTGAAAGCTTTGCTAATTTGTTAAAGATTTAACAGAAAAATAAAAAATGTACATAAGTATTCACAGCTTTTGCCATGACACTCGGGTTCAGGTGCATCTTTTTCCACTGATCATCCTTAAGATGATCTACAGCTTGACTGGAGAACACCTGTGAATAGAATAGAATAGAATAGAATAGAACTTTATTGATCCCTTGGGAGGGTTCCTTCAGGGAAATTAAGGTTCCAGTAGCAGCATAAGTACAGTAAGCAGAAGATAGGCAGAAAAAAAATAATTTAGTATAAGTAAGCAGCACTATATAAATATATAGAATATATAATATACAGAATATATTACAATATAAAATATAGATAGTAGTGCATGAGAAAAAAAGAAGAGTCCTTTAGGAGGGTGTATTGCACATTATTGCACATTATTATTGCACTTGAAAAACTGTTTATTGCACAGAGAGTCCAGTGTGTTGTGGTGGTTGCAGGTTGCTGTTAGCTGTTGACTGTTGGTTCAGATCCTACTCATTCCCATCCTTAATCCTCCCAATCCTCCCTGTTACCCATAATGTCCATAATGTCCAGCAGTTTTTTCAGAGTCCTCTTCTCTGCCACCGACACCAAAGAGTCCAAAGAGTGGTAACTTCAGTTGGTTGTGCATGACTTAGAAATGATGCACACACTTGTGTTATATAAGGTCCCGTAGTAGACAGTGCATATAAGAGCACAAATTTAGCTATGATGTCTAATGAATTGTCTGTAGACCTCCGAAACAAGATTGTATTAAGACACAGATCTGGCGAAGGCTACAGGAAAATTTTGGAAGTTTTGGAGTTTGCAATGCAATAAATCCACTGCCCCATATATATCCAGCTCTCATATAGATGAGTAAGGCCTCTTCTTGCTGGGTTGTATTGAGCCTTCCTCTATTTATATTTGTTTATCTCTGTTCAACCCAGTTTGAACACTGCTACTGAGTAATTTTATTTTTAGATGCAAATGACCTCACTGACCTGGCTTGGAACTCACTCACCCACTCTCTCACTCATTCACTCATGTTTAACTAAATTGTCCCCAAGAGGGTGCTGTTAGTCCTTGATTAGCTTTCAGTGTTTTGCATCAGTGACCCTGTGTCTCCTCATTTTTTTGAATGTCAATTTTTTTTAGAAAGTATTTATACATGTAAATATTCTTACTTTATGTTCACACTTCAATGTGCTATGTTGCTAATATCAGTGCTCTTGTTTACAAATTGAACCAGAGCAATAAGTTGGCTCGAGTCTTTCTAGTAGTTAGTTGAGCTGATGCCAAAATCAAAAAACCTCTGGGTCATACGCAAAACCAGTACATTACATTGGTCAATTTTCAGTCAGGACCAAGTCCAGAAACAGTTAAGGTGTGTGTGTGTGTATGCTTGCATGGTGTTTGTTTAGAAAGTATTTGTTGTTCATTCTTCTTTTTTTGTCTTTTTCAGGCGGAACTAGAAGCTAAGAAGGCCAAGATGAAGGGAACTCTGATTGATAACCAGTTCAAATAGTGTGACCCTGTGAGTGTGTGTTAGCAAACTCTCAATATAAAAATGCAGTGATTTTACACTGTACAACATTTTCAATAAATTTTTGTTCACTTACTCTTAGAAGTTTGATGCATTTGCAACTTTTATTGCAGAATCGATTACATTTTATTTTAAATTTAAAACACTGAATGGTAATGGTACAAAGTTAATTCACTTGTTACATTCTGAATTGTGTTAATTGAACTTGATAGTAATTCAATGAAACTGTTCATCTGTATTTAAAATTCGATTAACTGAAAACTTTGCAACAAGTTAACAAACTTTTTATTTAAAGCATCTAGTGTAATTTTTACAGTGAACTTCATTCCAATATGAAAATTTCAGCACAAAGTAATTATATTTACATTACCATTCAGGTCAACTGAGTGTCAGATACATATGAAAGATTCTTGTAAAGGTCTCATAAGACAGTACTCCATAACTTCATGGGATTCGGATAGTTTGTACAATATGATTTTTTTTCTATGTCCAGACAGACATAGACATAGATGTTGAACAGAGCTTTTTTTATGACCATATTTCAATATGCAATATTGAATAAAAACATCTAAAATGCCTTCTTTGTGAGTACAGTTTAAAGGGTTGAATAATTATTACAAAATCACCAGTATGTTTCTTTTTAGCCTCAGTTTACTTTTAGCAATAATTATATTGATGGAATATATATATATATATATATATATGTGTGTGTGTGTGTGTGTGTGTGTGTGTGTGTGTGTGTGTGTGTGTGTGTGTGTGTGACAAATCTATGCTATTTTTACTGATGTTTTTAAATAAAATGTGCTCATCCAATTTCAATTTGTTCTATCACCCTAATGAGGGACCATAACACACACCTTTTGAATTTAAGTGTGTTATTAATATTCACCCTAATGAGAGGCTGTAATACACATTAGTTTAATGTGTAATTGTGATCACAAATGAGCTTTTTAATATGTATTTATTTGTGCATCTAAAAAATAGAATATTTTTAACTCATTCATGATCAAAAAATAATATTTTATTAATTACACCTAAACTGAATACCTTTGTTTCACTGTTAATCTAAATGGAATCAAAAGAATCTCAATATATTAGAACATTTTGTTTAAAATTTGAAAAGATTACTAATCACGGTATCAACTTTAAAACCAACTTTAAGTGAGACATAAAAATAAAAAACAAGTATAAAGCTGTCACAACATTGTATGAAATCCCTTTTAAATCATTTTTAAAATGCATCAGCTTTGTGTGTTCATGTGTGTGCTTCAAATGTCTGCTTCTTGACATTTCAGCCTGTATGACCTTTCTGTGAAAGGGAGAAATGGATGGACAGTTTCCTCTGTGTGTGGCTTGGGGGATAAAGTGTGTGTGTGTGTGTGTGTGCATTCTGGTGTGTAGTGGACTGTGAAAGAGTGTTGGTGAGCACCATTATTGATCTAAAGTTCAGTCTCAGTTCGTGACCTTCTGCTGCTGATGGTGTGATGGTGTGTGTGAATATGCACATCTTTTACCACAATATCCATAGACAAACCCAAAAAAAAACTATAAAACATAAAAACCAACAGGCACATAAATGAAAATATTATATAATTGAATATGTATTCAGACAAAAGAAAATTCTAAACATGAATTATTTAAGGTACTATAACACTTCAGATTGATCAGAATATTTATTTGCCAAGTACCAGGTTTACTAGTAATTTTTCTTGGAGCAGGTGTTGACATTTAAATACAAATGAATAAATAAATGAAAAATAAAACATCTTATAATGTTAATATACAGAATGTGGTATTTATAAACAGAATACCCAGATATAGTGTATGATCTAATAACATTAACAAAGTTTTTGATCAGGACAGAAACCTTGTCTAGGACTGTTCTATTTTTTTGTTTACATTGACAGAAGTTACTTTACACCTAGTTTAGTTAGGTTAGAATATTTGATATTAATATTTAAATCTACATTTTACATTTATATTGAAGTTTTGAGTGCAAATTTTAAGGCTTCTGTTAATGACCTAATTGTCACATGCACACTTATTTGGCCTTTGGCCTGTATGTGCAGGTGTTTGTCGCAGCAGTGTGTATGATTAGTAATTATTTTGGTTCAGTAATCGAAACCTGGCCTCCTGTGCTCTGTGGGTTACCTGAACAGGTGCTTGGCCATTTCCCTGGCATTTTAGGGCAGTACAGGCCGTTAGGTCCAAATGAAGCAGAATGAAAGTGTCTCTCTGAGGGAAGACAAGTGTGTGTAATCAACAGAACACACCCTGTGGGCTTCACAATGCAGTCAACAGGAAACTGATGTCTTGGTGGTAAAGCGTTGCTGGATTGAAGCCAGATGAAGTCTGAGGTGAGCTGAAGTTATCTGGCTAAAGTAAGGAAATGTAGAGCCTGGTACTCAATTTTTTGTGCCGCTGTATAACTAAAGTTATTCATGGTTTTATTGTATTATCACTTATGACCAGACAGAATTATTGGCCAGACTAGGATTTAACCTGACTAAGGCTGAGGTCTGTGTCAAGTCACCAAAATTCACTCCCTCCTCACAGAGAAAAGCATCCTCATAACATGATGCTACCACCACCATATTTCACTCAGTCCCTATTGAGAAAGAACATCCCCATAATGTAATGCTATATTGTCCCCACTAAGGAAATGCCTCCTTACAACATGATCCTGCCACCAATATACCTCATATAGAGTCTCTATTGAGGGACATCACCATAATCTTATGCTGCCACCTCATACTTCAATCAGTCCCCACTGACGAACAACATCCCCACAACATGATGCTGCCAACCCCATACTTCACTCGATCCCTATTGAGGAACACAATGTGATGCTGCCACTCCAAACTTTACCAGTGCCCACTGAGAAACAACATCCCCACAACATGATGCTAACCATGAAAAAAGATCTCTTATCTAAAACTCCTTTTCAGCATCTTTTCTCCTTAAAAAACTTAAAACTAAGGCTCTGCAAAGCACCAGCAATAAAATAATAACAAATAGCTTTCATTTTTCAAATAAGAAAAAAAAAATAGACAAATGTGAATCATTTTGTTAGGCTCTGCAGCTGATTAGTTAAAGATGACACAAGGGTGAAGACAAGCATAGGCTTCCATATAAAGCCAGCCACTGCCTCTTTTCAAACTGCCGCCATCACATCACTGCTGGGCAGCCAACATGCATGGTGGGAAGTGCCAGGTCACCAGTTCTGATACAATAGCTAACAGACACCTGTGCCAGCATTGCAGTGGCTGTGACGTGGGGAGAGAGTGCCATCTACCCACCCAGACATTTTGCACTCTCAAACTCTGGCTGCCGATGTCAAACCTGCAATCCTCAGACATAAAGCTAGTGCAAGAAATGTATAATGACTGAGTGATGTTTTTTAATCCAGATTACTTTGATGACTTTAAAGTGGGCTGAATACTTTAACAAGGCACTGTATTTCAAGGCATTTTATTATTCTAACAACAAATACTCTTCTTTTTTACTTGCCTCTTTTCTCTCTATTTCTCTTACTTTTACACCCTCTCTCTAGTTCTCTCTCAATTCAGCTCAGTAAGTTTTATTGGCATGACCATATTTTGATATTGCATAATCAGAAACAACATTTATGAACTTTCTGAACATTAAGTAATTCACAATTCAATTCAGTTTCTTAATAATGAAACTATTACTATATATAACTATTATACTATATATTAGAATATACTATATGTTAGAATTTGCTTTGGTCTAATTCACTTTATTGTGGAAGGGTCCTGACACGTAAAGGTGTTAGTGTATTTCAGTGAACTCTGTGTGAGGGAACAGAATTTAGAGTACATAATTTAGTGTATATCATTTTGGTGGGATGTTTCTCCCATTGGCCAAAATTGTAATTTGAGAATGCCCCCCACACCTCACTGCTTTCTCTCTCAGTTCTGCTGAAGTTTACTGAATTAATCCTCAATCCTAGAGAACTCACAGCCCACCTGTTTTTAACTAGAAAGCATAACAACATAACACCCCCTAGAAAGCAAATCTCAATCTCATGCTAAATTGTTTTTGGCTTTCATTCCTCTGCAAATGGAAATTGTAAAAATGAGGGTCTGTTCAGGAGTTTAAATAGCATGTCTTTATGAAAATATCTGCCCCAAATGTCCCTCACAAAAACAAGCAGTAAAGATGTGTTACTAACATCAGATTAAATGTCTAATTATAAAAAGTGGACTTCACTCATTCTGCTCCCTCTATTTGTCAGATCCCATGCCAACATTTCCTCCAAACCGTAAGTCAGCGGACATGAAACGTGGTCCACAGGAAATAGTCTCTCCCTCTACTCAGGCACTCGCGCTCAGACAGATTGGCCTCATGGTGGTGCTAAACGGGCGCCAAACATTGCAGCTTGATGCAGATGTCTTGATTGTGTTGTCAATGATAAGGTATTAATGCATGTTTGATCTGGAAATTTAAAATTAATGGGTTTTTTTAAGCATTAACACATTTACCATATTTGGCCCCAAACAATGGCACTACTGCTGATCTCAGATTACATTTTATTTCATTTTATTTACATATATGGATTAAATCTAATAAGTAACCCTCACTCTAACCCACTCTCTCGCTCTCTCTCTCCCTAGTTAATTACAGTAGGTTAATTATGATTCATAATTTTTTGTCCAAACATTAATTTTGTTAAACAATTATATATACAAGTATTTAAGCAATAACACAGAAAAAGGAGTGACTTAACTTGAGATATTGGTATTGGTGTACTGCAGGCACCTCGTGCCAAAGATCAGTACATCAATGCCAATATCTTACAATTTAGAATGAAGCTCAAGGCTATTATTGTGCTTGAGAAACTGAGACAGAAACTACAATGTGTTTGTTTATCAACATTTTATGAGATAAAATAGTTCAGGGTTGTCAGAAAGGGTTTGTGTTAGGGTTAGCAAAAACTCATTTCCAACTGAATTAAATCCCAGTTTAAATGCCATAAAGACTTCCAGGACATGTTTACTGCTCTGCCCACATGTACATTCACATAAGCTAACTGATCAGCAAGAGGGGGTGGAGCTAATGACATCACTGACCTAAATATTGTTCATATTTCAGAATCAGTCATGAGAATAAGGAAAAATAAAATGATAAATAATCTAACTATATAAATTTAAATACAACTGATAAATAAATAATAATAATAAAGGACATTTAGGGTTTTTTGAAGAACTTATATAAATATCTTTGTCAATTGAATCATTACAAATAATTCATCAAAATTCTTGCATGAATGATCAATCACAACAGGATTCTGAGATGTAACATTTTTTAGTCCCTATAAGCAAACATATTCAAAAAAAAACTTTTTAAGGTTCAAGTTAATATTTTATCAAAACATGGTCAAATTTATACAAATATTTAAATTCTTTTCAAATTTGAGTAGTCTAGGATCTCTTAGACCATATAACAATATATGGCATGTGTGACTGTCTCCTTTAAATACGTTTCTAATGTTTCAGTGAATAAAAGTATGTCAAACTGCAAAAACATCAAACAAAATTGGACTAGTTTTGAAGGTTAAAGTGGTAACAATGAAGCAGTTTGTCTTTTACCTTCTATTTATTGTTCATTGTAGTGCATATGTATATATGTAATGTTCATTTGCGGTTGTGTCCAAGCATAAAGAGAGCAAATATGGGATGGAATTAACTCCAACTCTTTATTTGTTCTGTGGATTAAGCTTGGATGATATTTGATAGAGCAAGACCTCAGTTCCTGCCGTCAGGCTGGTGATGATCATCTTTAGACAGTAGTTCAACTTTGGCAGTACAATTCTACCACCTAGTGGTTGCAAATATTTCTATTTTGGATTTTGATTTGCATGTAGGATTATTATCTTGTTGTAGAAGCCATCCTCTTTGCAACATTTTACAGATGGTGTTTTGCGTGCTTCCAGGATTTGCTGGAATTTCACTGAATCCATTCTTCCGTTACAGGTGCCCTTGGCTGCAACACATCCAAAAAGCATGATTGATCCATCCCCATGCTTAATGGTTGGAGAAGTGTTCTTTTCATGAAATTCTGTACAATTTCTTCTCCAAACGTACCTTTGCTCATTTCTGCCAAAGAGTTAAATTTATATTTCTATGGTCCACAGGATGTGTTTGCAAAATGCATTAGGCTTGGTTCTTTTGCAAACTGATGCTGAATTTTGGGTTGAGGACGCAGGAGAGAGAATCATTTCCAAGAAGGCCATATATATGCAGGTGTCTCACAGCCTTCTCCTGCTGTGTGTGCCACAACTATTTTCATGGTTGTGCTAGGCAGCTGCTTAGAAGAACCCATGACTGCTGTAAGACAAAGTAAGAGATCTATGGTACTTGAAATTTGCATCACCTGGCCTTCTGTAACCATAACTGTGAAAAAGCAATTACCCTAACAGACTCTTTAAGCTAAGAGACTATGGTTTTCTGAGCTCTTTTGCAAGATGCGCTTTTCATTTGATCTATTTAAAACTGGTTATTTTCACATTGGCGTGAAAGCTGAAAGGCAGGTGAAGGGAGGAGGAAGTAGCTTTATTTCTACTCAACAGGCAGGTAACACTGACTTATTTCTATTGTTTAAGACAAATTGGTCAGTAATTGTCAGATATTGTTTTCCCCCATTTTTGAATGTTTGTGAGAGATAATCCCAACTATTTGTCATAGAATGAGCATTTGTGGCAACAGTTTCCTGACCCACATCCTTGCTAGCACTAACTACTTGCAATGGCATTGCTCTCTAACATTATATCATGGTCTTTCATTGTTTTTGAAGAGTATTGTAGCTAAAAAAAAGAGAAGCTCCTCTCATCAGTCTCTGTAATTCAGTAGAATCTGTGTAAACAGAAGCTCCTCTCGTCAGTTGTATTAATTCAGTAGAATCTGTGTAAACAGAAGCTCCTCTCGTCAGTTGTATTAATTCAGTAAAATCAGTGTATACAGAGGCTTCTCGTCAGTCACTTTAATTCAGTAGAATCGATCTTCTGGGAAAGAGCGATGCTGTTTCCAGGGAGGAAAGTGTTTTGGCCCGGTTCACAAACCTTAGTCGGTGGTCCTATAGCCGGGGAAGCAAATGATTCTATCGACTGGGAAAGATGCAATGTTGCCCCCCAGGAGACAAAGTGTTTTTCACGGTTCACTAATGTTAACTTATGGTGCCACTACACAAAGAGACGCCAGCAATGCTATGGCTGGGGAAAGGAGCAATGCTGTTGCAGGGGAATAAAAGTGTAGCTGATAGTTGCAAAACTATGGTCCTCTTGAACTTTTGTAGAGATTATACAAACTATTGGCTCTTGCCAGTCGTGCCCCCCCACCATTATATTTTGGATGCTATGTTTTGATGTTGCATTTTGGCAACTGCCTAAGTGTTGTTCAATTGACAATGTGTGCACATAACTTTAGGGGGTGGAGCTTCTAAAGGAGAACTGAAGAAAGAGGTATGTTTGTGTTGTTGCTGATTTCAAATATCAACAGTTTTTCAACAGCCTTTTTCCAGAATTGTGCTCATATCTTTTAATCCCTACAGAAGATAGGAGAAAACCAAGCCCCATACAAGTTTCTGTGTCCATCCTTCCAATATAAGAAGACACAGGGTCTGAAGGGATGTGGAGCTGATGAGGGTAAACGTGAGATCTTCAGCAGAAGCAGAAGGTGGTGTGTACTCCAACAAACATCCGTCCAGCACAGTTGAGGATCATTGCAGATCTGGAGGACATCTGATGACCCTGAGTGCGCGTAAGAACGTTCCAGATATTATGAATAAACCTTCTGTAGAATCCCAGAGTGTTTACATGTATTCAATAATCACATAACTGCAGAAAATCAGATTTTGTTGGTAAACGGTTAAGTGCATTTACAAGCACTCAGGTAATCAGATAACGGGAAAACTCTGGGTTTAAATGAGTCAGGCAGTAATTGGGTTTCTGATTTGTGAACAGCCTATAATCTCACAGAAGTATGTGAATGAGATGAGATGAAGTTGAAGTTGCTGTTTTGGCCAGCTGCTTCATCTGGTTAATGTGCTAAAGTCAAGTTCCCTTTATTGCATTTCTTATTCAGAATTCTAGGCTTTAATCCGATTTGAGAAATCAGAGTATGATGTTTACATTTCAGTAAACAATCTGATAACAGCATAAAATCCAATTATGAATGGATTGAGTGCATGTAAACCTACTCTCTAAAAAATCTACTGAAAAGAATGGAAACTCTAATAAAGGTAAAGCTTTATTTTAAACACTCAAACATCTGGCATTATATATTTTTGTTATGTAAATATTAAATATTAAATATTCACTGTGCCTTTAAAGTAGCTTCATCTACAAGGTATCTGAGGGTGGTATCTGAGGTATCTGATACCAAGATGTACAAGCAAATGCTTTAATTCCTGTAAATTGAGAGGTGGAGCTGCTGCAGGTCAAACTTCTTTGACTTCTGGTTCCACAAGTAAACACACACACACACAGACACACACACACACACACACACACACACACACACACACACACACACACACACACATTGTGATTGTAATGACCTGGCCCTCATCAAAGTGGGTTAAGTGTTCATGCTGCCAATTTCTCCCTCAACCAGCACCTCAAGAACCAACTGTTCATTTACCACCCACCTAAGATCCCAGACCTTCACACGCACCACTGTTAGCACACCATCAATGCTATTTACTCTTTCTAAGAGCTCTCAGAATCTCAGCATAACAGCTGTAGCCCCTGCATCACCCAGGGTGTCCAGTAGATGGAAGCACAGCACAGTTAATTTATTCTTAGTCTGTCTGAGGATCTTGCTAAAGTAAATTTATTGTTACACAGTCATATCAGAATATTATGACTCCTTTTTTCCCCCCACATTTATTGTTAATTTTATCAGATCCATTTATCCATTTACTTTGTAGTTCTATAATTACAGACTGTAGCCCATTTGTTTCTCTATGTACTGCCGCCCTTCACCCTGTTCTTCAATGTTCAAGACCCCACATGTTCAGCACAGATCCGTGGTGGGTTGTGTGGTGGGGTCATTCTCTGCATTGCAGTGACACTGACATGGTGGTGGTGTGTTAGTGTGTGTTGTGTTGGTATGTGTGGCGCTGATACAGCAGTGCCACTGGAGTGTTTAAACACTGCATCCACTCACTGTCTACTCTGTTAGATGCTCAAACCTGGTTGGTCCACCTTGTAAATGTAAAGTCAGCAACAGCTCATCTGTTTCTGTTCTAGAAACATCCTATTACATTTACTCCCCATCCTTCCTCATCCTTTGGTCGCTACAGGACACTGTTCACCAAATATTTCTAGTTGGTTGACTGAAGTGTTTAAACAGCACTATATATAGTAAAAGTTATGCATGTATAGTCATGTACTGCATATAGTATTTTATTCATTATTATTAAAATTAAAGCATAACATCAATGAAGGTGTATCAACTTTCAGGTGTGTGTGTGAGTGTGTGTGTGTTTGTGTGTGTGTGTAATGAAAATGCACATTGTGGTTGGGAGAGCTGGAGGGTGTGTGTGTGTGTGTGTGTGTGTGTGTAATGAAAATGCTCACTGTGGTTGTGGTTTTGGAGAGCTTGTGTGTGTGTGTGTGTGTGTGTGTGTGTGTGTGTGTGTGTGTGTGTTAGGGAAGGGAAGGCTGAGGAGGCTGTGATGTGGGAGAGAAACAGTAAAACAGAGAGGCAAAACACTCGCTCCAAAATCACTCCATCTCCCACCATACACTCTTTACACCCCCACCACACAGCCATGTATGAGGAAATCTGCAGAAAACCATAAACATCAGCTTGTTTTTTTGCCATCTCTCTGCAAATTAGACTTGATTGCACCAGAGAAAGAGAAACCCAAATAACCTCTAAACACACACACACACACACACACACACACACACACACACACACACACACACACACACACTCCCGCGGCCTTAGCTTTATTTGGCTTCATAAACAGAAAGATGAGAAGCAGCAAAACTCCACTCTTTATGAAAGAAATCTCTGTATCTCTCTCTCTCTCTCTCTCTCTCTCTCTCTCTCTCTCTCTCTCTCTCCCTCCCTCCTTCCCTCCCTCCCTCCCTCTCTCTCTCTCTCTCTGTCAGAATGACAATATGTGATTATGGAGTGAGTGAATGTGCAGCAGTGTTAACTTGAGTTGCTGAGAACATCTAAAAATTGAAATGTTTATTTTACCAAAGATTTTTAGGTAATATGTAACATCTCAATACTGAATATACAGTATGTTCACTATAGAGAATATGAATTGTGTTGTGTTGTTTTAGTTTGGAAAAAAGTTGGAACGAATAAAATACAAAAGAGCAACATATTAAAAGGCTATGGTATCCTACTCATACCAGTGTATGAAAATTAGAATATCATTAAAAGCTCATTCGAGATCACAATTTCTTTCAAAGAGGTAAACTGTCATATTTTACATTCATTACAAGTGACATTTGTTTTGTTTCACTGTTGAGCAGGATGGTTTATAGCTCATGAAAACCAGAAATCCAGAATCTCTAAATATTAGAACATTTTAATTCAATTTTGAATAGATCACTAATCACAGTATCAAAAATGCCTGAAACTTTAAATGTAATGAATATGACAGAATAGTGCACTGATCTTTAGAGATGCTGTAGAAGCTATAGTACAGTTTCTATACTATAATTTATAATTAATAATTAATTAATATAATTAATTTATAATTTATCATGAGTAAAGAAGGAATTGGACACAAATCAATCTATTAAATATAAATGACTGAAAATGTATTTTAAAATATTCCAAAGGACTCAAAAGTATGATCGCTTTCTCAGGTTCCCATTCCAAAGTTGTCCGTCCGTTTCTCCAACAGTGGCAGAAATCTGTATTGAAAAAAGACAAAATTAACCAAACCAACCAAACCAACCTCCAGTAAACAAATATCACACATATTTTGTTTATTGCTATGATGAGGCAGACAAGCTATCACTAATGCCATAATTTTAAAAATATATATATATTTTTTTCAAATAAATGAAGTTTCAAGTCATAAGTCACATGATTCTGAATGACAAACAGAAACAAAACTGCTGTAATAATGAGTCTGAGTTAAAGTTCTTTGTTCTGCTTGTTTCAGAGCCACTGTTAATCACAGTAGCTCTTCACATAACCGTAGTGAATTGAAAAACAATTTATTTTACTTTTTTTTCTGCCAAGCTTTTGTAATTGTGAATAACCCTGGCATTATTTTTCATGGAAACCTGGCTACTGATCAGATTTGTTTGGATCAGATTTATAGCAGCTTGTCTGCTTCAAACAGTGTGTCTGCTGGATTGTAAGGGTATAAGCCTCCATTCATTGTTAGCTATATTAACCTTGTAGCTCCAGTGTTAATTGGTGGTGTATAAGCTTCTCTTTTTATATAAATTGATTGCAGATTCAATCTTTCTGGTGCAAATCCCACCTGCTGCCACTGTGAGCATTGAGGGTCCAACCCAGCTGTTATAATTGCTGCTAAACTGCACAAACGCTGCAGAGTCTGCTCACTGAGTCAAAGTAAAAATGTATGAAAGATTAAGCTACGACTTGCCACAACTGAATTTCACAGCTATCTAACTTACTGTAAACATACTGTACCTCGGATACATGACAGCTGGTTTACTAGGTCTGGAGCGGTGAGGAAATGGCTGGTACATATTACCTTGGAAGCCTTGGTAGCTTGGATTGTGCTGATTATCTCAATACATTAATTTTCAGTTCTGGATCCATAATATGTTTTGTGAAAATAATGTAGATATTAAAGTATGTGGATATTAAAGATTGGCCTTCCATCTTCACTATGGTTTTACTGCAAAACAACTCCTTGTCATTGCTGCTCTCTATTCTGTAGAACATTGTTTTGTGCTGTTTTCTGGCGCCTGTGATGATCTCTGTGATGATGATGTACAGAAACCCGTCTATAGTATTTCACAATCAGTGCAATCAAACCCACCTTTAAATTGATAAAGGCCAAGCTCATTTTAGCTTCCCATTTGATACAGTGTGTTATTACCAACAGGCAAATACAACAACTCACTAATACACATTTAAATCATTTATAAAAGGTAGACGTACCCAGAGAAGAAGTGGATCTTTGTCATATTGCACCAGTGATGCAGCAGTTGACGCGCCACATGGTGCGACCTTTCATGACGATCAGTCCGTCACGCTGCACGGTCAGATCCTGGTAAAATCTCATCAGCATGATGATGCCATGCTGGGCGATTTGGGGCCAGCGAATGCACTGACTATTCTGGCTGGCAAACGCCAGTCTCAGAACTGGCATCTGAAAGAGTAGAGCACCACAGGTTCCTGTGCTCCAGATTTTCTGTTTTAGCAGCTCAAATGTAGACATTTTATATATATAAAAGAACAGCCTCTGTTGATAAGCAGGGGCACAAGTCCCTGTAGTGCCAGAAAGAAATTTATAATAAATGAATAATGAAGAACCTTATTTTTAGAGCATTTTTCAACATGTGTTAGTCAAGCAGTCAAGCTAAAATCTAAACCAGTCTTGCAAAAAATAAAATATATTGTACTATAATATATATATTTCAGCTTGTATTTAAGTACTTAAACATGCATGAAAGTGGAAACTAGTATTAAGTTTTACACTTAATACAAAAATAAATAAATAAATTAATAATAATAATAATAATAATAAAATATTATAAATATTTATTATAAATAAAATAAATAAAAATAATAACAGAAAACTGAAAGAAAACACTTGAGTATAGTCTTTAGAGGGCGGTGGCGGATAATGTTTATTGTAACTGCTGCAGTAACACCTTTTAAGGCAGTAGTGATTGATAGCCCTATAGTGAAATTCATTGAGTCTGGTTTGTGGTTTATTGCTTTAAGATCCTTTAAGTCCTGTAAGGTGTGAGCTGGGGCCTCCATAGATCAAATCAATGAGCTATGGGTTCCCACTACTCTGTCTGTTACTGGATCCGCTTATGTTAGGTACTGACCACTGCATACTGGGAACATCCCACAATACTTCTCTGCTATATTGAGCATGCTCTGACCCAGTCATCTAGATGTCACAGTTTTGTTCATGTCAAAGTATCTCAGATTCTTACATTCTTCCAGCTTCATGGACAGACTTTTCATTTGCTGCTTGATTTGAATAAGCCACTCTTTGGCAGCTGCCACCGTAATCAAATGGTCAATGTTATTTACTTCACCTGTCAGTGCTTTTAATGTTGTGGTTGATTGGTGTATATACATATAGGATAAAGTACCTAGACTGCTGTGTGTGCAGTTTGAGACGCAGTTGATGGATGGGTAAAATTCAGACATCTTGAATTTTTCTGATATTCCAATGTCCTTGTTTGTAAAAGCACTGCAGACAATAATGCAGTTTCAGAACCATAGATTCAATTTAAACTGGAACAACGTCGTCTATAATGCAGGGCAATCATATCATTCTCTCTCTCTCTCTCTCTCTCTCTCTCTCTCTGTCTCTCTCTCTTTCTCTCTCTTACACACACACACACACACACACACACACACACACACACACACACACACACACACTGCTAGGGGAATCTGTCTCCCTTTATAAAAATTGTTCTCTGTTTTTGTTTATCTGACCTTTTTCCACTCTCTTTTATTCCCTTCTCTTCTTTCGACAGGAAACAAACTCACCCCACCCCCATCTCTCTCTCTCTCTCCCTCTCTCTCTCTCTCTCTCTCTCTCTCCAGCATCTGTATTCATCACCCACTCTTCCCATCACTCTATCATAGATCACATTCTAACTTTCTATTTTTGCTTTTAAATGTAATCTCTCCCTGTGTCCCTCTTTGTCTTTCTTGCTGATTCACTCTCTCTACCTCTCTCTGTCTCTCTTTCTGTTTCTCTAACACACACACACACACACACACACACACACACACACACACACACACACACACACACACACACACACACACACACACACAATGTATCTCTGTCCATGTTGTTATATTTCATGCAGCAACAGAGATGCAGCAACCAGAGTGATAAAGGGATATGCTCACGTCTACATTAGACATCTGAGTTTATTTGTTGTTTCATTTCTTCGATTTTTATACAGTTAATCCAGTGGAGTACTCTCCACTAGGAGAATGAACAACTTTGAAATTAAAGTCCAGCTCTTTGCCCTGAAAACTCCTTCACTATGTTAGGCATGTCAGTTCAGAGATTTCATGATTATAGTTCTGTTAATGTCTGCCAGAGACATTATCATCACAATATGACATTAATATTGTGGAGAAGAGAAAGAGTGCCTTTTGCACCAGACTGTGCTTCAGCTGTCACCATCGATTTCCTTCTTGGTGCAGTGCAGGTTGCTTTGTCCTAGTCAGTGCACCAGGAAATCCTTACCCTGTCAAGGTCATGATATCTAGGTCATCTTGGAGCATCTTGGTTATCAATGAACATCTCTGCATTCTTTCATGTCATAGTGATTTTAGTGACCATCTCTGTCATATAGCTCACAACAAGAGTCACGCCAGCTGCTGGGCTCATCAGACCTGCGTGGGGGACGAATGCTCTCTCTCTACCATAACCAACTGACAATCGTTCTGTGTTTCTCTCTTCTCTTATCCACATCTGTATCCACACATGCCTCAGTCTCTATCTATCTATCTATCTATCTATCTATCTATCTATCTATCTATCTATCTATCTATCTATCTATCTATCTATCTATCTATCTATCTATCTATCTATCTGGCCTCTGCCCCCCCACCTCCATCTCCATCTGTCTCTCTTTCTTCCTCCTTTCTTCTGAGTGAGTTAATTATACTCCTTGTATCGCCGGATGTTTAGTATTGATTGATGGTTAGCCTGATGCGGCAGTCTCCTCTAAAGCTGGATGCTGGATCAGTACATGTTACAGATCAGATAACAGTAATCTCCTACAGCACTTCAACTCTATCAGTACATATCAGATATCCTATACATGTCTCTTCCAGTCTGTTCAGATCACATATCACATGCTACCTTTAAAGTGCCTTTCTTTTTCCTGTATTACCCATGCATCAGACCTCCAATACAGGTTGGTTATGAAATTATAGGTCAGATATTATGTATTAAACCCTGCTCTCATTAATCTTCACAGATAAGAAATTAGTCGTTTAACCTCTCATCATTTCAGACCTGGCATTATACTGCCTTGCACTGTTAACAATCAGATTACCTAATAATGTAAGTCTGGAAGTGGTTTATCATACATCAATAGAGATCAGAAAGTGCAAGGAAAAATCACTGAGAAGAACTGAGACTCAAAATGAGACAATCCTTAAAAGCACAAAGAAGAACCACTGAGAATAATCAAGAACCAAAACTGCAAAGGAACATGAGGAGGAACCACTGAGAACAACCAAGAGTTAAAACAGCCTAAGAACATGGGGAAGAACCAACGAGAATTACAAACCACTACGAAAAACAAGGGTCAAAACTGCATGAGAACACGACAAAGAACAAATGAGAATAACCAAGAATTAAAGCTGCAAAGGAATGTGAAAAAGAACCACAGAGAAAAACAAATAACTGTGTAAGAAAATTAGGGAGAACCACTGAGAATAATCAAGAGTCAAAACTTCTTAGGAACATGAGGAAGAACCACAGAAAATCAAAAAGGGTCAAAATTGCATAAGAACACAAGAAAAAACTGTGAGAATAACCAAGAATCAAAACTGCATAACACTGTGAGGAAGAACTACTGACAATAACCAAGAATAAAAATGTAAAAGAATGTGAGGAAGAACCACTGAAAAAAACAAATAACTAAAACTGTGTAAGAAAATGAGGATGAACCACTGAGAATAAACTAGATTGGAAAGTTAATGAGAATGTGAGGATGAGCCACTGAGAATTACCAAGAACTGAAACTGCATAACAAAATGAGAAAGAACCACTGAGAATAATCACGAGTCAAAACTTCAAAAGAAAGTGAGAATAACCAATAAATAAAACTGCATAAGAACATCAGGAAGAACCACTGAAAATAATCAAGAGTCAAAAATGCATAAAAACCTGAGGACAAGGAACCAATGAGAGTGGCCAAGAATCCAAACTGTATGAAAACATGAGGATGAACATATGTAAGAAACAGAAAATCCATATGAAACAACTGCTAAGAGGATCCAAGTCTCAAAAGGAGAAACTCAGTAAGAGCATGAAGAAAACCCACTATGAAGAATTCATTCAGAAAAGAAGAACCTCCCTAGAAACTTGAGGAAGGAAAACTGTAAGGAACCAATACTCAAGAGGAGAAACTTAGAGTACGAGGAGAGGAAAAATATAAAATACAAGACAATGTAGCATCTGTAATTGAAGTGTGAATCATTCACCTGTGAGTTTCAAACTAAATGAATGTCCAGGTGATTTAATATACTTTTTTATTGGTTGTATGTGAAAAGTGAAAAGTTCAACACGTCAAAAAATGTTCCTAACTAGTTTAATATTTTAAAGATCAGTTAAATGAATGTAATGTATCTCTGATTCCAGATGCAGTCAATCATTCAAGACGTGATAGGCTAAGAGATAAAATGGCTAAATGGACAGTCATTGGACAATCACTGGACTTGGAATATCGGTAATATCTTCTTTGTAAACAGACGTCCAAAAATATTTGTTTCTCAACTCTTCTTTTAAACCATCTAAATTGTTTGGATATTCAAACAGATTTTAGTCCATAAACACAAAATAAGCCTGCAGGGCTCAATACATGAGTGGAGCATAAAAAACACATAAAACATTAATTAAAAAACATTAATTAAAAAAACATTAATTAATGTTTATTGCTGATTGACTGCATCTGGGATCAATGATTGGTCATGTTTTATTAGATTTTTCATTGAACGTTTCCTTTAGTGCTGGTACGGTGACCATACATCATATTTGCCCCAGAAATGTCCTCTTTTTGGACTATGAAAAATGAATCCAACCAGGATTTCTAAATTGTGTAAAATGTCTTGGATTTCACATTGATTTTACATCAGTGTTTGTTTCTACATTCACCACATTATGCATGCAGAGTTTTACAGCTTTATAAAGGCTGTTTAAGCCCTGGTCTACATCTGCATCAACTTTTGGTCAAACTGGTTCCCATCACAGCCGATTGTCTCCGGCATGAAAAGCAAAAGCATCTTTGATCTGAGTCTTGGACATTGCTTATTGTAAAACAACAAAAAAAACCAAACAAAAACAAAACTAAAAGTGTTATTTGTTTGTGTGTCTCTATAAACAATAGTCTGTTCTTTATTACGTACAAGTCAAATAAGTAGTATATGTTCACACGTGAGTTCATAAGGAGTTTAAATTGTTTGTTTAGCTCAATTCTCCCATCAGTGTTGTTAGTATTGGCAGCAGTATCCATGTTTGTGAGTGGAATTGTTGTCATCAGGTTGCTGGTATTGGCTTGTTTATGTTAAGTGTATATTTGTTTGTGTACGTGTGTGTGTGTGTGTGTGTGTGTGTGTGTGTGTGTGTGTGTGAGAGAGAGAGAGAGAGAGAGAGAGAGAGAGAGAGAGAGAGAGAGAGAGACTCTTTTCATCAGGTTGGTGGTGTTGGCAGCTCTGTATGTCTCCATTTGTGAGTGTGTGTTTGCTGTCATCAGGTTGCTAATCTTTGCAGTTCTGTGGTTTGTGTATGTGTGTATGTCAAGATGGTATTTCAGAGAGCAGTTGGATAATGTCTGCATTAAGAAGTAACTTCTTTATATTAAGATAAAGTAGAATATGGGGCATCTTTGGTGGTGGAGCTAAAAATTACCTGATGTGGTCTGAAGGGTAAGCCCTCGCAGGAGAATTTAAAAAATACACACAAATTACTACATTATAAAACTGCCTTAAAATTAAAACTATTATAAAATTATTTGCATCTTTGTATTAGAGTTATAGATTTTATATACCTTAACTACTATCCATCCACTAACAAGAGGTACAGATCAAGGAATGGTACAGATAGGCCTATAAATATTTGGACGGTGACATATGCTTAATGATTTGGGTGCTGCATGCCACCACATTGGATTTGAAATGAAACAACTGAGATGCAATTGTAGACTTTCAGGTTTAATTCCAGGGGTTGAACAAAAATATCCTATGAAATGTTTAGGAATTGCAACTATTTTTTTTTTACAAATCTCTTCATTTTGGACAAATTAATATTACCAGAAATAAAATGTTCATTTAGAATCCTTTGTAGGCAATGACTGCCTGAAGTCTGTCTCCTCTCTCCTCTCTTGTGTTGGACTTGTCTCAGTCTGGACAGTGTTTGCACTCTGACTTGTCTTGGTCTCAATAGTGTTTCTACTTGGACATTTCTTGTTCTGAGTAGTGTATGTATTCTTCCTTTTCTTGATCTCAGTAGTGTTTGTATTTAGACTGGTCTTGGTCTCAATAGTGTTGGTCTCTTGCATTTTTCTTGCTCTCGAGTGTCAAGAGTATTTGTAGACAGACATTTCTTGATCTTAATAGTCTATATGAATAGACTTTTGGTGTCAATATTGTATGTATTTTGACTTCTCTTGGTCTCTGTACTGTTTGTACTTGGACTTTCCTCTGTCTTGGTAGTGTTACTTTCTGAACTGAACTGCTGTACTGGTTTGCTCAATTGTTAGCTCATCACTTTATCAGAATTATCAGCTTCAAATTTTGTGGGTGTGTGTACACGTGCAGTGATGTGTAAACTCCAAATGGGCACCAGACTAGGAGCGATGGGTCAGTACAGTTGGCGCCATCACACACACACACACACACACACACACACACACACACACACACACACAGCATGTGTGTGTTGTGTTTATTCCAGACAGTGTGAATGTTTGTGCCAGAATGTTACTGTGTGTGTGTACGTGTGTGAGTGTGTGTGTGTGTGTGTGTGTGTGTGTGTGTGAATGATATAAAGGGCACCTTGTTCTGAGGAATAATTAAAATCCTTGTTAATCAGCTCATCACTGGATGGTCAGTAAGAAAAGAGACAACCAACCATTATCTGATTACATACACACACAAGATTCCGACACATTCTTTTCTTCCTCTGTCCAACATTTCCAATCTGATCACTGACCCTAATGACCTCAGTTTACCTCGCATCTCAGTTCTCAGATTGCAGAGACTGTAACACACACCCTAGTTCATATCACAATACCTACATATAGAATGTGTTATTAATATTCACCCTAATGAGAGACTGTAACACACACCCCAGTGTATATCACAATATGTACATTTAAAGTGTATTATTAATATTAATGTTATTTTAATATAACATTGAATGCCCTTGAAACATTGGATACCTAAGAAATACTGAATACCAGCATGTATTCATACCCCAGAATGTGTGTGTGTGTGTGTGTGTGTGTGTGTGTGTGTGTGTGTGTGTGTATGTGTGTGTGTGTGTGTGTGTGTGTGTGTGTGTGTGTGAGTGAGTGAGAGAGAGAAAAGATATGCAGGGGATTAGGAGTAAATTCTTAAAAAGTCCGATATAAGGTTTTGAAGAAGCTTAAAAAGTACAATTGAAATCAAAATCATGTAATAAAAATAGTACACTAATAAAATGAAAACAAGCTACAAATGCAAAGAAAATGTAGCCTATAAAAGAGGATTTACCAAAAGCTTGTGTGGGGAACTTTTATTTTAGATGTGATGTTGTGTCTGAACAGTAACTGAAGTGTTGTTTATGAGAAAAAAGCTCTTTGTCCTACATTTCTTTTTAAAAACTGAGCAACTATTCTATCTAACCATGATCTCATCGTCACATGTCCATCATGTTTAACCTCCATGTTTGTCTTCTGTCAACCTTGTGTTTTGTTTTTGGTCTTGACTCCACCCTTGCTCCACCCAGTTACCACCTGTGTCTCATTTGTAAACCTGCCCATTTGTTAACCAGCCCCAGCTGTATCTAGTCTTTTCTGTATATTTAAGGTCCTTTGTTTCAGTCTTTGTCAGCTTGTGTGTTAATGTCAGTGTGTGTTACCTCATCTCTGTATCCTGCTATTTGTTTTGGTAAATAAATATCCAAACCCTGCAAGAACATCTGCCTCTCCTTGTCTGCTCAGCGCACCCTGACAGAAAAGCTGACCATGACCAAATTATGGATATTGCTGGGTTTTTGGGAAGCCGTTTGGCTATCTGCCATGTCAGCATGGGTCCTCCTGTGAAGGGACTGGGGAAGCCTCTGAAACCTGTGGCTGGAGGCAGCGCGCTCAGGTCTTCCCCTTGCCGGAAGACTTCCCATTAAAAGGTGGGAAACATTTGTTGTCTTTGTCAAGGTCAACTAATAGACCTATGTCTGCCTCCAGAACTGTGCCCAGTCTGGCTCCTCAAACTATTCACAGGACGTTCTGGGCCTATGCCCATGTCTTAGTCTATGTCTGTTTTCGTACCCCTGTCTGTTCCCGTTTTGTTGCCTGTGTCTGTTCCTGTTCCTGTGTCTAGTTTTGTTGTCCCTGTCCATGTCACAATTTTTATATCTGCCCCTACCAGTGTGTTTGTCCCTAATCCATTGCCCAGTTTTGTAATGCCCAAAGTCCAGTCCCCTGTTGTGTCAAATGTTTCTCCTGTCCTGTCTCGTGCTCCCCAAGTCCATTCTCTGCTCTCATCTTGAGTGTCTCCGGTCCAATCCCATCTGGTTTGTCCCATGTCTCCCATCCAAACTTGTGTCAAGTCTCCTGTTGTGTCTTCGGTTTTGCCCATTTCTTTCTAGTCTAACCTCTCCTGTTCATGTCTAGTTGTGTCTGTTCTTGTTTGTCCGGTCCATGTCCTTTGCCAGCTCTGGGGAGTGTTGGTTGAAATTCCATGTCTGTCTTCTCGTCACCATTCTGTTCTGTTTTGGTCTGCCACATGCATTGTAACACATGGCTCTGTTTAGTTGTTGGTCTCCTCTCTGCCCTTGCTCTGCCCCGTTTCCACCTGTGTCTCATTTATAACCCTGCCCCTTTGTTAACCAGCCCCAGCTGTTTCTAGTCTTGTCTGTGTTTTTAAGGTCCTTTGCTTGAGTCTTTTTTTTTTTTCAGTTTCTGTTTTAATGTCAGCGTTTTTTACTTTGTTTGTGTAGCCTGCCATATGTTTTGTTAAATAAATATTCATAACCCTACAAGTATATCCACCTTTCATTGTCTACTCAGTGCACCCTGACACTCACCAATGTGTGATCAATTATCAGTGAGTAATCCAGCTCAGAAAACAACTAAAATTAACTTGTTGGCAACTGAATTAAATGCCTGTTTAAATGCCCAAGCAGAATTCCAACCTGCATGCAAACTCTGACTGATCAGCAAGAGGGGGTGGGACTAATGGTGTCATTAAATCATTAGATATTGGGTTATGGGTAAAAATGGGGCAGTTCAAATTTTGTTGTGTTCAAATTTAAGAAATAAAGAATCAATGAGAATCAATAACTGAAATATATGTGTGCATAAAACAAAACAAATAATATGTTCAGGTTGTTTGGACTACTATCATGTATTTGAAGAACTTATTATAATAAATATCTTACAAATTACCCATAAACACAAATACATACTGAACCCAGCACTCTACACACACTCACTCAGCACACAGAGACTGGAACATCCCTATCCTTATCAGCAATGTTTGCTGCTCTCCCAAAAACTATAAACTGTCTACCTCAGTAACTGCTGTTACAATGTACATCTCTATGTTAAAGTATGTTACATATCTCTTGCACCTTA
>CM067511.1:19705282-19750282 GCA_034509495.1 Acestrorhynchus altus | reverse complement strand
TCTCTGCACATTATTCAGATCTTCTAATCATAAATCTATCTATCTATCTATCTATCTATCTATCTATCTATCTATCTATCTATCTATCTATCTATCTATCTATCTATCTATCTATCTATCTATCTATCTTGATAGTAGTAGCAGCAACAGTAGTAATTGTAGTCGTAGTAGTGACAGTAGTGATATTAGCATTAGCGGTATGCTTTTTTCTTCTCTCTCTCTCTCTCTCTCTCTCTCTTGCTCTCTCTCTCTTTCTCTCTCTCTCTCTCTCTTTCTCTCGCTCTCTTGCTCTCTCTCTCTCTCTCTCGCTCTCTCTCTCTTGCTCTCTCTCTCTCTCTCTCTCTCTCTCTCTCGCTCTGTAATTGGTATTGTATACACAGGAGATATATCTGCTGTAAGGTACTGATTACAGTTTGAGCTGTGTGTGTGTGTGTGTGTGTGTGTGTGTGTGTGTGTGTGTGTGTGTGTTTGTGTGTGTGTGTGTGTGTGTGTGTGTGTGTGTGTGTGTGTGTGTGTGTGTGTGTGTAAATTAAGCAAGCCCTCCCCCATAACTCCCATGAAAATCATATCCAGACTTTTGCTCAGTGTGTGTGTGTAACTGTGGAAACAGCACACCTTATAATCCCTTTGGCTGTAAGGACACACCATACATGTGAATGATCAATTGATGTGTGTATGTGAGAGAAAGGAGAGAGTTGACTTAAATTGGGGTCATGATAATGTAATGCTGTGTAAATTTGCAAGTTCTGTAGGAAAAATGTGTCTGGATTTTGTCTTAGATCGCGACCCTGTGTGTTCTCTTCTTAAAACAGCACAGTAGCTACCTTAAAACCAACTTTCTGTGCAATTTACCAGCATATACATCAATTTAGAGCAACTGCAACCTGTGTTGTTTGGTTTCAACTTTTGGACCTCTTTAGTTTGATCCAAACCAAAACAGCATGTGTGAAAGGTGTCTTAAATCAAAAGACCAAAACTTGATCAGACCAGACCAAACTTATCATTTGGTTTTGTTTGCAGTGTAAACATATTTTGGATGGTTCTTACTTTTACAGGAGGTTGAGGCAGGCTTTTGTCACCCAGTGAACATTAGGAGAAGGAAAGGAACCAGAAAACAAGTGTCCCATTTCTTTTCTTTCCTTTCCTGTTTCCTAGTCTGTCCTTGCTGTCTTCATTCTACTTTGGCTGGTCATGTGATTTTCTAGCACATTGCTCTGTTGTACTGTCAGTTTTTAGCTCTACCTTGTCATCAGTGTTCTCTCCTGTGCTTCCTTTGTAACCCTGCCTTCTCGTTATCTACTCCATGTGTGTCTAGTCTGTGTCTGTGTATATATAACGTCCATTGTCTCAGTGTTTGCCGGTTTTTGTGTTGATGGCAGTGTTCCTTGTATGTGTCAGTGTGTTCCTCCAGTCATAGTTTTCATCCTATCCTAGTCTGTTTTGTTAGTATCGTATTCTTAAGTCTATTTGGTTTTCTCTTTGCTACTCTTTGTTCCCAGTTATTTTAGTTTCTTCGTATTTTGATTTGTTCTTTAATTAAATATTACCTTGTGATTAAGTCCACCTCTTCGCCTGCTCTGTCTCACACGTGACAGAAAAACCAGCTGACCAGTCTGGACATAGTGGGTAATAGATGCACCATAGCGGGTAATAGATATGTGACCTACTGAGACTCCTCCAGCATGGGTCCTACTGTGGGGTACGTTCTGGATTTATGAATGGCCTTCCCAAGCCAGAACAGGGAAATCTCCGATATCTGTGGCCAGAGGAATCGGTGGAGGCGACACACTCACATTTCCCCCTTACCAGATGGTTTTACCAAAGAGTGCATGGAGAATTTTGGAGTTAAGGGTTGGTGCAGTTAGTGCGCTTTGCATGCAGCCTTGGAGCAGGAGTGGTGAGGCTAACTGGGGCATGATACATGGGAGTTCTTTTCCTAAACACTTGTGGGACTTCCTCATGCATGTGTCCATCGAGGCCACCCGTGGTCCAGTGTCTTACCCGGTGCCAGTTTGTGTTGATATCTGTGTGCCTTGTATGCATCAGCATGTTCGTCCAGTCATTGTCTTGTTTCTTATCCTAGTCTGTTTTATTTGTTAGAATTGTATTCTTAAGTCATCTGGGTTTCTTTGTTTCCTTGTTTCAGTTCTTGTTCTAGCTTCTTTGTATTTTGCCTTCACCTGCTCTATCCGCTGTTGGTTGAGTGATGTGATTGTGAAGAATTCTAATTGTAAAGCGTTCTTTAGAAGTACTGTAAGTAACATTCATACTGCACTTGAAGTAAAGGAAGCCCACTGATTCAAAAAGCAAGCAAGTCAGTTGCATGCCCTTCTACAACTCAATCAAGCATAAGGTCACATTGTCCATATTGGATATGACTACAGAACATTGGTATACTGCACAAAGTTCTTTAGGGGCTTGATAGACTACAAGGAGTCAACCACCAGGACCTGATAGGGAGAGGGAAGAAAGTGGCAGGAGTTTGAGAGAAGTCTCAGTATGCAAAAGAAAATCCCAGTATGGCTAACGATGAAATGGAGAATTACTGGTGAGTACAGGTCTTTGTGTACTGCTTCCAAATGAAACTTGTAAACTCACAAAGCTCTTTCACTGTGCCTCTGCAAGCAGTAGGTTGAGGTTCATATGAGTTATACAAATGAGGATGTGGAATTACAAAAAAAAGTTTAATTGCATTAAAATAGACCTAAACTGATTTAAATCTGCATGTACATTACTATGTAGGCAATTAGACATGTAATCCCCGTATCTTTTTACTCTATTAGCATACACTATTATTCAAATCAACATACAAATGTGGTTTTATTTAATCACACAATTATGTGAAAGTTCACAAAACCAAATACAGACTTCAATCATTCTTATTAGAGATATAGTGATGTTACATAGTATCATGGCAACTGAGCTAGGGGCTGCACATGCTGGTTGTGGTGATGTCCAAGACTATTGTTTCAGTCCCTGTCTATCCTTGGTAAGAACTGAAATGTGACACTTTTTCTTTTAAATACACTCTGGTCTCCTCCTCAGTTCATATCCAAATCTTTACTGTTCTGACTGGGTTTGTTCTACTGTGTCCAAAACCACATAATGTTACACTTAACTCACTGTACTAATTGACTGCACTTCATATCATGGGCATTATTTTAATACACACTGGTGTGCATTTTCGAATGAAAGTGAGGCAAATGACTAAATTTAATACATAAATATCATATGTAAATGTGTTATTTTTCTTGAAAAAAAGAAGTGTAAAACATGGAGATGGTATAGCATGGAAATGTATAAACATGTGGGATGATACTATTTATAAGCTATATTCATAAGAAGAAATTCACTTTATGTGTAATAAATATAAAATATGACACTTTATCTTTTTGAGTGAATTTCTGACCACAAAAGAACTTTTTCCAAGAGATTCTAATTAGACATATGGTATGTAGATAAGCAGCATACATTAATACAGATAAACACCTCTACCATTCCAATAGAGCAGTGATGTTTCTCCAGAGATTTTTCTCCAGATTCGCTTGGGAAAGACTTAATAAAACACAAAATGTATGTTTAACATTACAATTTAAAGTACAAAAGCATAGAACTGTAAAGGACACAAACATGAAATAAGTAAAATATCTCACCTGTATGATGAATAAAACAAACTTTGAAAGTGAAAGGAAATTGAAGTTTATGTTGAAACCAGATTAAAGCACTTCAAAGTAGACACACACACACACACACACACACACGTTTTATCAGAAAGAGAGAGAAACTGAGGCAACTGCACATCAAATATTCATTTCAATGTGCTTAACCAGCAGTAGAATGTTCCTGGAGTTAAAAGCTCTCAGCAAATGAAGAAATTGTTTCAAGATGTTTATATTTCGGAGTGGAATGAGATATTTTGATGTTGTCGCGGCAGCTGAGAATAAATATTGATGGAAGAATGCTCCAGATTCTGACATTTCAAATTATGGTCAAAACTTTAGACAGTACGTTTGACCCTCAGAGTGGTTTTTGATTTCATTTGTGGCATGGATTTTGCTCCATGTTGACATGATTACGTCACACATGTCCTGAAGATTTTTCAGGAGCAGGCTGTGAATATCCTGTTTTACCACATTCCAAATGTTACTTTACATCTGTGGATTCAGGTCCAGTGAGTGGCCAGGCCACTGACGAGCATTGAACTCAATGGACCTATTTACACCTGGCATTAACTTGGATTTTGTATCCGGTTAGTATCTGGATACCCTTTGACCAGCTTCTATATACACTTGGCATTACAATGCATCCACAGTGTGATCAGATCGGCCCAATTTTACTTTCCCATGAATAAAAAAAAACACCAACATGTACATTGTTTCTGTTTTGCTTCCTGTAAACAACAGTTTCTCTTTAAAATCGTTCTGCTCTGGGAGACTATGACTGGTCTAGAGTAACGGGGATGGTTCTGTGACACGGTGGAATAATCAATGTTTTTTTCAGAAACGCGACAGACTATGACTGCAAGGGACTTAACTTTTTATTAACTATAATACTGGTAAATGAGCATGTGTGGGACCATATACACATATGAGACAGAGCAATAGAAATGGAGCAAAAGAGGGAGAAAAGTGAACAACAGAAATTATTACCTGTATTAACATTTTTTTTGACAGATGTGTTTACGCTTGCCTGATGGAATCCAATCAGAGAAGCACATTCTGTTTACACGTGTAATAAATGTGGATGAGATCCATCTCAGAATGTGGCTTGAGTGATCTGATTGTAATCCAAACACACTGTCATGTATCATCCATTACACCACCTACACCACTGGACTGATGACGCAAGGCAGGTAGGGCCCATGGATTCATGATTTTGGTTCAAAATACTGACCTTACTCTCTGAACCTCAGCAGAAATATCCATAATCAGTTAAGTTTGCCATCTTAACAGCAGCTTTCTTACAGCCACTTCACTGGTCAGTCCTTCAGCTCCCAGTCTTCTCTTCATAGCATCCTTTCAAACCTAAGAGTAACTAACATGCACCAGTGTAAAGCTGAGCTACATGGTATGGTGACATGAGCTGTCGACTCACAAACTGATCCTTTGATACTGTTGTGGATTTGGATCTGTCACAGTTTCCTTGCATTTTCAAAGAGCCTTTAGATGATTTATAACACTGTCTTTATCTGCACCTTGACTTCACCTTCAGCTTCTCTAGAAGAAAGAGTCTTTTTTGCTTTGAATTTTCTGTCTGTCTTCCTGTTTTAATTGCCTTCCCATGATGAGAGCAATTGTAATGGGTATTGTTGTCCAAACCCAGCTCTACAGACCGCAGTAACACAGTCGGTTCCAGTGCTGCTTTTATACACACAGGTTTGGAATGATCACCAAAAGTTGGGATGCCTAAATTGTTTGCATCAACTTTTCATTTGTACAGAGCAGCTGTAAGTTGTTAACTAATGGCTTGTTCCCTAAAAGGCCTTTTTTGTAAGAAATGCTTGTTGCTAAGTGTGCATAAATAAGCCTACACCATATACATCAAGTAGCCAAAACATTATAACCACTCACAGATTAAATATGACATTAAATATTTGGCACACTCTTCCCATCATTTCTTCTGACTTGCTGGCTGGCATAGACATCTGTTAGCTGATGTATCAAAGCTGGGGATCTGTCGTTTCCTTCGAGCATGTCGGCTGGCCAGTGATGCTGCGTTTACATGTATTGAAGGTCTGTATGTTTCTGCCTGGAGAAAAGCTGTGCCAAATTTGATTAGTGAAGACATTTTTAGTGCTTCTTTAGTCTACACTGGACCTACCTATATCGCCAAATTATTTGTTTGTAAACATTTGTCAAAATCCTACATAAACAAGTTAAATGATTAAAATGATTTGGTAAAACAGCATTATTTATGCAGTTTCTCATTGCTGTCCCACCACTGTTCATTTCTGTGCTTGTAGCCTGAGGAAAGTCTAACTTTGCATTCCACAAATGAAGATCATATGGAAAAATAATAAATGCACAGATTTAAGCACATTTTCCTGTCAGGTCTATAAGTATTTGGACAGTGGCACAATGCCCATGGGCTGTCAATTATCCTGACTGATTATCTATTTTTTTGTGTTTTAATCAATAACCTAATGGTTGTTCTTCACAATGATGAACAAAAAGCCCCATCATTGTGGAAATAACCCACCACAATGACCGAACAACTCAGCCCAGCACTGGGATAGAAAATAACAACTCAGTTTACAGTTTCAGTTTCGGTAAGTGTCACAGCTTGTAAATGTTCAGTTTGTGTCTCTTGAGGTAGTCCTTTGTTCATTTTCCTTCTTTTATATAACTCAAGTTATATACATGTGAGATATAGAACATAAAATTATAGATTATAGATATATGACCATACATTTTGGCTTAAAAGAATTCCAATAATTATGTAAAATTTATGTCAGTCAAAATAAACACCCCTACGTTCTGTATTAAGAAAATGCACACACAAAATTGATCAGTATCTGAATAATAAATATTGTTGGATATTATATTCTTTATATTAAACAGCTCAGTGTACTACAGTCTGTCAGAATATCCATGTATCATATGAATATTATAGAGCTTTGTAGAGAAGCCTCTACACTTCCTGTATACTCAGAGATACGGTGTACATATGTACATTTTTCATACCTTTACCCTCAAAGGTACAATACTGGACATCTGGTACATAATACCACCCTAACAAAAACCATGGCTACAGAAAAGAACTAGTACTGAAAGGTCCTTTATTGCACCTCAGTATGTTACAGCCCTGTACAAATCTGTGCTTCATTTTGTTATTGTATTGCAGTCTGTCAGAATGACTGCAGATAATGCGAACATTATATAACTTTGTAGAGTGCTCTCTACTTATCCTGTAGTGTATTCCAGTCTGTTAGAATGACTTTGTGAAGCACTTTCATAATTAAATAATCACCAGCAAAGTCACAGCATTGAATATTTTCTGTGTATAATGTCCCCACATTTGTAAAGATTCACTTAAGAATGAACTGAATGAACAGAACAGAGCTGTTTTGGCCTCCAGCTGTACTGGAGTTTGTCTGTCTGGAGTTTTTTATCATTTGGCTTTGTTCATTGAGATGACAACAGAATATTTTGTGTGTGTGTGTGTGTGTGTGTGTGTGTGTGTGTCTGTGTCTGTGTGTCTGTGTCTGCGTATGTGTGTGTTTCTAAGCAGCTGTCCCCTCATTATGTAACACAACAGTAATACGGTTTGGAAACAGAGCAGTGGGGAGGACTCAGATTGACTCTGACCACCTTGGTCCACAGGGAATTTGACAGGACATGGCAGCTGCTGATTGACATCAGAGCATCAGATGCCATTATAGGATGCTACTTATTGGTGGGGTTCATTCAGGAGGCAACTGCCCTTATTCTGACAGGATTTGCTTGCAGGCAAATGTCTTACATTGTCACCAATCTCATCTCTGTAAACGTATTCCTGAAATCTTCAATTTTTCCTGAAAACATCTACAAAATCAAATATGTAATTTAGTAACACAGCATGGGTTGACATTTTTAACTTTTAATTATGGCTGCCTCACCATTCATTCAGATCTTTAAGTCTATAAGTTCTACAGTCAGGTATATACATTTTTGGACAGGTATATACATTTTTGGACAATGACCCTTTTTGTCATTTTGAACACATCTGGATTTGAAACAAAGAAATCAGAATATGCTTTACTTAAATGGGGATGCATTAAATATTTAGGCACTACAGGAATTTGTTTCACTGTCCCTCCATTTTCACAGGCTCAAAGGTAATTACACAATTGATTAATAAGCCATTTTATGGTCAGAAATGACAAATAAGGTCTGAAGCTGATTCCAAGTGTCATGAGGCAGATAAAACAAAATAAACCCATTTGAGAGAGAAACACTGAGTGACCAAATAAAAAAATCTGGTACATTCTCAAATAGAAGGAATGCAAAACCGGGAAGACTACAAAGGAATCCAAAGCAAATAATTGTAGAAAGACAAAAACAACATTTAGTCAAGTCAAGAACAAATCTGAGGAGGTAGGCAGATTAATGTCAAAGTCACCAATCAACAGACCCTTTCATGAATATACATACAGATGGTTGAATTCAAGATGCAAAACATGGGTAACACTCAAACAAAATTCTTTAGAATAAATTGTGTAGATTAAAAGAATCTTAGAGAAGGAAATTGGTGATTCATAAAGAGAATCATATCAAATTATTTGTTAAACATGGTGGAGGCACTGATACGGCTGTGGAAGTGGATCACTGGGGATTATTGTTATGTCACTCCTGATAGAAGTGGCAGAGTAAATTTTGAAATGTGTAGAGTTATGCTTTTTTGGATCGTACTTCATTGTATAGATGGATATATATATTGCAATTTACCTCTAGGAAATGATACTGTTTTTCTGATTCTGACTGGGGTATACTGAAAGCAACCCAAGAGCTTTTTAAGGCAAGCATATGGAATGGAATGTTTGTTAGTATAATAATATATTAGAATGTGAAATGGACATAGGAAATTCTGTAATTCCCAAATGATGAATGGAATATTTATCACATATTGATTGCTTTATTCAAAATCCATGGAGGTGGTGTGCAGAGAGAAAACTACCACAAAATTGTCACTGTCCAAAAACTTATGGTAAGTGTTATGTTTATTTTTTTTTTACCAAATATATGCCAAGTTCAGTAAATAAATAGAAAGCTGTGAGGTCAGGTACTGAATTTAGCTGATTGTTTCTGCCATCTGGAATTCCATCACTCCAGAGAAAATAGTTCTATAGCTCCGCAGCTATGCTGGGGGGCTTCATAATACCCAACGCCATGTTCACCATTGAGCCTGATGACCGTAGGCTCATGAGCTCATGGCTGTTCTAGAGCATCTTGTTCTGTTGGTCACCAGTAGCTGCACTCCTGGCTTGTACACTATGGGAGTACTGGATTTGATATGCAGTGTTAGGCTGAGTCCCCAGTTTATTGTCTGCAGTCAGCAGTGCTGCAGCTCCTCCACTAGGTGTAGCTGTGGTGGTGTGCTGGGAGTGTGTGTTTGTGATCCTGACTCTGATTTTGCTAAACAGTGTTGATTCTGTCTAAAGTGTGAAGGGCTTTCACCATGACTGCGCTAAATCCAGTTTGCTGTGTGTGTGTGTGTGTGTGTGTGTGTGTGTGTGTGTGTGTGTGTGTGTGTGTGTGTGTGTGTGTGTGTTCACATACAAGTATTTTACTCTCATTAAGGCCCACACCCAGTCTCTTTCTCTCTCTCTCTCTCTCTCTCTCTCTCTATCTCTCTCTCTCTCTCTCTCTCTCTCTCTCTCTCTCTCTCTCTCTCTCATGTGTATAGAGAGAGATGCAATGCTAGTGAGTTTTACACTGACTGATATTAAAGTACTAACGAATACTGATAGACTGATATCTTTCTCTCATTCCGTCTCTCCATTATTCTTTCTTTTTTCTGTCATTTCTTTCCACAACCTCTGTTCTCTCCTCTTCATCTCTCTCTTACTCTCCTCCCTGTTTCCTAGTCTCCCTTCCCTTCCTCTCCTCTCCTATTATCTAATCTGCACCCCTTTCTTCAGCTCTTTCCTCTTCTCTCCCTCCTCTCCTCTTCTCTCTCCTCCTCTTCATATATCCTCTCCTTTGCCCATCTACTCTCCACTACTGTTCAGATCTCCCCCTCTCATCTTTACCTTTCCTCTCTCCTCTCCTTTTCGCCTCTCTTCTGTTATCTGATCTGCTGGTCCTCTTCACCTCTTTCTTTTCTTCTTCTCTTATAGCATAAATTGGCTTGTGTAGATCCCCACAAATCTCTCACTTGAACCTCCAGGCAATCAAGGTCTTCCTGGGACTGACTGAACAGACTTGGACTGTTCTGTATCTTCCCAAAAAAGGGAGGACAGGGACTGTTCCTTTAGCAAGCAGATCTGCTGCCTTTCGTCTCCAGTTTGTTCACATAATCCTTAGTGGCACTAATGAGTTGGTATGGTGAGAGGTAGCTTGCAATTAGGAGAGAATGGGATTGGACAGCGTTATTTGTAATGAACACTCAAGCACTTGATGATGCTTGACTTTTTGGATTTTTTTTTAGCTGGAGAATAGTTCTCTGCACTGGCTTCTGGAGGAACCTGATATCTAAGGAGTCCTATATTTTAAGCTCTTTTTATGTGTTTTTGTGATTTTTTCACCTCAGTCTTATATCCTGGGTTTTGGAGAGAGAAAGATTCTGGTGCCAGCTGACACTCATATATATGTTTGAGCTGGAGACTTTAGATGGTGTTGTGGTGTGGAGAAGCACTGTGCTCAGACCTAGACAATGAGCTCTGCTTCACACCTGAATTCATTTAAAGCAAACAGAGCTTCCTCTCATTTATTAATGTAGTTGCTTCTTTATTTATTATGAAGTAATTCCCTGATTTTATGCTCTGATTTTAATGGCTGAAATTGCCTAAAGTGACATTTTAACATGAACTCTCTTCTTTACCTTAAAGAACCTCTTAACCCTTTATCCTGTTTCCTTCATCTCATGTGTTCTCTTCTGCTCTTCTCTTTACTCCTCTCCTCTCGTCTCCTCTCCTCTCTCTCCTCTCCTCTTCTCTTTACCTCTCTCCTCTCCTCTCTCTCCTCTCCTCTGCTCTCCTCTTTGCCTCTCTCCTCTCCTCTCCCCTTTGCTCTCCTCTCCTCTCCTCTCCTCTGCTCTTCTGTTCCTCTCTCCTCTCCTCTCCTCTCTCTTTACCTCTCTCCTCTGCTCTCCTCTTTACCTCTCTCCTCTCCTCTCCTCTCCTCTCCTCTCCTCTCCTCTCCTCTCTTCTCATCTGCTCTACTCCCTCTTCCTCTCACACCTCCTCTACTCTTTACCTCTCTCCTCACCTCTTCTCTTTCAATTTTTTTTCAGACCAATGTATGTGTCTGTGTGTGTGAGAGAGAGAGTTTTCGAAAAGTTTTGAAAAAGTTTTTGAGTTCATTGTGTGTGTGTGTGTGTGTGTGTGTGTGTGTGTGTGTGTGTGTGTGTGTGTTAAAGTTAACACAGGTGAGAATGGTCTGGACGTGCAGGAATGTGTGATGTTATCTCGGATTATGAATATGCCAGAAGCTGAGTGTGAATTTGTGTGTGTGTGTGTGTGTGTGTGTGTGTGTGTGTGTGTGTGTGTGTGTGAGAGAGAGAGAGAGAGAGAGAGGAAGAAGAGAGAGAGAGAAAGAAAGGGGCTTTTACTGACACAAGTAGCTCAGGTGTGAGAGATTTCTGCTGCAGCTGATTGGTCCGTAAAACCTCTTTCACATCAGCCACACCTCCACCTCTTTAATATTCAATAAATGGCACTGAGCTTACCATCATCCCACTCTAACACCTCAGAGATATATGTGTGTGTGTGTGTGTGTGTGTGTGTGTGTGTGTGTGTGTGTGTGTGTGTGTGTGTGTGTTGTTAGCTTCAGGCTACACTAAGCTACACTAAGTGTTATAGAAGGTGGAGGTGTGTACAGTTCTGGTCTGACAGGCGAATAAATAAATCACATCTTTTCTAAATCTTTTTTCTTTTCTCTTCTCTTTCCTTCTCTTTTCTTTCTCTCACTCTGAGTTTTTCATTCCCTTTTCTTTCCTTGATTATTTCTCAGTGATTTTGACCCCTTTATTTTAATTAGCTAATTTTTCTTTCTTTCTTTAATCCTTGTTTCTATTTTGTTCTTTATGGTCTTTTTTTCAATCTTCTTCTTTTTCTTTTTCTTCTTCTTCTTCTTCTTCTTCTTCTTCTTCTTCTTCTTCTTCTTCTTCTTCTTATTATTATTATTATTATTTTGCATCTGTACATTCAGAACAAATCCACTGATAATGCAATAGCCCTACCCTCTCCCACCTGGACAGACAGGACACATATGTGGGAATGCTTTTTGTGGACTGCAGTTCAGCATTCAACACCCCCCACCTCAGCCCAAGGCTCATCATCAAGCACTGTGATCTGGGTCTGAACAGTCCTCTGTTCTCTGCAGCTGGATCTTGTATTTCCTGACAGGCCGATGGTATGTGGTAAGGAATGGCAGCATCAAGTCCTCCTGACCGAGCCTCAACACTAGAGCCCCTCAGGGCAGTGTGTTCAGCCCTCTCCTGTACTCACTGTAAGGAGCCAGACACAGCTCCAATGTCATCATTAAATTCACTGATGACACAACTATCATGGGCCTGATGTCCAATGACAGTGAGACAGCCTACAGAGAAGAGGTTGACACTGGTGCCACACTGGACCATAGAGAACTTCAGGAAGAAGGAGAGAGCGAGCACACCATCAATGTGGTCACTGTGGAAAGGGTCAGAACCTTCTTGTTTCTTGGTGTTCAAATCACAGTGAAGATTAAGTTGACAAACACACCAAATGGGTGGTGAACAAGGCACAACAGCACCTCTTCTACACTGTGCTGTGAGAATTATGACAGGCTGTATCACCACCTGGTACAGGAACTGACTAAAAAAGACTCCTCCCACCCAAACCAAAGTCTTCTTACAGGTACAAAAGGATGGTCCTGAGACAACTTATTCCCCATCAGTATACTGAACAGCCAATAGCATACTATCTGTTTATAGCTTGTCAAACACACATTTCACCACAATCAGCACTATGGAACTTTATTACACACTATACAATCTGGACTTTACAACTGCAACTAACAGCCCAGTCAAACTGTACACCACTAAATCTCTTTGAACCGACTCTATTACTGACCAGTGAAAAACATCTCCAAATGTGACTTTACAGGATAGGGCAAAATTTTTTCTTAACATTTAATGACAGTTAATGTGAAATAATTAAGTAATTAACAGTAATGTTAGAGCATTTCTATTGGTCTATTCATCCAGAATCATTGACACACTTTACGGAGCAGATACAGTGTTCAAACAATGAAGAAAACTGAAAATGAAGATACATTGTTGTCTTACTTTGTATTTTTCATTGCTTTTCCATGATTTGCTTTTTCTTTCTTTCTTTCTTTCTTTCTTTCTTTCTTTCTTTCTTTCTTTCTTTCTTTCTTTCTTTCTTTCTTTCTCTCTTTCTGTCTGTCTATCTGGAATGAACCAGCAAGTAAAAAATGTATGAAGCACCCCAGTGCTTCTCATTGTCATGTGACCTTGCTGTTTTACACCTGTTTTCAAAGTCCTCCTGCACTTTCAGTTTCATAGTCATGGGTCTAAACTGTAGTGGTGTTGAACCCCAGCACCTTCTTTAGTTTTAGTTTCTAGTTTTTTAAATTACCCAGTGCCTCTCTGTATTTTAGAGCTACACATATTTATGTGTGTGTGTGTGTGTGTGTGTGTGTGTGTGTGTGTGTGTGTGTGTGTGTGTTGTCGCATGTTATTGCTTGGTTACCCTTTTCAGTGATGAGCTAGTAAAAAGGACGAATGAAAGACAAACATGATCATACATTCATTACTGCAGTCTCTCTCTGTCTCTCTCTCTCTCACACACACACACACACACACACACAGAGTGAAGTGTTTATGGTGTGTGTGTGTGTGTGTGTGTGTGTGTGTGTGTGTGTGTGTGTGGAGATTAATACAATTTTTTATGTGCTCTGAAGAATTGAATCTGGGAAAGGCTTTGATCGAGTGTGTGTTTGTGTGTGTAAGCTAGGCTGCCTTTTTAAAAGTAATGATCACGTTAAGGACACACACTCAGACAGCCTCCATTCATGGAGAGAGTGTACATGTAGAGCAGCTGAATGTCAGAGTTTTTCATGTAGACAGATCAGCCAAATAGGTGCCCGCATATAAAGTGAGTTTTCTTTGGTTGGTCTGCTGAAGGTGAGAGGAGGTTTAGTGAAGGTAGAATCTGAATATGAAAGAGTGTTTAATGTAGCTAGAGACATGTGAGAAAGAGCATTGGAAGAGCTTAAGAAGGGCATAAGAAGAGCAGCCGATTGCAAGAGGCGGTGAGCATAGGTAGTGTATATGTAGATGAGAGGGTTTGGCCTTGTAGAGCAGGAAAAGATGAGGGAACATTAGTCATGAGTAGAGCATCCAAAGATTGCAGTTTTTAGTATAGATAGAGATTATTGTAGGAAGAGTAGCTGAAACTAAGGGCAAGTTTAATGCAGCTAGATCAAGTAAGGGTAAGACAGGCTTATCTTTAGTAAGGCAGCCAAATTTGAGAGAAGATTGAGTGTTGGTAGAGCAGCCAAATGTGAGAAAAACATTTTTGTAGGTAGAGCTGCTGAATGCAAAAGATACTTTAGCATTGGTAGCTCAGCTGAAGCTGAGAGTGGGTTTTGTTTAGGTAATTCAGCTGAAGCTGAGTACAGGTTTACTTTAGTAAGGCAGCCGGATGTTAATGAAGGTTTAGTGTAGAGCAGCTGAATGCAAAATATGGGTTTAGGTGGAACTGATGGTAAGGTAAGCTGAAGGTGAAAGAGTGTTTAGTGTAGGTACAGCAGATGAAGACAAGAGGGGGTTTAGTGTAGGTAGAACAGTTGAATGAGCTGAAAGGATAGAGGTTCCTGAAGGTGAGAGCATTTTCACACAAACACACACACACACACACACACACACACACACACACACACACACACACACACACACACACACACGCACACACACACGCACACACACGCACACACGTCAAAGAATATTGAGTGATGTGTGACAGGTCATTTTGATGCTGGGACTTACGGCCTTCAAAATCAGTCTTAACAGTATTCTCCATCTGCAGGACAGTCATTAATATTAGCATAAACACACACACACACACACACACACACACACACACACACACACACACACACACACACACACACACACACACACACACAAATTTCAATGCCCTGGATATTATCACATTTTTATTTCATGTGAATGTCTCTTCTGTGATTGTTTTTCTTTGGACTTATTATAACTGCAAATATATTACTGTGCATCTGGAAAGAATTCACAACGCTTCACTTCTTGCACATTTTGTTATATCATAGCCTTATTCTAAAATGAATTCAGTACATTTTCCCCTCAAAATTCTACACTTAATACCCCACAATGACAAAGTGAGAAGTATTTTTTTTTATCTTTGCAAATTTATAAAGAATAAAACAAAAATAAAAAGTAATAAATAAGGATTCACATCCTTTATTCAATACCTTGTTGAAGTACCTTTGGCAGCAATTACAACCTCAAGTCTTTTTGAGTATGATGCTACAAGCTTGGGACATCTGTTTTTGGGAAGTTTCTCCCATTCTTTGTTGTAGAACCTCTCAATCAGATTGAATGGTGGACATCAGTGCACAGTCATTTTTAAATATCTCCAGAGATATTCAATCGGATTCAAATCTGGCTCTGGCTGGGCCACTCAAGGACATTCACAGAGTTGTTCCAAAGCAACTCATTTGTTATCTTGGCTGTGTGCTATTGTTGTCCTGTGGGTACACAAACCTTCATCCCAGTCTGAGGTCCAGAGTGCTCTTGAGCAGGTTATCACCACCATGCTTCATTGTAGGAATGGTAGTGTCTAGGTGATGTGCTGTGTCTGGTTTCCTCCAGACATGACGCTTGGCATTCAGTTCAAAGAGTTCAATCTTTTTATTTCTCATGGTCTGAGAGTCATTTAGTTTCCTTTTGATGGTGTGCTGCAGAAATGGCTGACCTTCTGGAAGGTTCTCCTCTCTCCACAGAGCAACATTTAAGCTCTGTCAGAGTGACCATTGGTTTCTTGGTCAGCTTCCTGACTAAGGCCCTTCTATAGTTCGGAAGACTCCTGGGGGTTCCAAACTTCTTCCATTTATGGATGATGGAGGCCACTGTGCTCATTTGGGACCTTCAGTGCAGCAGACATTTCCCTGTACCCTTCCCCAGTTCTGTGTGTTGATGCAATCCTGTCTACAGACAATTCCTTTGACGTCATAGCTTCATGACCTGCACTGTCTGCTATGGGATCTTATATAATAGTTGTGTGCCTTTCAAAATCATGTCCAATCAAATGAATTTACCACGTGTTCTCCAATCAAGTTGTAGAAACGTCTGAAGGATGATCACTGGAAACAAGGTGCACCTTATCTCAATGAATATTATTTTATTTTTAATACATTTGCACAAATTTCAAACATTTCTCACATACGGGGTGTTGGGTGCAGAATTTTGAGGAAAAAATGTATTGAATCCATTTTGGAATAAGGCTGTAACATAATATGTGCAAAAAGTGAAGTGCTGTGAATACTTTGCAGATTCATACATACTAACATACATTGTAAAGCTAATCCCCAGCACTGAAATAAATAACAGTATACAAGCACAATAGCATAAAAGTATATAAGTATACTCTTATTTGTGATATGGTCAAATGTTCTAGTGTTAGTTTGGACCTTGGCTGCAGCATTTTGAACTAACTGAATTCTATTTTTAGGTTCCTGCTTGAAGAAACCTGACATTGCAATATTCTAACCTTGAGGTGATAAAAGCATGCACTAGTTTTTCAGCATCATGGAAGGAGAGTGCATTTCTTAACTTTGAAATATTACGAAGATGAAGAAAAGCTGTCCTAGTAATATTGTCTTTGTGGTCGTCAAATGATAAATATTGCCAAGATTTTTTGCTGCTGAAACATGTATAACAGAGAAATCATCCAGATTTAACATTGTCTGTTAATTTATATCTTGCAGTTTTAGGACCTAAGAGCAGAACCTCTCTAGTTTTGTCACTATTTAGAAAGAGGAAGTTATGCAACATCCAAGATTTTATATCTGTTATACACTCCTCCATTTTCTTTAATCTAGGTTTATCATCAGGTAAACCAGATACAGTTGAGTATCATCTGCATAACATTGGAAGTTAAAGCAAGTAATGCAACTGTTTCTAGGGGTAGCATGTAAAGTGTGAACAGTAATGGTCCTAAGATAGAGCTTAAGGTCACTCATTTCAGTGAGAAGATACACCATTTACCTTTGCGAATTGAAACTGATCAGTTAAGTAAGATCTGAACCACGAAAGGGCTGTCCCTGTGACCCCAACCATGCTTTTTAATCTTTCTAAGAGAATAGTGTGATCTATTGTATCACAGGCTGCTCTTAAGTCTAGCAGCATAAGCAAGGACACACAGCCTTGATCAGAGGCAAGAAGATCATTTGTAATATTACTGTATCAGGGTTATGATGAGGCCTGAATCCAGATTGGAATTTTTCATATATTTGATTCTTGTGCAGGTATCTGCTCAGTTCTTGGGACACAGCATTTTCTAAGATATTAGATATGAATGGTAAATTAGAATAGGTCTGTAATTAGACAGTACACTCCAGAAAAACTAAACTAAGTTATTTTCTCTATTTGGGTGAAAAGTTTCCACTTTTTCTTCTAGAACTATATTTATTTTTTTATTTTACGATTAAAAAGATTAATAGTGAAACTGATGCAGTCTGAGGTTCAGTGCCTGCCTCTATTTTTTTATGTTTTATGTTTTTTTATGCACTGAAGAGTACTCTGTGATTGTTTTTGGGTGTTTTTTTTTTGTTTTTTTTTCGATCAACAAGGATAAATCTGAGTGAGCCCTAGTGAGAGCCCTTTTATACTCAATAAGACTGTCCTGCCAAGCTGAGTGGAATATTTCCATCTTGGCTGATCACCATTTCCACTTTAATCTTCATGCTGACTGTTTTAAGGCACAAGTCTGATCGTTAAACCATGGGGTGATTTTCTTCTGTCTCATTAACTGGGGGTTTTCAATAATTCATTCACATGTAGCTGATCTTATTGAACACTTCATGCAAAAGTGAGGGGATGTATATACATTTTGGCTAAGCTGTATCTCATAAGAAATTAGATAATGATCTGAGATTGCTGAGATTTGGGGAAGAATAATTAAATTATCTATGCCAATGCCCAGAGTCAGAACCAAATCCAGAGTGTGATTACAGTAATGTGTCAGCCCAGTTTCATTCTGTATAAGACCTACAGAGGTTTGAGGTAAATGCCTTTTTAATGGCATTAAAAGTGAATGTTAAAATCTCTTACAAGTATTGCTTTATCACTGCACACTGCTAAGTCTGCAGAAAAGTCACCAAATTCTTATTAGTTATGTTAATAGACAGAATCTGAAAGTAAGTAAAGGTGTAACAATGTTTCTATTAATTAATATCTAAAATATTTTGGAAATTATATAGACTCCACCTCATCTTCAGGTCTAATCCAAGTTTCATTGAGGTATAAAACATTGAGCTTCTGATCATTTATAATTTCATTCACAATAACTGCCTTTGAATTTAGTGACCTAATATTGAGGAAACCAAACTGCTGGACATCCAGAGGTTCAATGCAGCCAGTCTGCTGTAGGCTTCCGCACAGTGCCTGTGCCCTCTTTGACATGTGAAAAGAGTGTTGTTCGTGTGGGTCAGCTGTGGCCCTAGGCTGCTAATACAGGATCTAGCACTTTATCCTTTAATAGACCCTGGATGCACACCTCTAACTTGTCCACCTTTTCTAACCGAGAGCTCATTATCTGACACTTAGAACAAACACTGTCATTATCACTGGTGGTGGAAAAGGGGTTTAAACTAAACATGCCACACTCTGACCAAGCAAAAAAAAAAAAAAAATCCCAGCAGCAGTCATGGTTAAACAGGTATTGACCACTTTTGTGTAGAATTTAGAACTTAGACCACCAAGCAGCAATCAAACTCAGCAGGAATAGAACAGCTAATCCACTTTCTAGGACCTTTCTGGGACCGGCAGCAAAACAATCTAAATGGTTAATATGTGTAAGAAGGAGTTTCACAGAAGATGCACCAAACAGCAAACAAACTCAGCAAGAGCAAACAAATATTCCACACTATCGTAGCAAACAGTACCATCAAACAGCTATTCCACAGCTACATTTTCTAACTTAGAAAGCAGGAAGCACTGAGCAGGATGTATATCCCTTTCATTCTTTTCAATCACCCCTGGCACTCAGTTTAATACCACAAAACTTTCAGAACACTGATCACTCTCAGACTAAACAGACTTGAAACCTCAATTTTGGACCTAGAGGAGAACAGGGCTCAATTACAATACACTTGTTTTTTTTCTACATATGTTTAATTGCTAGAGAAATATGCATTTTATGCTGTACTTTAAGTCTATTCTTCACTCAACACAGTCTACTACAAGGGTCACCAAACATGCTCAAAAACGGCTACCTTCCCTGCAGACTTTAGATCCAAACGTAATGAGACCCGTCTGATCCACCTAATTACTGCCTTCTGGAGTCTGGATTGGCTAAATTAGTGCTAGATTGAGTTGGAGTTGAAAGCTGTATGAAAACCACTGATCTACTGTATATGAAACACAATTTTCTGTTTCACTTTTCAAACACCATTGAGACTCCATTACATACTATATTATGTCCACCAGAGAATTAACATTACTTCAATACCCGAGTAATAGAACAGAGATGTAGGGGTCCAGTGTCCCCTACTATGTATAAGTAGTTTGACCAGAGGAGGATGGGTCCTCCCCTTGTGAGCCTGGTTCCTCCCAAGGTTTCTTCCTCCAGCTGAGGGAGTTTTTCCTTGCCACTGTCGCCATGTGGCTTGCTCACTAGGGGATCTGTCATTTATACTTTGTTTCTGTTTTAACCTTTCTTATTTATTTATTTATTTATTTATTTATTTAATTTCTGTGAAGCTGCTCTGTGACAACTTCAGTTGTGAAGAGCGCTATAAAAATAAATTTTGATTTGATTTGATACTAGGATAGCACAATACACAATTGGAATTGTTCACACTTCAATTCTGTGATTTGAATAATCTCCAAAATGATCTTGTTAAACTATTAAAACAATTTAATGTGATGAAACACAGATAACCTGACAGCTAAGTGTGTTCTTGTGCTTTTACCGCAGTGGCCAACTTGATTTCTTAAATTTTTGAAACACCCAAGGCCTAGAGAGTAGCGGATTAATTGATTAGCATGAAACAAATATTAATATTAATATTCTGCATTGTTTCTGTCTAGAGTGACCCTTTCGGTCTAGAGAGGCCACTCAGGTGAATGTTCAGTCTTTTGTGATCTCAAGGCTTGACTATTGCAACTCCTGTCTAGTTGGCCTTCCTATGTGTATCTTCAGGCCCTTGCAACTCCAAATCCAAAATGCAGCGCCATGGTTCCCAAGTTAAGTCATGTAACTCCTCTGCTGCGTTCCCTTCACTGGCTTCCTGTAGCTGCCCGTATCAGATTCAAAACCTTGACACTGGCCTACAAAGCCAAAAATGGAGCAGCCTCTCTGTACTTGATGGCAATGTTCAAAACTTGATCTGTACCAAGAGCCCTTCAAGTATGATGGAAATCTCTGCATAAACCACCGTCCCTCAAGATGCAAGAAGACAAGCATCCAGACTCATTTCTGACTTGGCACCAAAATGATGGATTCCCCTGGGGGGTCCGAACAGCAGAGTCACTTGCTGTCTTCAAATGCTGACTGAAGACCCATCTCTTTCATGAGCACTTAATACATTAAAAGAATAAGGTCTCTAATCTGACGTTTGTTTTTGGCAGCATCTAAGGTATTTTTGGCAGGTATCTCTGGATATCAGGCTTTACTGACTAGCTATGGATATTTTCTGAGTGAACAGCAAAGATTTTCCATAAATGCCATAAATGTAAATGTTTCAATGGCAGGCCACAGGAGCGCCAGTGCAATGCACGGCCTGTGGAGAAACCAAGAAGTTCACTGATTCCACAGTTGAGCTTGTTTTTGTTACGCTGAAACATCGATAATGACATGCTTTTGGACACCAGAAAAAGAACAGCAGTTAAACCAGCTGCCTTTTGCCAAAATGCAGTGGTAGTGCATTTTGCAGTGCTTGTGTTAGTGGCTTTTCATGATTACAGTCTTGACTGGTCACAATAGATCAGGGGAGCTTTTTCCATCAGTGACTCCAGAGCCAGAAGTAGTTCAACTTTCCACACGTTCTGGGGCATTACCCAAAATGTTTGGCTTGTTCCCACCAACAACCAGAATGAAATACAGAGCATTGACTGTAGACAGCCTGAGCAAAAAAAGACCTGATCAAACAAAAGACTGGCATTTCACATTCTGTAAATGCATGCCATACCAGGCAACTATAGCTAAACTCACAACAGTTACCATAATGCAATGCACACCCAAACCTTAACCCCTCACATTTTCACCACTATATAGATTTATGAAGTTATTCTACTGCACAGTTGTGTAAATGGGATCAAGAATCCCTCAAATTTCCCTTGGTGTCTAGTTCTTAGAATGTTTGCTCTGGCACGTTAGGCTTGATGGCACGTATACAATAGGGACACATTTTAAGCTAACATCTTTGTGTAGGGAATGCCATAAATACAATAGATCAGATTTTAACAATGAGATAAATATACTTTTTTAAACAGAAAATATATTTAGTGTTTGTCAGGCAGGAGTTGCAAATTTAAACCTAAATGTTCGCACTTCAGTATGTATACTGTTGTTTACATTTTGCATATGATAGAATGCTGACAGAATAAAAGGAGTATGTTAAATTAAATGTTAGATTTTTAGGAGGAAAATTTGTCATGTTAGTCAACTAATCAATATAAAAATTAATCAATAGAAAACAGTAATTATTGGCAGCTCTTTAATTAATACTATAATAGTATGTATGTAAATGTGTTAAAATTAAGCTCTGAGTGAAAAGACATTCACAGGCTACCAGTGTTAATCACATGTTCACGGTATCAGAAAACCATATATGTCTAGCAATGAACATTTGTTTTTGGTTCAGTAAAAGATTCACTAAACATCATTTAGCAAATCAGAATGAGTTTCCCACCCTGCCCTGGACTAGTTGCTCACCTGCCATCAGTCTATGGACAATGTTGAAATTTACATTACACACTAATTACCTGCTACTGTTACTATTATGTCCATCATCAAACTATCATTACTCCAGTATGACTGAGCATAACAGCAGACCTGTGGTAGTCCAGGGTCCCCTTATCAATAATGTATGAATAGTTTGACCCAAGGAGGATGGAGGATGGCACTATACAATTAGATTTGAGTTTATTTCACTGATTTTGTATCTGCACATCTCTCACGTTTACACATTACATTCACACATACATTTGGTATTGTTTTTCTCAGCTACAGAATTTCCCATGAAACTGACAGAAAACACTGTAGCATCATCTTCAGTAAGCATTGTGAGTGTTGGTGGTTTTATTACAGGCTTGGCTGCTGCCTTGGAGAATAACAGCATTGACTGGACAGTTAAATGATTTAAAGAATTGGCCAAAGCCATTGTGGATGGATTTCTGAGTGTTTAACTCATGTTTTTGTACTGTTAGTGGTTGTGTCATCATTTATTTTAACGTGGGTCATGTGGTTAGCAACTTTACAGATGAGCTTTAAATTGTTGCCATGAAGCAGCTGAACAGTTCGAGGAGTTATGGCTTTAGTCATTGTTCTCCATTTTGGTGTTTATTGTTATTTGATTGGGTGTGGGCCCAGATACTCAGTAACGCACAGTGGTGTGTATGCTTGAATGTGGGTGGTGTTTGGGAGAAGAGAGTTGATGGAGATCTTGGAGATGCTGTCTGTGTTGCTTTGCGAATTCTACTTACTGTACTGAAACACACATTGGCTTGTGCTGTAAATCTCTGACCACACATTGGCTGTAGTTACAATTCTTTAGGAAACAATGGCTCACAGTGCATCATAATCTCACATTTCTCCCCAACAAACTGTTCTCTTGTAATTCTTTCACCACCATGTTCCCAACAGTAGAGGAAGGTCACTGTACAGGCATATGTGTTAATTATTTGTTATAAAAATAACAAAGAGTTTGGGTGTGTGCCTGTTTGTTTGTGAGTGTGTGTGTGTGTGTGTGTGTGTGTGTGTGTGTGTGTGTGTGTAAACACACATTGTAATGCTGAGTTCTATTCTGAAACATATGAAGAAAAACACTTTGTAACAACAAATCCTGAACTGGTTCAAGTTTTTATTATGTCGTAAGTTGTTTATTAGGTCCTATTAAAGCAATTTGGAATGCAGTTTATAACAAAATTGTCTGAAGCAATTTAGATAACATTTTATAATAGGTCAGACTAAAGGCCCTTTCACATCGAGTCCTATTTTTGTGCATGAAAAGCAAAAAAAAACCAAACAAACACACATATTAATGTCATCTGACAGACTAATTCTGCATCAGTTTATTCAGTCAGAGCCTGCTCTATTTTCTGTGATGTTCAATGCGTTAAAATTGGGGTGACCAATCAGAGCTCCATTATTGTGGTTGCAGACCAAACAAATCAAGATGGGGCAAAACATTATATCTTGTCCGTAGCAGAACACAAGAACACAAGTGGAACCAAAATGGTTCAGACTGTAGTTCCTAATGAGTGAGACTGAAGTCCTGGCTCAGAATCTGATGTTTAAATGTGACTGATTCAAGAAAATATGTTTTAAGAGACACAGAACATTACAGAAGCACTGCACAGTGATGCAGTTTGCCTGGTAAGATTAATGTGGCACCCAATGCCAACATGTCACCAATGCTTTCCTATAATTAGAATGACTAAAAACAAACTGCCACTGATCTTGGTAATCAGTAGAATAACAGAATGTGATGCAGTGAAAACAGTGAAAATAAAACTGCAACCTGAAAGTGTTTGTGTGAAAACCTCACCACATAAACTGGAGTAATGAGTCAGCATGAAGTGATGGAGTTAAAGAGGAGCAGAATGTATGAGAGGGAAATTCAGTCCATTCAGAGAAACATTCTCACAATGAACGCTCTGTAGATCAGAGACTTTCAGAAGAAACCAGTAAACATTTACAGCCAAAGTCAGAGACAGTAAACCATTACAGTAGGTCAAGTGTGTGTGTGTTTACACACCGAGGGCCAAATAAAGGACAATGAAGAATAAAGAGATGATGGACGACAGCATCTGAAACCATCTGCTCTCCCGCTGAGTGTGTGTGTCTCTGTGTGTGTTTGTGTGTGCGTGTTTGTGTGTGTGTTTTGAGAGAGGTTCAGAAAGTCATAGTGTTCGTGGGAAGTTCACCGATGGTTCCAAACACAAACACTTGTAAATATTTAGCTTGGAGAAAAGACCAACATCCACACACACACACACACACACACACACACACACAAACGACAGGCAGTGTCTGGGAATGATGGCGGAATGCTTAGTGGAGCTTCCTTTTCCACCAGGTGCTGAAGAACATTGTGTGTGTCTTAGGGTGACCATATTTTGGTTGTCAGAAAAGAGGACACTGGAGACACATGGGCATCAATCATAGCTAGGATGTTATAACTGCATGGGATCCTAGTTTGACCAATAGTTGATGTACATGCAGGTATATGTAGACCAATAGTGACAGTGAGAAGGTGGCGTGATGTGAAAAGCAAAATTCCAAACATTTTACACAATTTAAAGGTATAGACCACACTCATTTTTCACATCCCAAAAAGAGGACGTCTGGGAAAAAGAGGACACATGACCACCCTAGTGTGTCCATTAATACATTACTACAATGTAATGTAGTAAACCTCATCTCTATTTCTGTAGTTCACTTTTCGATATAATGTTAATTTGGCCGTAGTTATTTACTAGAGATTGGACCTGTGGAACGGGAGACACGACAGCAGACATGAACAGAGTCTGGACTGGACTTGGGACAAACAAGATGAGACAGGAGACTGGACTAGGGCCACTTGGGGAACATGGGACAGTGAATAAGATACAAAAGACTGAACCGGAGACTGGACAGAGGACTGGACCTGGGGAGCACGAGGAACATGAGATTGGTGAGGAGAAACAGACACGACAGTCCTCTGGATTTGGGACATGACAGGACTGGGTATGGGAATAGGTACAAACACACAGTGATGGACACAAAAACGGTGACAGTACAAGAACAACAAAACCAGACACTGAAACACTGGAACTGATACAGGTACAAAAACTGAACAAAACCGAGACAGGGGCAAGGATATAAACCTGGGCATGGGCTGAGACATGGACGTGGGTATGGGCCCACAATTGGCTAATTTACCAACAACAGTTTGTGAAGCCAGACTGGGCACAGTTTTGGAGTCTGATGCAGGGGTACACTGTCTTTGTGTTGAGCTTCTGAAAGACGTGGACTGGATTGCAGGAACACAGGCAGCAGATTCCACCATCAACTATGGAGCAGCTGTGGCATGTGACACCGCCAACCAAACTAGCATACACAAGGGCATGGGTGCTGGGCTAGACAGTCCTGAATACATAGTCCAAGAACTGGCATATATCTGCCATGTCAGCTCAAACCCCCCATTAACTGCTTCCCAGCACACCTTGCCTCTCCCCATACTGGGCTCATTGCTCGCAGTGCCAACCTTTAGTGCCCCACCCTCCAAATTTTCCTCACCATTTAAGAGACTGTCCATTGCCAAGGGGGAGACCTGAGCATGCCGTCTATGGCACTTCATCTGGCCACCACTCTCAGCAGCATTCCTCCACATAGATGGGAATGGGCAGAGACAGGACCAAAACAAAATTTCAAAACAAAGACAATGGGAAGACAGGAGATAGACAGGACTGATACATGACACAATGGCAATATTTTTAAATGTTTTCCACTTGTAAATTATTCTCTAGACAGTGGAACAGCTGATTTCTAATTGTTTTGAGATATTTTTAAATCACTTCCCAGACTCATCTGCATCTACAACCTTCTTTCTGAAGGCCTCAGACAGCAGTTTGGATCTTGCCATATTGATTCCACTCATTTGAACAATCCAGAACAAACCTAACTAATGTCTGGGATTTAAATTAGACATGCTCTTCCAAAATCCTTTCTAACAATCATCTAATAATTGATAGTTGATATGCTGCACGTGATTCTAATTTTAGGCATTTAAAGTACTAATGAATGTGTGATTGCCATATACGTTTAGTAATATTGTTACAGTAAAGTTCAAATGTCCGTATCTTTAAATGTGTTAAAATAGTCACGGGATGTTCATGGGGTGTCCTAATTTTATCACATGACTGTACCTAAAATTGCTTTGTTATTCACTTATAGCCTTATATTGCTTTCTGGGCAACAGTTATTTTGTAGATTTTGCTGACTGGTAGAAGATTTTTATAATGATTTACAAGCAATAGCCCTAACAAGCTATTTAAGATCTGATACCTTTAGAAAAGTTATATGCTATATGTCATCTTTATCTTTATGAGTATAGAATATATTTGGATGTGTATATCTTTCACTTTCGTAGCTATTTACAGTAACAGAAACTCACACAGGTGGTTACATTTGGTTAAAATATGAAGCCAGTATTTGTTGATTTACTAAAATCTAGAAGAGATGATTTTTTTTGTTGATGCTAAACTATTGTACTAAAGTTCAAAACTTTACTGTATTTGGGATATCTACTAATGAATATATTTCAGTGCAAAATTATGGATTTCTTTTTTTATTTAACAGAAAGGCTACTTATGTCAATATCTGCAGCTGAAAATGTGCCATCTTAACCAGACAGCTGAAACTCTGTTCTCTCTTGGATAAAATGCATGAGGTGAATGGAGAAATTTCAGAGACTGTCGTATGATTTCCTTCATCATTAACTCTGTCGGTGTAAACATTCTGTGTATCCTGAACAGTTTGTCCCAGTAAATCATAGGATCACCTCATTGTGACTTCTGTGACATTATGAATATTCAGACTTTTTGGATAAAGTGAATAGGGTCCTGGAGAGGGTCCCCTGCCAGACACTATTCTTTGATGGGTGACTTCAATGTTCCTTTGTGAAATGATTGAGAAACCTGGAGAGGAGTGGATGAACCTGCCTGATCTGAGCCTGGGAGTTGGGAAGTTATTGGATTTCTGTGCCAATCATAATTTGCTCACCATGTTCAAACACAAACCTGCTCAAAATGTACTTGCTACCAAAGTACCCTGGGTCAGGTTGTCATCTGAGAACATATGTTCTGAACATGTGGAAAACAGAGATGTGCTGAGCTGTCAGTTGATCACCATCTGGTGATGAATTGGATTAGGTGGTGGGGAAAACTCCTGGACAGACCCGGAAGACCCAAATGATCAGTGAAGGTCTGCTGGGAAAGGATCCTGTCTGAGTTCATTTCTGCAGGAGCTCCTTTCATGTTCCAGAGGAGGCTTGGTACATGGAGTTGGAATGGACCCAGTTCAAGACTTTCATGAAAGCAGCTGTACATAGCTGTGCTCAAAAAAATCTAATGGCTGTTATGGTTGTAACTAAAGCACCTGCTAGTGGACACTGACTGTCAGGGAGGGAGTGAAGCAGAAAGAAGAGTCCTTCTAAGCCTGCTTGGTTTAGGATACTTCTGTTGCTGTCTTTTTCTTGTACTCCCGGGATGAGAGCTGTGTCTGTATTCTTGGCACAAAGTCAAGCTTTTTCAGTGTTCACGCAATAAGTTCTTTGTCTCCACTCATGTATGTGAAATTCAGAATGGCAAGGGACAGCAAGGGGCAGGAGGACTTCTGGTATAGGGTTTGGTTGGTTGCATCTTTGCTGTTAATCTCCAGAATGAAGTTCAAGTAACATTTATATCCAGAATGAAGTTCTAGTAACATTTATGTCCAGAATGAAGTTCTACTAGCCAGCAGAGAACTGGACAGGACTGGGGCACTGGAAAACAAACCCCTTGGGTGACTCCTAGGTTGTGTTCATGATCAACCCAGGATCCAGCACACCGACAGCCAGGACCCAGCTTCTCAGGACCATAGCCCTCCCAGTAGATAAGGCACTCGAGTACCTCGCATATTAGAGTCCAGTACCGCTGCCACAGCAAAAGCAAGAGAAATGTCCGTCTGGACACCATTAGGAACCTCTACAACTCTGATCTTAACTCTCTCTCTCTCTCTCTCTCTCTCTCTCTCTCTCTCTCTCTCTGTGTGTGTGTGTCTTAGGTCTGGTTCTTAACACTGACCTGACATTGAATGTTAATTTTCTGTCTCTTCATCCTATTTCTTTCTTTCTTTCTTTCTTTCTTTCTTTCTTTCTTTCTTTCTTTCTTTCATTGATTTAACTCTCTCTCTCTCTCTCTCTCTCTCTCTCTCTCTCTCTCTCTCTCTCTCTTCCACACCCACACAGAAAGATTGATATATACACACGCTGTGAATTTCCACGCTTTTCCAAGGACTAGGAACCCTCAGGGACCAGGCGGGCCTACACACACACACACACACACACACACACACACACACACACACACACACACACACACACATTCTCATGTGATTGACTCACAGTATGTGATAGAGGTATCTGAGTGTGTACAGATGTTTAGTGTGCAGGAATGCACAGTATATTATTTATTTATATTGATAGGTGTGTGTGTGTGTGTCTGTGTGTTAAACCCCCCCCCCCCCCCCACACACACACACACACACACAGGTTTAGTCTCATCATACACCTATAAGGTGACACAATCAGCAATCAAAAAACACATATATACAATATAAACATAATCTATGCAAAGTCCCATATCTCCGAAACCAGAGCAGGCCCTCAGGATCTTCTAGAGCCAACATTGAAGGGCATAAGGCAGGAAAATGTATTGTTTTATTACACAAAGCTTTAAAATGTCATCCTTAGAGAACAAAACATGTAAACATTGTTCCTGAAGTACCAAATGGGATATAACATTATGTAAATTGACTATGAAGGGACGTTTGCTCAGGGAACAACTTGGGAATGTCCAAACCTGTATACACTTTGAGGTGTTATCTGGGCTTGTGAGGTTACTATCAGGACCCTAGAAGTCTGAAAACATGTACTGTGGTCCAGTAAGGCAATAGTTTTGGGCTGATGGTGACATTCAGGTGTGCCACAGACCCAAAGTGAACCACAGGACTGTCATTGTGCAGGCTGGTGATGGTTCCATACTGGTACAATGTGTATTCTCTAGTGTTAGGTACAGTTCACATTTAACCAATACCAGTACCAGTACCTGGAATTAGGTATCAGTATGCACTGGTAGTTGTTTGATATTTTACTTTCTGTAATCACAAAAAAAATGTCATTGCAGTTTATAAAAAGTTAAAAACTGGAACTCAGTTCCAACATTTTGTTCTTTATTTAGAAAACGTTACACACCAGAGTGATTCACCTTAGTCTGACCATGCTGGGTGTATTAAAATGCTCATAATCATAGTCCAGTTGCTGTACTGTACATCTGGTTCATACCATTATTTTTCTGTGCTCCTCTGGTCCAAATACTGTTTTCCTTGTCTGTACAAATAAAAAAAAAAAAAAACAAAAAAAAAAACAAAAACAAACACACAACAAAATGTAAGGCATAAATATTGCCTTTATGTTGTGCAAGAATAGGCAAGAATATCTGAACATGAACTTGAAATCCATGCATCAATAGTTTCACACATTTCTTTAAAACAATATATACCAAATCAATATGGTCATAGAAGTGACCAGCTACTGATTAGTGAGCTAATTTTAACAACTGCTCATCTAACTTTGTCATGGCTCTGCATCTACATTAACAAAGGTTGGTGCACAAACTGTTCTGTGGTGGGCAGACACTGCTCTTAGTCTGTTGAACATTTAACAGTGAAATGCTATCCTCACTATCTGCCATGTGAATGTATGTAATGGCAGCCTACTTGCCACACAAACCAATGCTAATGTGGCTCTCAAGGGTCTGCATGACTGCATTGGCTTGCTTCAAACATCCTGAAACATGTGGTGGCAGGAGACTTTAACCCAGTGACCAGCACATTAACATTGTCACTCAGGGGAGCAAAAATGTCCATTACCAATAAAATTACCAATAGACAAGCAGCATACAGAACAGTGCCCTGCACACACATTGGTGCATCTGACCACATATCCCTCCTGCTAACTGTGATGTGCATAGAGGAGGTGACCACTTCTAAGACACATTGATGGCCCATGACTACTGAGCTCACTTCACAACAGTCTTGTGGTGAAGTTCACAGATGATACTATGGTGCCTGGACTCCTCACCAATGGTGATGAATCAGTGTACGGGAGAGAGGTAGAGGACCTGGCATAGTGGTATGGAAACAACAACCTTCTTATCATCCAGAAGACAAAGGGAGATGGTTGTGGATTTCCATAGAACTGGCACAACCCTAAGTTCTGCTGCTACCTCAGCACTACTGAACCTTACAACTTAAGCTGTTGCTGTTGCAGTATACTGTGCAATACATTTATAATTACATTCATGTTTATAAAATTATTCTAGCTATATTGGTCTTTTTCTGCTCATTTGTATTTATCTAACTAACTTAAAAATATCTTGTTATTGCCTGTTGACTGTAAAATATGCTGCAGTTAGTGACTAAGAAATGATGAGCTGTAATCTGTATAAGTTGTAAACTATAATGCTGTAATGATCCACCTCTCAATGATACTGAACTGTGAACTTTAAACTAGTTACAACCAGTAAAGAATACTGATTGTTGCTTAATGTAAAATGTAAATTGTTTATAATGTTTTACTTCCCATAATGAGACTACAAATCATACAAACATACCTAAATATAAATCACATGCATTTAGGTATAATTCATTATGCATAATACAGTGGTTGACAAGACTTCCGGAAACACACACAATTCTTACAGTGGTAGTAAATGGAACCAGACATCACAGTATACAACACATATAGGCATTTTATTAGAATGCTCCTGTTGTATCAATATGATTACTATCATTATGCAAATTCACTAGTGAAGTTATTTGTGTAAAAAAGTGGTAAATCTGAGGGTTTGTGTCACTACACCCTGTCTACCCCATCCACAAAGAACAAGTCTCAAAATTATGAAACTCATTCATTTTGATAGTATGGTAAGGAGCAATTGAGCAATAAAGAACATTAAACTCATCAGACATCTGGTTCCATTCACAACCATTGTGGTAAACAATAACTTGGTAAATTTCTCTTGAATAGAATGTTTGCCATTCTGAGTAAGTTTATTTAAATCCAGATGTAATTAAACAGACAATTTGAAAAAATTTCCCTTTAACTTCCTGTCAAGTATCTGTCCTGTTCAGCTCCTCTGTCTCCTCATCATTCTGTTTTGGTTTTCCCACATGCTTCATCTCGTCTCCGCCCATTCCCAGCTGTGTCTTATTTGTTACCCTGCCCATTTATCATCCAGTCCCAGGTGTGCGTGATCCTGTCCATGCATTTAAGGTCCTTTGTTTCAGTCAGTCTTTGTGAGTCTATTGTGTTTGTTCCCTAGTGTTCATGTTTATTTTGCGTCCAATATTCATATGTGCAATAAATCCTTCAAACCTCATGTATGTCTGTCTCTCTTCATCTGCTCCACACATAGGTGACACTTCCCACCTTATTTTATGAGACTGATGCTCAATTGTTTACTTCAACTTAATGATAAACCTAAAACATCATTAAGCATCATTAAGTAATAATATTCTTATTTCACAAATTCTAATAACTATCGATTAATTCATAGTTTTAAAAATTCAGTAAATATTTCAGATAGCATGAAACAGGTAAACACACCTGTAACGATCGTGTTCATGCTAAGCAGACTAAGACAAACAAGGGAGGCGGACACACATGCAGGGGTTTCAGATTTAATGACGAAGGAAAAGGGATACAAAACAAACAGCCAATAAAAGGTTTGCGTGGAAATATACTGATAACATACACAATCAGAAAACAAAACAGCAGCTACAACAAAGGATTGACAAGGACAGACTGAACCAGAGGGTCTAAATAACAAGACACACCTGGACCTGGATAGCGATTGGGCAGGGTTAATAATAAGACACAGATGGGAATGGGCGGAGCAAGGGTGAAGACAGGACCACAACAATGTTCAGGAGCACATGGGGAAATGAAATGAAACAAAGACTAGACAGTAAGACAGGAGTGTAACAGGAATGATGCATAACAACACTATATGTATTGTTATAAATGTATTTAATACATTGGTCAAAAACATGAGCTAAATTAAATGTTTAGTTTAGACAGTTAATATAACATCCATTAATAAAGTAATACAGACTAACAGTGTTTCTTACTTGAGTGGATAATGTTAGCTTACCTTGCTAACTAACTAGCTTTTTGCCTAAACAGGGCAAAAGTTCCATAACATCTTGATAAGGATATAATATGCTACACATTAAATATGAACTACTGATACTGAAATTTGTTAACAGAAACAACTTTTGGTTTGTTTTAGCTAGTATTGGCATTAGTAGTAGCTAGTTAGCAAACAGGAACACCAATTAAAATAATTTTTGAACTTGCTTATCTATTGTATTGCATTAAAAAGCTAAAACTTGATAGTTCTTAAGTATTAGTGGTAATAAATTATGGCTATAAACATTCACAAACTGGATCAGTCCTGTGTCTGGACTGCATCCCGTAACACAGATTCAAAATGGGTCTGCTTGCTGTCTGTGTTCTGTTCATGTTCATGTAGGCTTCAAATGTTCATTTACTGTTTAAATAATGGATGTGAAAGATTTCAGGGCTAGTACCACTCTGTCATAACTAGATGTTGTCTGCTAATTTCTGGTTCACTTGCGTGCTACACTGGCAGTAGCTGTAGGCATGTTGCTAACAGCAGCAGGGACTCGGACAAGCAGGACAAGCTGTCAAATCCAGTTCACTTTCCAGCATTGCATTCTGTGTTGTGCGTTGAGGGGGTCCATTTCTTTAGCTTTTTTCTTGTCTTGTTAACCGTTTTTATTTCTATCTGTCAGTTGTGAAGAACGCTATACAAATAAATTTTGATTTGTTTTTTTTTTAGTGTGTTGTCTGCACCATGATCATTGAAAAATGTAACCACACTTGAAACTTCCCACTTCCACTGTGTGTTAAGCTTGTACCAAAATTTAAAACCAATTGATCTGATGTAACCGGTACTCGGTAGTACAGACATAATATGGTGCCCTTAAAGATATTGATTTCAGTAACCAACCCTAGTATTCTCAAGACATGCATTGGGTCCACTGGTCCACCAAAAAACGTTTCACTTCTTGGTGACATTTGCAGTGTTCATAGATTTTATGTACATCCACAGTTAAGAGGATATTCCAGTAGTTTAATGCACTGTGCCATCAGGCCCAATGTGTCCAGAATTGGCTGTCTGACATTTTCTCGTGACACGTGACACTGTGAATCGAGAAATGTTAAATGCACAGCTTCAGAAATAGAATGTCCAATCCATCCTTGCCATCCTTGCCAGACCATGCTGGCCTCCTTCAAAAGATAACATCTCACAACTTATACAGGTGTGGATGTTGCCAAGTTATTTCCTGAGCTAACACTACCAATAAAATGTCACCCTAAAAACAGACTACAACAGACTAAAATACTTTACATCTTAGAAATCCTGTTGGACATCGAGTTTTTTTTTTTTTAGTTAAATATGCAAGTAGATTAACAAGGATATTTATAGTAGTAACAGAATTCTAAATAATATAAAAACTACCTGAATGTTCTTTAGGATATTTGTTATGGATGGATGGATGGATGGATGCTCAAATATTATCCCTTCTCATGAATTTAATTTTGTTCATTGTGTGAACAAACCCCTTCTTGTTTTCCACTATAACCCAATTTCTTTGTCAGTGAAGTCATCAGTCCCACCCCCTCTCACTTATCAGTTGGAGTCTGCATGCAGGTTCAGCATGTACACTTGGACAGAGCAGTAAACATGCAGGTTCCTTTTTACCTGGCACTTTACCAGGGATTTCATTCAACTGGAATTTTTTGTTGATGTTTTCTGAGCTAAATTATTTGCTGAAAATGTTATGATATGTGTATCATGTCTGTATGTTACTCTTGACCTTGACATGTGAAGCCTATGTAAAATGGCATGTAATTGCCCGTAAAATGCAGTCCGGTTCTAAGAGATAAAAATCACTTTTACAGTATAAAATGTGTAAAAATGTTTTTCTTTTAATTATGCAAACCATTTCAAAGTCACCCCTAAAGTACAAAATATGTGAAACATTGTCCATGAAGTAGAAGCAATGCAAACCCACAGCTGGATGTATGTTTGCTGCATCAGGTTTTTGTGAATCTCAGTATGAGCCCAGTTTTCCTTGTGTCCAGGTGCTTTAAGTGTAATCTTCTGTGCCTGGAGTTGCCATGGTAACCTGTGACAGTTAGAACAGTCATCACATAGACACAGACACACACACACACACACACACCTGTAGTCTATTTTTACTCCTTGGCTCCACTCTGTCCCAGGTATATAATAACCACTTGCACACACACACACACACACACACACACACACACACACACACACACACACGTACACAAACCAATCTACACACCTGAACTCTATTTTTATTCCCTGATCTCACTCTCTCAGGTACTCACAGACAGTCATTAAGACAGGATGAATGTGGGATAAATCAGATTAGTGTGTGATTAATACACACTGAGGATTTCTGAACACTCCCCAGATGCAGCCTGTCCAAAGATAATTAGATACTTTGTGGGTTAATTAGCCACATTAGCGAAGAATGTCTGAGTTCAATGTTACCAACTCATTCCATTATTCATATTTTCTCTCTTTCACACACTCACAAGAGTAAAGTAGCCAGGTGAAGTGATGTGTGTAACTAGACCACATTATTAGCTCTTTAGGCCTTTCAGTGGGATTGCACTGCTGCGATTGGAGGCACAGCTGCTGTAGTTTCAGTAGCGATTACACTGTATGTCAAACTAAATGTTCTCACAGTTTTATAAGACCATTTAAAGGATGATTTAACTAGTTTTATGTCAGGTGCTCATGCCAAGACCCAGATGCAGAGTTTGTCTTGAGACCCACCGCATATTTTATAATAGTTATATTGTAGTCAACTGTAACTTTAATACACTGTAATTACACTTCTATCACCTAACAAGTGCAGCAACATGATAGCACACACATGCAGAAATTACACTATTAAACACTTAAGGCCCATTAATGGTTCTGCATTGAATATATGGTGTAAAGTTTGTCTGACAAAAAATAGTTGTCTCAGTCTGGATCAAATTGAACCATGATATGGTGTATTTTCTGTGTGAAAACACTTTTTTTTGGATGGTTCAGATTTTCTTTCTAAATACAGAACATCGGACAGGCTATTGTCACCCATTATACGATAGAAGAGAAAACAGCACTGGAAGAGAAGTTGAAATGAGCTGTGGTCATACAATGAGCATGTTCATTTGGCAAATTGGACTTAGTCTCAAGTACTGCAGTTCTGCTTGTAATAAGGTCATATTAGCAGTTTATAGTTGCAACTTCAGATGCAAGCTCTTCCACAAACCAATCAGTATCAAGCCTATGGAGATGCAGTCCACAATATAGGCAAACATATCGTCACTTATTCATTATTTTACACTTATATTATACTCATTCATTCTTTCTTCCAAACTCAAGGCTATTAACCTTTAGAAACATAGACCAATTTTGTGGGATGTTTTCATAATTGGATGTACTTGTATTTGCCCTCCAAAAATAGAAAAAAACTTATAGGAGAGAGTCAAACATGCCATATTGTTTCAGAAGATCCCAGGCTACTCAGATTTGTGAGCAAGAAAACAACAACAACAACAACAACAAAAATATAAAAGCTGGGATTTAAGTCAGTTGGAAATGAGTAATGAATGGACATAATGATGAAAGATCCTATGGTTAGATATAAGTCTTGTTTTGTAATGATATGTGTATCATGTCTGTAGGTTACTCTGATCCTGATATATGTAGTCTAGAAAAGGGCATATTCTTCAATGGATGTAACAAAGTAGCTGAATGCATTCATTAAAAGGGGTGTCCACAAACATTTAGACATGTAGTGTAGCTCTGATCTCTGTGAGTTTGTAAGGCTTCGCTTGCACCTTCTTCACAGCAAGTAAATGAAACAAATGTAGGTTTTGCGTGACAACAAACCTCTGTATGTCTTCCAGCAAGTTACACAATAGCATTAGCAGTTCGCTCTAATAATTTTTAAATCATGTGAAAGGAAAACAGCTGTGTGTGTTAGATGAACATACTGAACAGAACATTGATGTTCTATTTCCTTTGCATGTGTCCATGAATGTTATGTAAGATAAGATAAACCTTTATTAGTCCTGCAGTGTGGAAATTTATGTGATCAAATTAAGATGACATTGTGAAAAACCAAATACAACAATCAGATTTGGGCCACTTCCTGCTGAAATTGAACTCAGCCAAAAGTGGTCTTTGCTTAGGTTTGCTCTTCAAGCAGGATGCACCTCCAGAAGATTAATGTGACAGTTGATGTACTGCATGCCATCCATGCCTGCATAAGAAATGCATAGCTAATACAAACACTGCAGTGAAGTAGAATCTACATTTTAGTACTATAGAGTTCTAGACCAATTCCTTTGAAAGATGTTGATCAACACAAAATGATCTAGAACTACAATTCTAAATTCAAACAGAGCACTAGAGAATTACTCTTACACTAGAGAAGGTGTAAATAGGGTGTAAATTAAATAGACCCACACAGAGGGCAGTTTAGAATGACCATGAGTTTTTCAGCCATGCTCTAGAACTAAATACTTAATTTTTAGGTCCACCCAGAGAGCAACACAGAACAAATTTGAGAGCTCTAGTTTCACCCACACAGCAACAAAGGGAGTTTGATTTTCAGAGCTCTAGATCCACCAAGGAGAGCAATACTCTTGAAACAGATGGGTCTTCAGTCTGCGTTTGAAAACAGTGCGTGACTCAGCTGTTCAGACCCGAGGGGAAGTTTGTTCCACAATTATGGTGCCAGGACAGAAAAGAACCTGCTTGTCTTCCTTGCGTCTTGAGGAATGGTGGGTCAAGCCAAGATGTATTTGATGTACCAAAGGCTCTTATTACAGCTTGAGTTTTGATCATTGCCACCATGTACTGAGACAGAAAAGGTCTAAATCTCCTGAAATTGTAAAGGAGAAATCTGCATGACCAAGTCAGGTTTGCAACATGAGTCAAGAATGAAATCTGGTCATTCACAATTACACCAAGGCTCTGTGCTTCAGCAGATGGAGTGAACAGGGAGTTCTCAAGGAGAATGGTAAGATCAGGGTGAGGACCAGTGGTTCCAGGAATTAATAGTAGTTCAGTCTTGCTGCGGCCGAGTTTGAGGTGATGGGCTGCCATCCATGATGAGACATCAGCGAGGCAAGCTGAGATGCAAGATGAGATGCAAGATGGGTGTTGGTAGGTGGGAAAGAAAGGATGAGTTGAGTGTCATCAGCATAGCAGTGGTAAGAAAACCAATTAAAAGATATTACTTTACCAAGATAAGTAGTGGAGAGAGAGGAGAAGAGGACATGATGGACTAAACCTTGTGTCACACCAGTGGAGAGTCTGCATGGAGCAGATGTGGCACCCTGCCATGTTACCTGGTAAAAACGCTCTTCCAGGTATGATCTATACCATAGCCATGCAGAACCAGTGATTCCAAGGCTACTGATGACTGACATGAGGATCTTGTGGTCTACTGTGTCAAAGGCTGCAGAGAGGTAAATGAGAATTACAAGAGATGATATATTAGCTGAATCTTGCAGATTCTCGAACATGACTTTGAGAGATGTAGAGCCACACAGACTCTTATAGCACTACAATGACAGTTCCAGATCTACACAGTGAGAAATATAGAACGATTTTTGAGGCTAATTGAGATGTAGATTCACAGGGTTGTACATCTGTACACTAAAGTTCCACCCTAAGTTTGAGTATTCTAATAGCAAAGAGCAAATGCATACAGGAAGCAATTTATGGATTACATTATAACCTAAGAATTAATCACAGCTTTTTTTAAATTACTCTTGAAGCTCTAGAACTATAATTATAGATTTTTTAAATTCTAAATCCACACAGAGAACAGCATATAATTTTTAGCATATAGTGTAATATAACATGAGTTCTAGATCTTACAACGTTCTCTTGAGGTATATGTCTATATCCTGACAGACAAAGAGTTGATGAGTAACACAGAGTTCTTAAATATTTGAGTGTGACAGGGTTCTAGAGGCCCACAGAGAGCAACATAGAATGATTTTGCGAGTTGTTGAGCTACACAGGAGGACCTATTACTACAATTCTATTTGTACAAGAGAGTTCTAGATCTGTATAGAGAGCATCATAGAATGACCAGTTTTGGATCCACATAAAGTGCTTTATACCTGCAATTAATGAACACAAAGACTTTTTAAATAGATTAGGTAGAATTCTGGGATGACTGGGGGTTTTAGATCCGCTCTACATATTTTAGTACCACAGAGTCCACTCAAGGAGCCCAATGGACAGAATGACTTTTTGAGCAATGCCGTGTGCTCTAGAAGGGAAAGCTTTAGCAAAGACCTAAATTCTACACTCTCCTTCCTTCTTTCCTCAACCAAGTTATCTTTCCTCACCTGTCTTTGAAAGGCTTTTACTTACATTTGTTTTATTTACATTTGTTTTACTTGCATTGTTACTTTTATCCTTAGCTAGTAGCCTTGTCTACTAGCTAAGGATGTTCTAAGTGAACAGCAAAGCACTTTTGTAAGTCGCTCTGGATAAGGGCGTCTGCTAAATGCCGCAAATGTAAATGTAAATGTATTTTGCTGCTTTACAGATGCTGATGTCTTGCTTTTCCTTTCTTCGTCCCAGCCACCACCAGTTTGGTTCTGTTGCTCATCCAGGGGGTTGGCTACACCCATGCCTCCCATACTCAGGAAGATCTGAGAGGGCTCAGACATTTTAAGACCTGGCCCAACTATAGGGCTGAAGCCAAAGATTTTAACTCATAATTATGAACCTTCAAATTGTACATCTTTGGTCACAATAAAATATTTCTGTACTCTACTACTCTTCTCAGTCTTCTGGTACAACTACAGGTCTATGATTGAACCAAAATGATAGTTCCACACTGTAGAAAGCTCTGCTATATATCACTGTGTATTCATAGATTTCCTTAACATCATTGACACTCAACATTGACAACAACTTTCTAGATCCATACAGGGGATTCTAGAACTGCAAAAAAGGTAATCTTGCCCAGGATTACTAATTTTTAATGTTCTCTCTCTTTTTTTTTTTACCTGGAAACTATTCTAAAATGTATTAATATAACAAGCAGCTCACACACACACACACACACACACACACACACACACACACACACACACACACACTACTCCCTCTGTCACATTATCTCATTGATTAGGCCATTGATCTTCCTCTTCCTCTTCTTGTTTCCTGTAATAGCTCTTCTGGAGCATAGCCATCTCTCTCTCTCTCTCTCTCTCTCTCTCTCTCTCTCTGTGTGTGTGTGTGTGTGTGTGTGTGTGTGTGTAGGAGAGTATTGAGTGTCTGATTCATATTTCATAAGCACATGTGGTCTCTTTTTAAAGGCGTGTAATCAGAGACCCTCAGCAGTGTGTGATGTTTATGAGGACACGCTGTTGGAATGTGTGTGTCTCATTTACAAGGCTGTGTGTGAGTATGTTTTTGTCTGCCTGATGTCTTAGTTTATGAGTTTACATCTGTGATCTTCTGCTGATCTGTGGTTTGTTTTTGCAGGATTATGTTTTTTCTGTTGCTTTGTCTTTAAGACTGATATAAGTGAGCTCTGTTTTGAAATTACGCCTCATTAAATTCAGCTCATTCAGAGTTAAAACATTTTGTTAAATGACAGAGTGGGCAGGGCTTACCTGCCAAAGCCTGAACAGGCAGGGCTAAACTGCTGAAGCCTAAATGGGTGCGGCTAAACTGCTGTTGACTGAATTGTGATGGATGTTTTTTTTAGTTTGGCCTCTACACATTGACTGACATGTTAGTAATATCTAATATTTATATATTCTATTAGAATGCTTCAGTGGGAAATTCATTTTTCATGGTATGAACCCTTTAAAATACAGGAAAAGACTTTTCTTTTAAATTTGCAAATTTCTGCGACCTCATTATACAACATATGTTCAAATTACATTATTAACTGAAAATGGTTCTATAGCTTTGCTGCAGTCATATTTATGTATATGTGTTTGGCTCTAAGAGCAATTTTAGCCAACTGAGACAGACCATGCACTCTAGAAACCACAAAAGACCCTGTGTGTGTGTTTGTGTGTGTGTGTGTGTGTGTGTGTGTGTGTGTGTGTGGGCGCGCCTCTCTCCACCAAGACAAAATTTCTGAGTCTGAAGCCTTATAGCTACCTTATATTTTGTGAGCATAAATTGTTTAAATTTTCCAAGTGGTATGCAGATTAGGCTGATGATTGTTGCTATTTTTGCTAGGTAGATTCTCAAGATGATGACCCACTGGCCTGAGCTGATTAGGTGCTAACCTCGAGCTCCTCTGCCCCATCTAAGAAGGACCCCAAGCTCCCCTTCTACAACTTTACATTGGCTTTCCACCTTCCGGTTACTGGACCTGGACTAGTTTCCCACCCTGCCATGGACTAGCTGCTCACCCACCATCACCAACTATGTAGAAATGTACTGTTACTATTATGTCCACCAGAGTAATAGAACAGAGGTGTAGGGGTCCAGTGTCCCCTAACTGTGTATAAGTACTTTCACCAGAGGAGGCTGGGTCCTCCCCCTTGTGAGCCTGGTTCCTCCCAATGTTTCTTCCTCCAGCTCTGACGGAGTTTTTCCTTGCCACTGTCACCCTTTGGCTTGCTCACTAGGGGGTCTGTCTCTTATCCTTTGTTCATCTGTTGTTAATCATTTTAGTTCTTGATTTCTGTAAAGCTGCTCTGTGAAAAAAAAATTAATTGTTAATTGTTGGTAGATGGATTCTCAGGTCAATAATAGTTGGTATGCAGATTTTCAGGCTGCTTATTGTTGGAAGGCAAAATCTTAGGCTGCTAATTGTTGGTAGACAGATTAAATAGCTGCTAATATATAACTTTTAATATCACCTTTATCACCTTCATCCTATTTTTATCTTATTCTCACCTAACAGGCCTCTTGATCGAGGGGCAAAATTTTTGTGCCACTTTAAATAAAAATATTAGATACAGGGCACGTTATTATTTGCATGCACTTCATTATTTATAAAATATACCATATGACTCCGTACCCTGGACTCTGATCAAAAGTAAATGCACAATCAGCAAAAGGAAGGAAGAGAATGAAACTCAAATTTTAGGCATTAAATCTTTATTATTGTTTATTAATCACTCCCCCACAGTCTGCCAATAGATGATATCTGATTAGATCCAGTGCACTGAGCTCATCTGTTATTTTGATTTACTGTGTCTCATAAAAACCTTGCTGAATGAAAATCGTGTGTGTTTTTAATGGTCTAACCGCCGCATCGGCCTCATCACTCTAATATAAATCAGTCATCCGTTACGGCTTATTTATACTAGAGCAATGAGGCTGATGCTGGAATTCAATTTCAGTCTGTTCACATGAACTCCTATAGGAGAGCACAGAATAATAGTCCCACTGTTGAAGATTAATAAGATGAAAATTAATAAGAAAAATCAAAATATAAATATCCAAATATATAAAGACATATAGTAACTATAATAAATTAATAAGAAGAAAAAATAAACATTATAGAATGTTGAAACACTGATATTATAAACAGGAAAATAGGAAGAATCAAAATAATACAATACAAAATAATATTTAAAATAAAAATTATTCACTGTTAATTATAGAATGGAGGATGATGGGGCTGTATTTTATTTCTTAGAATTTATTTAACGCTTAAATATTCATGGTTATGTGTCATAGACCTTTAAAATATGTATAGGCTTTGTCCATCAATTAAACTCACTAAGTGACACACACTGAGCATAATGCATCGTAGGACAGTGTGTGAAAAACGTTTTTTTGTTTCCTTCTTATTTTCATAATTGAATTCCAAAATATATTAACTGTCATATTTTGAATTTATTATATTTAAAATGATATTTTCAAGATCTTAATTTTCATACTGATATGCAATTTTGTCAAACTAATTTTAAATATTGTAATAATGTGAGAGTCTGGATTTCTGATTTTCATGAGCTATAAGCCATCCTGATCAAGAATAAAAAAAATAGGGAATGAAATATGTCACATGTAATGAATAAAAATCTGACTTTGTATGAAATTCTGAACACGAATAAACCTTTTCACAATATTCTATTTTATTTAGATGTACTAGTATGTGTTATGTCAGGATTTTCATCTTACAATAAAATACACCAATGATCTGCTCAATAAATCTAACTGATTCATTAATTTTCATCAATTTTTGAAACTGGGTCTGGGCTCTTATGGGTTAATGTGTTCAGAAATCAATGTAATTGTGTCAAACACAATGTGTTAAACTGTAAGTAAGGTTTGGTTATTTTGCCATAACCATATATTACCAGTATTTTATAGAATGCTTTTGCTTAGACACAGCACACAGCACCCAATCAAAGCATGCTTTATGCATGTAGAAACAAATAATCAATAGAATGTATCAGAGTTACCTAACAATAACAATAATTTGCAATTAATATAGAACCTCTTTCAGTGATTGAGTAAATAATAATAAATGAGAAAGACAGAACAAGTGAATATTCCCACTTTGATAAATTAGATTTAGAATTTAATAATAAATTAGAGTTTCTTATATGACTGTTACTGATTAATGAAGGTTGATCTTCATTTCTTCACTGGATTCAGCTATACACCAGCTTTACTTGTTTTGAGTCTGTACATTCCTATGTTTATTTGGGTGTATTCTAATGTTATAAAGAGCTTTACGGGTAAGCACTTTCACTGACCACTGATTTTATGTTTATTTTGGTTTATTCAAATGTTATATAGAGTTTTACATTTAAACAAACTCACTGACCACTGATTTTATGTTTATTTGGGTTTATTCTAATAAACACCTTCATTTCAGAATAATTTTGCACATGACTTCTTGTTGCATGTTCATATACTCCACATCAGCACCATTAATCAGGCTGGTCTCATAAATAACAAGCTTACATCAGTTGCTCAGCATACTAATGAAAAACACATGTGATATAGAGATAGCAGCAAATGATTCAACATCCCTGCAATAATGCATGATATGTGTAATTTACATGCTCCTTGTTTCTGTTGGGATTTCTGTTGGGAACATTCCACTGTTATGAAACCAATCCTTGGGTAAATTATTTTATTTGAGCTCTCAAATAAATTATTTCACTCCAAAGGATATTTTGAGGTCTGAGGGAGAGATGGATGGATGGATAGTGTGAAGAAATAAGAACCAGATAAAGCTGGAGGTAAGAGAAGCTGAGGTCAATCCAGGGAAAATGAGCTGAGAGTGAGTGGCTGATGGAGTGATGGAGTGATAGAGTGACGGAGGAGATGGGGTGAGGGAATGAAATGAGTGAAAGATGGGAGAAATTCTATAGCAGAGTGGAAATACCAGACCCATCATCAATAGAGTGCAAGAGAGTGAGGGCCAGATTCCTAAAACTCTACACCAAGTACAGTAATGAAGTTCTGTTCATAAAGTCACACAGGTGATGATCAGCGGCCTGCTCTATGCTTACCAGCATGGTATTTTTTCAGTCAATCAAAATCCACAGGTTAGTCACCTCTGGCATAAAAACGAGCAGTGCTCAGCACCTGCTTGGGTTTCAGAATGGACATACCTAACCAAAGAGAAGCAAAAGTCTCAGGATTACAACTACAGATTCTAATAAAAGAAGCAGATTAACTGTTTGATGAAATACAGCCACAAATAAACAAAGTACCATGTTTCTTCTAATGTATTGCAGTCTTTCAGAATGTAAGGGAGGACGATGTAATTGTCTTTTTTACAAACTCAAAAGCACAACATATGGACAAATCTAATGAAAACACAGGCCTTTCATTCAGTTCAAGGTGTAACAGGTGTATAAAATCAAGCACCTATCCATGCAGTCTGCCTTTATAAACATTAGTGAGAGAATTTGAGTTAAATTTGAGTTAAATTTGAGCATGGTACTGTAATAGGATGTCACAAGTCAGTTTACAATTTGAAATTTCTTCCTTGATAATATTCTATGATCACTGGGAGTGGTGTTATTGAAAAGTGGAAGCATTTAGGAACCACAGCAACTCAGCCATAAAGTGAGAGTCCACATAAAGTTACAGAGTGGGGTCTCCAAGTGCTAAGGCACATAAAAGTCATCAACACTCTGCTGACTGCAGAGCTCCAAACCTCCTCATCAAGTATGCTATGGTTATTTTCAACAGTGGCGTGTCGGCACACACCATTTAATCTTGAAAAATGTTATTGGTTATTTGTTAATGATTAGATTGACAATGATATTTACAATAATAAACTCTTCAAAGTAGTTGACAGTGGTATAAATAATGTGAGCATTTCCTTCTCATTTTCATCTATAATCCAATATCTGTGTCAGTAACATCACAAGCCCCCCCTTGCTGATCAGTTGGATTCTGAATGCAAGTTGAGCATGTACAAACATGCACTGGAAGCTCCTTGGCATTTAAAATGTGATCAAATTCAATTGGAAATTAGTGAATTTTAGCTGTTTTCCAAGCTATATTACTCACTAATAACTACAAAGGGTAAGTCTTGTCATTTACTATGTGTATCATATCTGTAGGTTTCTTTGATTTTGAGATATGAAACTTTGAATGGAAGTAAGCAAAGCATGTATCTGCGAACAAAGTGTGGCTCTCTGGTTATAAGAGTTAATAAAGCATCTTCAGGGAGGAAACTGAGCATTTGTGATGTGCATGGGTTCCATGAGTCAAGTAATCATTGTTTCCAAAGGATTTTGTTTCTAGAATAAAAATGCATCTAATGTTTGCTTGTTTATAATTTGTCCAATTACATTTGAGTCTGTGAAAATTTAAGGTGAAATGGAAATGCGTGACAGTCACGTCACAGGACATCCAATACCATGTAAGACAAATGTAATCAAATATTAATATATGCTTCTTGATAAATCCCTTGAATTAAAACTGAAAAATGGTCACTGTCCAAATAGTTACGAACCAGACCGTATGTAATGT
>CM067511.1:19646519-19659019 GCA_034509495.1 Acestrorhynchus altus | reverse complement strand
AAATCATTAAAGAAGCACAAAAAATGACCACCTTTACTGAACTTATGAAGACTATGATATGAAGCAGTTGGACCAGTGGTTGCTGTAGATACAGGAATATGTTGGATGATAATGGCGAGGAGAAGGCGGGACTTTAACAGCCCTGTTAAAAGCTGCACAGATCCGCAAATCCACGAACACTGATGTGAGATCAAAGTGAAATCCCAGTTGTTATTTAACATTCAGCAAGTTAGTGATATTGCTCTATGTCTTGCCCAAGGACTTGTATTGGTGTAATATAGCATAGTTGCCCAGACTGGGAATGGAACCCCAGATTCCCACATGGTGTGGTGGCTCACTGTTGGTGTTATCTGTTGTGCCACACCAACCCAAATGATTTTCATAATAATCAGCAGTGAAGCCATTGTATGACGCGTATATGGCCTAGGTTACCAGATCAGGAAATACTGATCTTTAAAGCCTAATGGTATGTATTTTGAAATTATATACTACCTTTATTACAACAAACATCAAGTTTGTCTGGTGTTTGTACATTGCAGTCCTTACCGAATTGTTTGTTTTTAGCATTATCTAGCACCATACATACTCCTGCATTGTTGCTCATCCCTGCCTTTTCATAGGGTCTGAAATTATGGAGCAAGATCAGTTATTGGATGAAATAAAGCTCACTGAGTGCTTTCTCAAAATAGTAGCTACTCCTATATAATCTGCCAGATCCGCATCCAACTGGACAAGGGACGCGAATCTAGCAGGGATGATTATCTCTGCTTCCGTGCATGTGGTGTATGCTATCACGCGCTGACATAGCCTATTGTTTTCTGCTTTTTTTGCTCAGTTTGAATGCAGTTGATTGACAGCAGCACCATCAGTGACAGACGCTGATAATAATACATTGCAAAGGTTATTGAAACTTGAAAAAGTTACTGAAACATTTTCTATCCTGATAATTATTGTTATTAAATTATTGTCCAGGCCTAGACAAAGGTATGCCAGAGAGAGATAAAAGGAAGAGAAAGTCAGAGAAAAAAGGAGAAATACACACACACACACACACACACACACACACACACACACACACACACACACACACACACACACACACACAAACACACAGGTCAACATGTTTATTAAGCTGCTGAAATGATTTGTGTTGTGTGTACTGTCAGCATTTGTGTGTGTGTGTGCACGTGCTGTTAAGCAAAGGTTCACAGGTGTGTGTATATACTTGAGTCTGTCTGTGTGTGAGAGGTCAGTGTGGGTCGGTGTGTGAAGGCAGAGTGAGACGCTACACAGTGACACTTCTGTTCTACAAATGATTTATTACTCTAATAAAGAAATTACCTCAATTACACACACACACACACACACACACACACACACACACACACACACACACACACACACACACACACACACATACACAGATACAGAGCCAAGTCCATACTGAAACACTCATTTTGTCATAGTGAATGGCGCCTGAGGGTAAGAGTGCAGAGTACCATGGTAACACACCCACCCACACACACACACACATACACACACACACACACTCTGCATCTTTGTATTACATTTTAAGCCATTTATATTTAAGTACATTACCATGCTTGTCAGGCATACATTGTCAGGCAGTTTGGTGGAAAAACTATTACAGAGGCAAAAATTGAATTCCCTTTCTCCACCTTAGCCCTAATTTAGAAAATCATGTTTGGTTCTTCTTTAGTTTTACACAGGGGCCACAAGGCTAATGTAGCTAATAACTAATGAAAGCTAAACCACACACACCTTAAGAAAGTGGTGAATGAGAAGAGCCTTGGCTCGCATCAAACTGTTGTTCCATAAGCCCAGACCTGCTTATGTGGTTTCTGACACTGTAAGTGTTATCTAGAGCATGGACTAAAATAGAGAGCAGATTTAATCACAGAAGTATAGAAGTCTGAATTGTGTCTAAGTCTGGTTTTATGTCTCATGGTGCTGTATATGAAATATGCATAGGGCCTACAACATGCCAAACAACATACTAACATGACAGACATCTGGATAACTCTGTTTTATAGCGTGCCTACATAGGGACTTCATGAAACATACATGTGTTGAGGGATTTTTGACCATGTGTTGAAACATTAATAAACTGACATTTAAACTAACTGAATGTTAATTTAAGATGTTTATAAATAACATGGCATTGTATTAATATAATAGGCATTATAGCCCCTGTCTACTGCTTTTAAATATCTAAAAAATAACTGTATTAGAAAGATGTGCAACACAATAAGCATTTACCAAAGCTATTCATTACATATCTATATTAATGCAGTTTAATCATGGTAAAATGTGAAAATGAAAGATGCAGCCCATTCGGAACTGTGAGGGTGTGTAATTGTCATCTGTCTAAAAAATGATTGGCAAAAATGCTTGCAAGGTAACTTTACAGACAAAATAAGACCATTAACCTGGTGGTATTGTTATTGTATTATTATGTATTTTATTATATATTTTTGCAAGACCTAATACAGTGGTTTGAGTTAATGACATTGAGTCATGTCTTCACTGGATCTGACTGCTACAAAGTGTTTTAACATATACTTAGATATAAACAAGAAAAAAGATTTGCTGTGTTCTTATCTGAAGCTGATATCTGATATCTGAATCCCACCTTATTTTAGTGCCATAATTACATTTTACTTCCTGTAGCTTCTGCAGCATTAATTAGTTAATTCATTCATTCATTCATTCATTCATTCATTCATTCATTCATTCATTCATTCACTCATTCCTTCATTCATTCATTTATTTATTTATTTATTTATTTATTTATTTATTTATTTATTTATTTATTTAAATACTAAGCTGGAAAAATATCTCTTCAGTCTCTGAGTTTTCATTAGCACAAGGAGCTTAATGAGGAGCTTTCAGTATTACAAGTTTAAACAAAAAGCATGTCAACACTATGACCAGCAATCTTAGCTAAGTTGATTAGCTAACACAGTGTTAGTGTGTTTTAGGGATCCCATGTTCTTGGAAGCCTATGTGGCATAAAATGTTACTGATTGGTTCTTTGCTTGATCAGCTGAATCAAATTTATCCCCCCTCAAAATAAATTCAGAAAAAAACATATTTTTTCTCTGTCAGTTCACAGCAAATTCATCACAAAAAAATAGATAAGAGTTTCATAGAAATATAATAATAGAAAATCATAAATATGACTAGACAAGGGTTTTAAATCAAATGTTTGTTCTTTTTCTAACCCTGCATTCACACTAGCACATGGCAAGTCACTCACTTCACTCCCAGTTTCTGTCTTATGTTTGGCTGCTTTCAAGGTGGATGTGTATTTAATACAATTTAATACCATATATGTATCACCTTTTAAAAATAATGGTTGCTAAATATGTGTATTCAATAACATATCAAAATTAATGTCAACAATTAAATAATAAAAAATATGAATTAATGCTGGATCCACAGACATATATTTTCAAAGCTTGTCAACTTCAGTTAAAGTAAAAGTGCTTCATACATTTCCCTTTTTATGTGCAAAGAAACAGCGGTTTTACCACCACAGTCTGAGGATAAAGGATAAAAATTCCACTAGGAACAGAAAGCTCACAGATGCTGGGAACCTCAGACTTCAATGTGTGCAAAAGAGAAAGTGTAGAGGAATATTATCACTTAAGAATGTCTTCTGGCTTAGTCAGACTTTAGAGGCTGTCTACAATGAATGGGTTAAAATGGAACATTTGAAAATAAAAATGCCAAAAATGCCAAACTTTTCCTCAACAAAGAACAGCATCAAAAGTTTCAACACCCAAGACATATTTCAACTTCAGTTATAACACTGTATAAGTGGTTCATTTGTAATAATGGCATCACCAATCAGTTCTCAGAAGCAGCTATACTAGCAATCCAGATTGCTGGAAAAAGGAGGCAAAGGAAGTGGCCAAGCTGCCCATAAATAAAAAAATAAATCTGAAGAATTGATCTGAGCCGGTCATTTAGAATGTCACTTTACAGCATCAAGTTAAAAAACGTTTAACTCAGCTTGTCACTTTTTGCACTGTCACCATTTGCTTGCCATAGTCACATTAGTGTAAATGCAGGGTTACACTCATAACTGGATCCTGTCTTATAAATTCATATTACTTGTTATGTAACCTCTGGGTGGCTCCCTTTCAAATAAAGAAATCGGTGAATTAATTAAAAATAATAATAATAAAAAAACCAACAATAACAATAAACCAATAATAGCAAAAAATAATAAAGAAGCTGAACAGAAACACCAAAAATAAATTAAGTACAGGCTCAACTGAACTTAACAGAGCAAAGAAACAATCAAAAAAGAAAAAGGTCCTCAGAGACCAAAGCAATACTTCAGAAGAACCAGACCAAACAAAGCCCAGCAGAAAGGCAATAGGGGGTAGGACTACACTGAACACAGACAAAAAACATCAAGCTGAAATGACAAGAGGATGTGGCCACAGAGTACATGAGGCATGACAAGAAATCAGGAATGGGAGGAGCAAGAAACCCAAACAAATAAAAGCACATGGATAAAGACATGTGGGAGGGGAACATTTTGTTACTATATAATTCCATGTCTAAAACAATGTGTATTGGACCAACTATCAATGCAGTTTAATCTGACAAACACTCATTTAAATCTCTAAATGTTATTGAAGGCATGCACCAGTGACATGAAGGATCGGAGGGCGCTTTTCCACCAATAAGAAGGTTTCCGTTCAGGTTCGTGAACCTAATTTTGAACCATTCAGCACATTTCCACCAACAAAAACAGTTTCTGGATACTGAAAAGTTCTTTCATAGTGGACACCAAAGATTTTTCAGCTTGAATCATTGTGGATGTGTCTAGTTGTACAGGAGCAAGGAGCAATGACAAATTCATTTTCACATTGTAGCCTTCTATTTTCTTATCACCAAAAGTTGATCCATGTTTAGTTTTTGGAGAAAAACAAATGTCAGCAACAACACAAATTTTCACATACAAATGTTCACAGGCAGTCAGTAAGCTCCACTATCTTCTCACTTCTGTTTACTGAATCAGCACAATCCCCTCTGTTGATGACATATTCTGTGTCATATCCTCGGTTCCACTAAAACTGTTCTTCAGTAAAGAAAATGGTTCTATATAGAACCACAAACATTCAAAAAACCCTTTTCATGATCAAATGGTTCTTTTCATGATCAAAGGGTTCTTCAGATTAATGGAGAATTTACTGTAAAGAGTTTTTTTTTAAGTGTGAATGGTCTATATCTTTAATATATTTATCTTTAATAAATAACATGATCTATCATTTTAAAGTGTGCATTCATTTTTATTTATACACATACATGTCATTTTTGTGTACTATATTGTATAGCATGTTTTCAGCAAATGCATCTGGTCTTCATTACACATTCTCAGGAACATATTTTCATCTCATTAAGTCTTGTCACTCTAGACTGGGTTATGTTTGGGCAGGTCACTGTTCCTCAGACTGTAGCATACAGAGATATAACAGGAAAAAACAGCACTACACTTTTTTTCAGGACTGTGATTTGTTTGTGAGGCACTTGAAGCTGAAGAGGAAGAGAGTGGATGTTCCTGCATGTCTCGGCTGCTGTAAACAGGAGCCGGCAACTTTCAGCTGGAGGTGTTTATTCTTGTCCAACATAGCATTCGCAATTTATATACTAACGTCCCTGCTGCCAATTCTGCCATACTAACCAGTGAGTCGGCAGGTCATCACTCCATCCCTCTGATATATTCTGTGATATCCCACAATTCTGAACTTTAACCTCTACTTCAAACCCAACACCAGCTCCCTCTATAACCTGAACACCAAACTCAAAACCAGCCTCCTCTATAATCTCAACAATGATCCATAAAGCAGCTCTCTATAAACTCAACACCAAACCAAACATCAATACCGTCTATAGCCTTAACAACAATTCCAACACCAGCTCCCTCTGTAACCTCACTACTAATCCACAAAACTCAGTATAAACTCACACCTACCTGAAAACCAGTACCTTCTAAAACATCAACACCAAACTTAACATTAATCACCTCTACAAGCTCAACATTAATCCCAAAACCAGTACCCTTTGTAACACCAACCCCTAACTCGACACTAGCTTCCTCTATTCACTCAACATAAAACTGCAGACCAGCACTCTGTAACTCCAAAATTAGTTCCCTCTATAAACGTAACACAAGACCCAACACTAGCCACCTTTATAACCAATACCAAACCCAACGCCACCCTAGCCTATAACATCAACACCAAACCTAACATCAACGACTTCAACACCAAAAGGAATACCAGCTTCCTCTGTAACCCCAAACCCCAAACTAGGTCCTATAGTACCGTAATATCAACTTCAGAACCAGAGCCTATATCTTTGGTCTGTAGCAGGGTTGTCAGTTTTGGTTCTAGAGGTCTGGAGTCCACTGTAGTTTGGTAATTCCCCTACTCAAACATGTCCGGTTCAAGTGATCCGTTAATTACCAGCTTCAGTAGGTGTGTTTGTTCGGGAAATCACCAAACTGTGCTGGATTCCGGCTTTGCAGGATGACAGAATCCCAGAACAGAAGACCCCTGCTGTAAAGACTTTTGCAGAAAGGGTCCAAACCACTCCACCATCCCACCAAACACCAGTTTCATGAACAGGAAGCGCACCCTACGCTTCACTGCTAATGTTAGTGCTTAACCAAAACACACTCAGTAAAGAGCTTGGCGTTGGAGCTTTCATGGCAAACAGACCTGCAGAAATACACAAACAAACACATGCAGAGTCAGTGGTCAGCTAAGGGCTCTCCTCCATCTTTTCCCTTTTTTCAAAGTAATGTTTCTCAGATGTGCTGTGAAATCAGGAAGACAGAAACCACAGAAGTCAGAATGTTGTCAGGTTTGTTTAGGTTTGTTTTAGAAGAATATGCAGTTCCTGCCTGTGGTAGAGATTATACTGTAGGTGTTATGAAGGTTGGTATTGCTAGAATAATCATAGGGGCACACTATTCAAGTCAGAACTTGAGTGAGACACATTCTGAATGAAGTTCTAATGACATTAAAATCCATAATGATGCTCTAATACTTTAATATCCAGAATGACCTTCTAATAACATAAATATCAAGAACGATTTTGTAATACCATTCATATCCAGAATGAAGTTCTACTAACATTAAAATACAAAATGAAGTTCTAATAACATTGATTTGCAGAATGAAGTTCTAATCAATATCCAGAATGAAGCTCTAACAACACTAATATCCAGAATGAAGTTTAAATAACATTAATATCCAAAATGAAGCTCTAACAACACTAATATCCAGAATGAAGTTTAAGTAACATTAATATCCAAAATGACATTAATTTCGATAATAAATCTCTAAAACCATTCATATGCAGAATTAAGTTCTAATGACATTAATATCCAGAATGATGTTTTAATAAAATTAATATCTAGAATGAAGTTCCCATAACACTAACATCCACAATTAACTTCTAATAACATTAATATCCAGAATGTAGCTCAAATAACAATGTAATCTAGAATGGAGCACTAATTATTTAAATGTTCAAAATAAAGCTGAACACTGTCTAGTTTTGGTCTCGGCAAGGTGACGTGATTTTATCGAGTGAGACATGATGAACGGGACATTCCACTTTCAAAGTTGTGAGGATATTTTACATCCCTCGATCATATCCCGTAGGCAGTGCAGCATTTCAGCTTTAAATTTATCCTGTGTGTACTAATGGGTTAGTAATCTTTCATGACCTCACATGAACATTTAAGGATGTGTGACTAGATTATATTATATTATTACAATAAATGATAAAGCCAAAATAATATGAATAATAAAACAGTAAATTATTCATATTAATTTTGATCATTTTAAAGGTTGGATCATACACACACACACACACACACACACACACACACACACACACACACACACACACACGCACACTGAATCCTCAGTGCTTTCCCTCAGATTAGTGTTTCAGCGTGCAGAGGTGAAGAAAAGCTTTGAAGCTCTTTTTCTGTGTATTGAATCCATAATTTGTCTTTTATGAAAACCTTACATAAAAAAACACCAGTGAAAATATAACACATCTTCAGATAAATGTTACCTCATACCAGCATTAAAGTAGTGCTATAGTACACAAAAATGAGATCACAATGTTTTTCTGTTGTCACAGACCAAGTCCAAGTACAAATAAAAGAAAAGTACAAACATCAGAAATTCCAAGCGAAATATTTGGTGGATTCTATTACAGGAAGATTAGGACAAATCCTGGCCAAGAACCTCACAGACACTATCAAGATCAATACAGGTCTGGGTACAAACTCTATAAAGAACAAGTCTGAGTACAAGACCTGTCCAGAACAAGACACGTCTGAGTACAAACACAATCAACAACAAGACAATTTTGAGTACAAACATTGCAGAAAAAGTCTGAGTAGAAACACTTTCAAGAGCAAGACAAATTTGAGTACAAACACTATCAAAACAGTTGAAGTCTAGGTCCAAACACTATCAAGAACAAGACAAGTCTGGGTACAAACATTATCAATAACAAAAAACTATGAGTATAAACACTATCAACAACAAGAGAAATCCTGGTACAGACACTCTCCAGAGCAAAACAAGTCTGAGTACTAACACTATCAAGAACAACCACAACTGAGAACAAGACTAGTCTGGGTATAAATACTGTCCAAGTCAATGTTGAGGTCTTTGCAGGACTTTCAGCCTTAAATTGTCCTGCATAGCAGAACGAATATAACTCTGCAAATGCACCTCCACCCACCCCCCTCTCTCTTCTACTCACCCTCGCACACCCACAGCAGGGCCACTCAGGTGTGAAATTAATGCTTAATATCCTACAAGGAGACATCATGGAACACCATTCAGCTCCACACACACACACACACACACACACACACACACACACACACACACACACACACACACACACACACACTTTTCCCTTTATCTTTATCTTCATCTATCCATCTCTCTCTGCAGTCTTTATCTCTTTCGCTCATCTGTGTGTTAGGGATTTTAAAGTGGAAGACCATAAAAAAGGTAAAGGCCCATTTATTGTTCTGCATTGGAACAACTAAGAGTCTGTGCTATAGTGCAAGTTGCTTATGGTGTTGTGATTGTTTGTACTTGTGTGTAATGTGTGTTACACTGCCAGAATGCTGATCTGGGTTTCTGTGCTTGTGCATGTGCACAGTGCTCTGCACTGTGTTGACTTTGTCCACATACTACAAACATTGGTGACTGAAAGTGTGAGGACTATGTTGGAACGGTGCGTGTCAGGCTACAGCACAGGGTGTAGCATTAGGTACTTGGCTATACAATAATAATAACCATACTTGCATTTGTATGTGTTATTAAGGTGAATGTAAAGTTAACCACCAATACAGTGACATAGAATGCAAGAGACACAGAAATATACATTCTGCTCTGCACAGTGATGCTGAATTTTTTTTTTTTTTTTTTTTTTTTTACCCATCCATGGGTAGTGCTTAGGTTTTGGGATCGTTCACATTTAAACTAATAGATGTGTGGCTATGCTTGATAAACAGTCATGTGAAAAAGTTAGGACATCCCATGAATATATGGAAATGGAGAATATATACAGAATTTTCTTTTTTAATCTTTTGTACAGTTATTAGAAAAGCAATTTTCTTGTGTGAAAACGTTAAGACTCCCCCAAATGTATTATTACTTAAAATGCTTTTAAAGAGCTTTCAGGTGCCTTCAGAAAACAACAAAAGCTGTCCAGAACAAGACAAGTCTGAGTACAAACACAATCAAGAACAAAACGACTCTGGCTTTCAGAGGCCTTCAGAAAAAAGGTTGTAGATAAATATGAATCTGGGAGGGGACTCGTTCGCTATTCTACTGTCCAGAAAATGATTTAAAAATTTAAATCAACTGCCAACATGGGCAGGACAAACTGTCCTAGCACGTTCAGCCCACTAGCTGTGTAAAAAAAATCCTCCGCAATCCTAAAATGTCATCATGGGACCCACAGGTAGCCACAGTTGTATTACAGCAGACATTTCATGCTTTGGGGCTGTTTTGCTTCAGCAGGGCCTGGAGAGCTTACCATCATAGAAACCACTATGAAATCTTTATTGTATCAGAGGGGGCTTGAGGAAAATGTAAGACCCTCAGTACAAAAACGGATGATGAAATCTGACAAAGCTGAAAGAATTCTGTATGGAGGAGTGGGAAAATCTTCCTTCCAGTTGTATGGAGACTGGTAGATTGTAATCCTAAAAATGACATTGTTTCAGCCAAAAGGGCTGAAATTGTCCTATTTTTCCTCAGAAAATCCCATTTCTGTTATAAATTACATTTTACAAATGATTTTTAAATACTTATTTCAAGATCAAATGTCCATATCTTTAAATATGTTAAAGAAGTAAAAGGGGTGTTCAAGGGGTGTCCTACTGTTTTTTGTCAAATGACCATAATAACATTGTTATATGAAGCTAACATCACTTTTTGCCCTATTAGTGGTCTTTTTCCCACTGTATGTATCCAGTTAGTACATTTTATCTGAGTTCAAGTCAGATATGGTAAAAACTAGCATATTAAACACATATTTCAAATGTGAATGCACAGTAAAATCTATGGCGGTTATGTAGCCATCTATGAGGTCAGGTCATACATATATCTTTGTATCTCTTGAATAAACAGTGTGAATAACTACAGCAGCAGTACAACTGTATTCCACAGAATTATGGTTAACCTTTGGCTGTTGATCCCTGGTTCACATGCATGCTTCATCAGCACTGGCTGCAGGCATGCTGCTAAAGTGACCTCTGGGCCAGGATCAGGTTCCAGTAAAACGCTAAAGATTGGACCCTCCTCTGCTTTAGGTGGAGCCGTGCGGTACACCATCCAGTCAGACAAGTTCTTCTCAGTTTTCCACATGGGTAGTACATGAACAGGTTTCTTTGCTATGTAATCACAGAGTTGGGTGAGCAACCAGGATGCAGAAAGCAACAGAAAGCAGCACTCTTCATGCTACACAGCAACAGTGACAGTGGGGTGTTGTTCAGTAAAATGCACCAACTGCAGAGAAGATGAATATAAAATATTTCATATCCTGCTGATCATGGCCCATTTGGTGATGTCAAGATGAGTGTTTGTGATGGTGAAAAGTAGCTGGTACACACTCCTGCACACCCAACCTGAAGCTGCTGAACATGGCGACCGCACAGTGTAGGATGCACCACCAGGACATTGCACTCATTGTGGTTTGGGACTTCACTAGGGCCAACCTCAAATGCATAGTGGCAAACCTTTTTCAGCACATTAGGGGCCCCATCAGGGGCAACAAGACACTGGACCAGTGCTACACTCTGTTCAAGGACATTTACAAGCAGAAGTTCATCCATCATATGGTAAATCAAGCCATTCTGACATCTTTGTCATGCCAAAATAAAAATAAAGGCAGAAACCAATGTATCCCTGCAGGATGCTCCAGATGATGCAGAATGATGATGTCAACATGTTTATGGAAGCAATCATGGGAAATGCTGGGAAACTGGTGGATGATATAGTCCCAACATCCTGGAGAAATAATGCCAGAATAATCTCCTGTCAGCAAGAGAATGTCAGCAAGACAAAGGAGCTGATATTGAATTGAAGCAGGAAGCCAAAGAGGAGCTGTCTGGATCAACAGAGCTGCAATGGATAAAGTAGTCAGTTTTATGTACCTTGGAGTTCACATCTCACAGGATCTGTCTTGGTCCTGTCACATCAGCTCCCTGGCCTGTCAGCATTACCACCTCAGATGAGTTCAGACTGCCCTCCAAAGTTCTGCAGAATGTCTGGATCTACACCATTGAAAGCATCCTGATGGGGAACAGCACCAAGGAGGACAGAGAGGCTTCCCAGATGGTGGTGCCTTCAACTGAGTGAAAAATCTAAACTAAGCTCCCTGACCTGCACACCATGCACAAGCACAGCAAGCGGAGCTGGACAAAGGAAGATTGTGATAGATTGCGATCAGCCATCCCAAATGGTCTCTTCTGTAGGGAATCATTTTCACTCCCTGCAGGCAAATACAGAGAGGATGAAGAGAACTTTCTTCCTGCAGGCTACTCAGGTTCTGAACCAGGACAGTAACTAGGACAGTCATTTTTGATTTGGGAGTCCAAAGCAGAGGACCCACCTATAGTTATTTGTTAGTTGCTAGAAACCTATATAAGCAACTCAGGTTTATAGTGGGCAGCACCCCTCTGAAGATCATACTGCAATACACTTACCAACATCTCACCGTCACTACATCAAGCAGTTTCAGCACAGGCGTAGATAGATAGATAGATAGATAGATAGATAGATAGATAGATAGATAGATAGATAGATAGATAGATAGATAGATAGATAGATAGATAGATAGATAGATAGATAGATAGATAGATAGATAGATAGATAGATAGATAGATAGATAGATAGATAGATAGA
>CM067511.1:19636867-19641519 GCA_034509495.1 Acestrorhynchus altus | reverse complement strand
TCTCTCTCTCTCTCTCTCTCTCTGTGTGTGTGTGTGTGTGTGTGTGTGTGTGTGTGTGTGTGTGTGTGTGTGTGTGTGTGTGTGTGTGTGTGTGTGTGAGAATCTGGGTCAGTAGTGGTTTTAAATTGAGCCAGAGCAGACTCAGACTAACAGTCTTTAGAGTGCAGCTCCGTGAGCACACACTGCAGAAACATGTTGGACATCCATAATCCTGTTACACACTCTAAACTCACTCCCATCATTACATACTAGTAGTGGATTTATTCCTTTACTCTTTTCTGTCTTTCTGTTCAGCTGCTGCTCTATTTACATTACACTGAAGCACGTGCAGCTGTCCATACTGTCTACCATAATACATCCAACAATGTCCAGTATACAATGACCAGTCCAACCCTGATTTCATGTTTGTGCAGCTCTAAATACTACTCACAGTAACTAGCATGTGCAGTTCTGTTAAAGTATACAATAACAAGTGCTATATGTTCAGTATACAGTAACATGTTCCTCTCTGTACAGCAGCTCTATGTACAGCATACAGTAACATAATGCTCTACATACAGTATACAATAATGTACAGCTCTACATACAGTATCCAGTAACATGAACAGCTCTGTACAGTAATGTGCAGCTCTATGTACAGAATACTGTAACATGTGCAGCTCTTCATACAGTGTACAGTAACGTGCAGCTGTGCAACTCTCTGTGCAGTATATAGTAACATGTGTAGCTCTATGTACAGTATGCAGTGATATGTGTAGCTCTGAGTACAGCCTACAGTAGCAAACAGCTCCACATACAGTGTTCAATAACATGTGCAGCTCTATGTACAGTATACAGTAATGTGTGCTGCCATAAGTACGGTATGCAGTAATATGTGTAGCTCTGTGTGAGTAGCATGCAGCTCTACATACAATGTACGGTAACATTTACAGCTCTTTGTACATTATGCAGTATCAAATGCAGCTCTATGTATAGTATACAGTCACATGTGCAGCTTAATATACAGTATACAGTAACGTGCTACTGAATTGGTATACAGTCAGATGTGTAGCTCTGTGTACAATAACATCTGCAGCTCTATGTATAGTAAACAGTAACATGCACGTTTCTATGTACAGTATGCAGTAACATGCATAGCTCTGTATACAGCATACAGTAATATGCAGCTGTACATACAGTATGCAATAACATGTGCAGTGTAATATACACTATACAGTAACATGCTTCTGTATACACAGTATACAGTAAGATGCATAGCTCTGTCTAGAGTGTACAGTAATGTGTAATTCTATGTATAGTAAACAGTGACATGAACAGTTCTGTGTACAGTATGCAGTAACATACGTAGCTATGTGTACAGTGAACAATACATGTGCAGCTTTATAGAATACAGTAACATGCACATTTCTATTTGATGTACAGTATGTAGTAACATGTGTACAGTGGGGCAAAAAACAATTAGTCAGCCACTGATTGTGCAAGTTCTCATACTTAGAAAGATGAGAGAGGTCTGTAGTTTCATCATAGGTACACTTCAACTATGAGAACAAAAATCCAGGAAATCACATTGCTGGATTTAATATATATTTATTAAATTCAAATTGAGTTGAGTTGAGGTCTGGAGACTGGCTAGAGCACCCCGGGTCCTTGACATGCCACTCATTTGTTACCTGAATGGTGTTTTTGGAATCATTGTCATGCTGGAAGACCCAGCCACATTCCATCATCAATGCTTTCACTGATGGAAAAAGGTTTTGGCATAAAATCTCTTGATACATGGCCCATTCATTCTTCCCTTAACATGGATCAGTTGTCCTGTCCCCTTTGCAAACAGGTTTTTACCAAAAAGTTCTATTTTGGTTTCATCTGACCACATGATATTCTCCCATTCCTCTTCTGGATCATCCATATGCTCACTGGCAAACTTCAGATGGCACTGCAGGATTTGAGTCCCTCTCTGCATAGTGTGTTACTGATTGATAGCCTTTGTTACTTTGCTCCCTGCTCTCTGCAGGTCATTCATCAGGTCCCTGCATTTAGTTCTGGGATTTTTGCTCACTGTTCTCATGATCATTTTGTCCCCACGGGATAAGAGCTTGCATGGGATCCCAGATCAAGGGAGATTATCAATGGTCTTGTATGTCTTCCATTTTCTTCCATTCACTCTTCCCAGCCTGGTGCAGGTCTACAATTTTCTTCCTGATGTCCTTTGACAGCAATTTGGTCTTGACCATGGCTGAGTTTGAACTATGACAGTTTCAGGCTGTGGACAGGTGCCTTTTATACTGGTAACGAGGTCAAACTGGTGCCATTAATACAGGTAACAAGTGGAGGACAGAATAGCTTCTTAAATAAGAAGTTACAGGTCTGTGAGAACCAGAAATCTTGCTTGTTTGTGGATCACCAAAATTATTTTCCATCATAATTTACAAATGAATTCTTTAAAAACCCCACAATGTGATTTCCTAGATTCCTATGATGAAAATTACATACCTATCTCATCTTTCTAAGTAGGAGAACTTGCATAATCAGTGGTTATGTTTTTGTCCCACTCTATGCACTGTATGTAGTAATATATGCAGCTCTAAATACATAATACTATAAAATTATCAGCTCAATATACCATATACAGTAACGTGCTACTGTATGCACACTCTGCAGTAAGATGCATAGCTCCATATAAAGTATACAGTAACATGCAGCTAGCTCTATGCACATAACATTGCAACATGCAGCACTGTGTACAGTATACAGCACAAGTGCATCTATACATAGTATGTAACACTAGCTCTGTGCACACTATATAGTAACATATGTAGTTGTGTATAGTATACCGTATAATGTGCAGCTCTATGTACAGTATGAGGTCATGTGTGCTGATCTATGTATAATATACAATAATGTATAACATGCCATTCTATATGTACACTGATTATTTGGACAATAGATGGTTGACCCCAGGCTTCCTGTAATGTTTTACAGTGTGTTAGAATGACTGTGTGGATCACAGTATATTTAAAGAAACAGTAGAGGCCATAATGCCCGTACACTAGCTGTACTGAATCATTGAGGGCTATGTGATCATTCTGACACACTGTAATACTCTACAGGAAGTGTAAGGGGTGATATGGCTTCTATTTAAGTGCTGTATTATGCACTGTAATGTTCATAAGGTCTACAAAATGTGCCCACGATTAGGCATTACTGTCATTACAAGTTAAAACTGAATGGTACAAGAGAATTGTTTTCCAAAGACAGATCTAGGGCTTTCATATTAAGCATAAAATACATTTGTAATCTATTTTGCAAAATTATGTAACATTATTCATGTTCCTGACTCACTCTGTAATTTCAGCCATGTAGGTGTTTAAGTGGTGAAGCAATTAATCATTTCATTTGAAGATATAATATACCAGTCTCTTACACACACACACACACACACACACACACACACAGAGAGAGAGAGAGAGAGAGAGAGAGAGAGAGAGAGAGAGAGAGAGAACGAACTTGGGTTTAGTTGACATGAATTCAGTGTTAAAGTGGGTTCTTTGATGTAAGCAGTGAAAGTCTCAGGATCTTCAGCATCAGCAGACATTTCTGTAAAAACCTCAGCTTTATAAATGCCTTTTAAACCTTCAAGGTATATTTATTAAATTACATTTTCAGGCTACATGTGAACTAATTCATGTTGCATTCAAATAGCAAAATTTATTGCATAATTGTATCTACCCATGTCTACATGTAGAGGTGGCAGGTAAGGGAAACGCAGTATGACTGGCAATATTTGTGACTGACAGATGATGTGATTCTGGCCACATCACTGATAATGAACAAATCTGTTGTAAGAACATTGAACTGTTATCAATTAGAATGTGACCACGAGGGAAGTATCACATCTTATTGCAATAACTGCATATGTTCCACCCTCTGACATTTCTGCATTTTGTTATGTTACAGCCTTTTTCCAAAATGGATTCAACTGATTTGTTTGCTCAAAATTCTACAAACAATATCCCATGATGAGTAAGTGTGAAAGGTTATCACAGAGTATCATCTGCAAACTTCAACATAAGATTGTTCTTGAAGTAAGCTCTGAAGCCAGTGTTCAGGTTGATGGTGCAGGATATGTGGCTGTTGATCCTGACTCTCTGTGGCCTGCAGGTCAGGAAATTCAGACACAGTTGTCAAGGGATGAGGAGGTTCCCAGTGTTGCCAGCTTGGACACCAGATACCATATGGGATGATGGTATTCAATGCAGAACTAGAGTCCACAAACAGCTGTCTCACATACTAGTCCTTGCTCTCTAAGTGAGTGAGAGCCTGGTGGGTAACAGCAGTGATGGGGTCAGCTGTGAACTGATTTCACCTGAATGCATAATGGTGAGAGTTCTCAGTTACATTGATGGTCTGCTTCGGGGGCCTCATGACCAACTTCTCAAAGCACGTCATGATGACAGGGGTAAGTAAAATGGGGTGGTAATTGTTGAGGCACAACACTGAAGAGGATTTTGGCACAGAGATGATTGTGGAACTCTGGCCTAGAACAGCAAGGTGATGAATATGTCCGTTGGAATGAACAATACCTGATATGCCATCAGGATTAGGGAATTTATGGGGGTTGATCCTCTGCAGTGCACTCATCACCTCTGTTG
>CM067511.1:19624367-19631867 GCA_034509495.1 Acestrorhynchus altus | reverse complement strand
TTACAGAAAATTGGAGCTAGAATTTTGAAGATGTGTAAGTTTATAAATGGGTAATGTTCTAAGATGTGATTCTATTGTGAGTGTAGTTCTTGAGTAGCTGTTCAGACTGCATAGTTATTTGGACGTTACTGATGTTACTGATATTGTGTGTGTGTGTGTGTGTGTGTGTGTGTGTGTGTGTGTGTGTGTGTGTGTGTGGGTGTGTGTGTGTGTGTGTGTGTGTGTGTGTGTGTGTGTGTGTGTATAAAACATGTAGAGCTGTTTTAGTACTGAGGGAAAGTATTATAGGATGGTTATTTGGTAAATAGCCTGTCAGGTTCAGTTTGAGTGTTTAGGGATGACATCACTTTCTACGCAGACTGCTGACCTTGAGACAGAACCATGCATACATTACTCTGTGTGTGTGTGTGTGTGTGTGTGTGTGTGTGTGTGTGTGTGTGTGTGTGTGTGTGTGTGTGTGTGTGTGCATGCTCCATATTTGTGTCTGTCTGTCGGATGGGCAAGCATATATTTGGATGATAGCCAAATTCTTGGTGAAGGCGTGAAACAGCTTTATTCGCTCTTGAGAAAATCTAAATTTACCGCATCAAACACAAAAAAATTGCTATTCTCAATGAATGGATTTTAATTAAAAATGGCCATCATTACATATTAAGCATAACACAATCATGTTTGAGAGTAAATATGAAGGGTATGATATTCACAGGAGTCAATTTCTGCACCTGGTGTCAGTCAGTAGTGTTTTTATACAAGTGCACACAATAATCTGTTGTGTAAAATGAATGATACTATTATATACAGTTAGCATTGTATATTGTTGCTCTTAAATGAAAAACATGTATCTTTATTTAAGGCCAGTTTAAGTTTTCTCTATTGCTTGAACCAATAGAAATGCACTAAGATCACTTTTAATTGTCCTTATATTACACTAACCTTCATTCAAAGTTAAGAACACATTTGCCTTCTCCTGTAAAGTCACCATTTTGAACATGCATGTTTTTCATTGGGCAGCGAAGATGTATATCATAGCATTGTTCTGTTTACACCAAGGTTGCACAACACTGCACTATTTACGCCAAGTATATGCCTATCAAAAATGCCAAAGGAATGCCAAAGAATGACAACCAGCAGAACTTGAAGTACAAGTCTTTTAGTAAAAGTACAAGTAAAAGAGTAAGTATAATTTGTATACTTATTTGAAAATGTACTCTTAAATGTACTTAAAGTAAAAAGTAAACGCCTCAAAATGTTTTTTGTTCTTTCTGAGTTAAAGATAATTAATGGCAATTTGTCCTCCACATTTAACCCATCCAATGGTGAAAAACACAAACACTAGTGAATTCACAGAGGCCCAGCCCTATCTATAGTGCCCAGGGTGCAGCTGGAGAGTTACAATAAGTGTCATGCTCAAGGGCACTTGAGTCACATCCTGCCAGTTTAGGGAATCAAACCAGCAATCATAAGACTGGTTCCCTAACCACCAGGCTATGGTTGGCCTTGTATGATGTGGGTGGTGGGTAATTCTCAGCACTGCAATGACATTGACATAGTGATGTTTTAATGTGTGTTGTGCTGATATGAATGGATCAGACACAGCAGTGCTAACAAGCAATGGACACTTACAGCCCAGCATTTAGCATGAAGTTTGCATTCCTCAAACTCTGGGAACTAATGTAGAACCCCATACCACCTAGCCTGGTAAATTGACATGGCATCAATTCAAGTGGACGGAAGCTGTCTGGAGGAATGTTGAGCCATGCTGTCTGGACACTTTGCTGCTCCAAACTCACTTTTGCAACTCCAAGAGTGATTTGTGATTGGTAAACATCAAATATGTCTAAGCTGACAGACATTCTTTGGGGTCCTGCTTTCTGAAATGCACCCTTCTGCATGGCACAGTGAAAACTGGGACTCTCCAGATAATTGTGTCCAGGCTGGGTGGCCAAAAATTGGGGTGGACTTGAAAGAAAATGTGTTGATGTTTGATCAAATAAATGGTTGTGTGATCTAATAATTGTTCTAAATTAGGCAGGGTATGTGTGTGTGAGTGTAACATAATTGTGTTGCCTTTCACAGTGACATGTTTATGGAGCGGGACAAGCAAGACTAATTTAGTTTTAATTTAGCATAACTGCTACCAGCTGCAGGTGTCTCCCCCATCTAATTTCCCCCTCTCATTTCTGGGCACCATAATGTATGGGATGTAGCAGTGCAAGGAACAGTCATGTTTAGTGCTTTTTTGCATATCTCTTGCAAGCAATGACTGCTTGATTCATAGACACCACCAAGTGCTGAGAACCTTGTCAATAAGTTCACCACCACCTGCGGCAGCCATATATGCCCAAGCCATGACACCCCCACCATGTTTCATAGATGAAGTAGTATGCTTTGGATCATGGGAAGCTAATAATTTGCTCTTTCCATCACAATGATACAGATTAATCTTGAGCTGTGTCCATAATTGTGCCCTATTAACTCTCCATTACATGTGAATGTCCGATAGTGTATATTATTTGTACACTATACATTACATGTTACAGTGCACTGACAAATACACTACAAAATGACCCCAGAGTAGTGAACTATATAGTCATTGGAGCAGTTTCAGATGTGACTTTGTTCTCATTTTGTGTTTTTCTGTCTAAAACAGTGGCAGTCATTAAGATTATCAACAGATTATCATTGCTATGGATTATTTTTTTATACCAATTTTCCATATCAATTTGGAAGTGCCTATTAACTAACCCCATTAAGACTCTTCCCCATCACATATGAAGCTCCAAACACTAGGAGGTTTAGGACAAAGCACATGCCTCTTCCAAAACACGTGAAGCCATCCAGCGCCTCTTTTTCGACTACCGCCATTGATTTATTGCTTGACTCGCTCAGAGTAACCCATTAGTCCCCAGCTCCAATACAATGGCTAACAGATACCATTGCAATTGGTGTGATTAGGGGAGAGAGTGTCATCTACCACGGCCAATATTCACTCTCTCACATTCCAGCTGCTGATGGCAACATGACCTGGGATTACAAATTGTGATCCTCAGATCATAGTGCTACTGCTGAGCCACTCAGAGACCAGTACAGCTGTTCTATCTGTACAGCAAATCAGTCACAAGTCATTAGACTAAACTAGTCGTTACAGTGGGTAAAATGAGTATTTGATACACTGCAAGTTCGCAAGTTTTTCCACCTACAAAGTATTGAGAGGTCTGTAATTATTTTCATAGGTACACTTCAACTGTGAGAGACAGAATTAAACGAAAATCCAGAATATCCGGAATTGTGATATTTTTAAAGAATTAATTTGCTTTTATTGCATTATTGTATATGATCATTTACATTTACATTTATGGCATTTAGCCTTATCCAGAGCAACTTACAAAATTGCTTTGCTGTTCACTCAGAATATCCTTAGCTAGTAGACAAGGCTAGAACCTAGAGACTTCTCACACTTAGATCCTGTTGAACACAAATTTCTTTATAGAGTTAAGTACTCCTGAAACAGATGACTCTTCAGTCTGCATTTGAAGACAGTGAGGAACTCAGCTGTTCAGACCACCAGGGAAAGTTCATTCCACCATTTTGCTGCCAGAACAGAAAAGAGTCTGGATGCATGTTTTCTTTGTGTTTTGAGGGATGGTGGGTCAAGCCGTGCTGTACTTGAAGCTTGAAGGGCTCTTGGTACAGCTTGAGTTTTAAACATTGCCATCATGTATGGAGGGGCTGGTCCATTTTCGTCTTTGTAGGCCAGCACCAAAGTTTTGAATCTGATACGGGCAGCTACAGGGAGTTAATGAAGGGAACGCAGCAGAGGAGTTACGTGACTGAATTTAGGAACATTGAAGACGAGCCGCGCTGCTGCATCCTGGACAAGTTGCAATGGTCTGATGGTCTGCATAAGAAGGCCAGCTCGAAGGGAGTTGCAGTAGTCTAGTCTTGAAATGACAAGAGACTGAACAAGCACCTGAGTTGCCTCTCTAGACAGAAAAGGTTCAATTCTCCTGATGTTGTTAAGGAGAAATCGGCAAGACGGAGTCAGGTTTGCAACATGACCTGAGAACGATAACTGGTCATCCATTACTATAGCAAGGCTCCATGCTTGAGCAGATGGAGTGACCAGAGAGTTCTCAAGGGAAATGGTAAGATCAGGGTGAGGACCAGTGCTTCCAGGAATGAACAGTAGTTCATTCTTGCTTAGTTTGAGGTGATGGTCTGCCGTCCATGATATCAGAGAGGCAAGCTGAGATCCAGGATGAGACATGGGCGTCAGAAGGTGGGAAAGAGAGGATGAGTTGAGTGTCATCAGCATAGCAGTGGTAAGTAAAACCCTGAGAAGATATTACTTTACCAAGAGAAGTAGTGTAGAGAGAAAAGAGAACAGGACCAAGTACTGACCCTTGTGGAACACTGGTGGAGAGTCTGCATGGAGCTGATGTGGCTCCCTGCCATGTGACCTGGTAAGAACGCTCTTCCAGGTATGATACAAAGGCAGAACCGGTGATTCCAAGGCTACCAAGGACTGACAGGAGGATCTTGTGGTTTACTGTGTCAAAGGCTGCAGAGAGGTCGAGGGGAATTACAACAGATGAGAGTTTGACTGATCTTGCAGCCTGGAGTTTCTCAGTGACATCAATGAGAGCTGTCTCTGTTGAGTGTGTCGTTTTGAAACCAGATTGGTTTGGGTCCTGTAAATTGTTCTGGTTGAGAAAGCAAGATAGCTGATTATAGACAGAACGTTCAAGGGTTTTTGAGAGGAAAGAGAGTAGTGATCACCTACCAACCAGCAAGAATTCTGGCTCTTACAGGCCTGCTATTTTTTCTAGAAGGCTTCCTAATGTGCATTCATAACCTGTATTAATGATACCTATTTGTATTTTACACCTCTTTGAAAGATACCTGTATTCTGTCCCTTTAAGTGTACCTATGATAAAAATTACAGACCTACATACTTTATAGGTGGAGAAACTTGTGAAATGGCAGTGTATCAAATATTTATTTTCCCCACTGTATTTAAGAAAGTATGAAGTGCTATCCTCATTGTCATTTTGAAAACACAACCTTTACAACCACCAAAACTTAACCTGACTGTGTAGATGCTTCATATAGAACTTCTGGACTCATGTTCTTTTATCTGTTGCTCAATGAAGATGTTTATTTCCATATCACTGAACTGCAAAGAAAGTGCATACTAGATGTTGTGCTCTCAAAGCTATGGCTCAACTGTGAAGTTTGCACAACTCTGGATGCATGTACTGCTGCTTTTAAGTCTGGGAACATGGAGGAATATAAAAAATCCAGCTCTGGTCTCCACAAAGGCAGCAAAACATGAGTATAGAGACAAAGTGGAAGCACAATTGAATACCAGCAAGATCAGAAGCATGTGGCAGGGGTTAAAAAAAATCTCTTCTTTTCAGTCATGCCTCAAACTGGCCACCATCATCACTATTCCAAAAACAGCTAGCATCATTTGCCTAAAGGACTGGGCACGGTTGCTCTGACCTCAGTCATAAACAAGTGATTTGAGAGATTTCAACTGCTCTTCACTGCCTGCCCCACTGGACCCACTGAAATTTGCATACATGCATAACAGATCCACTGATGATGCTATTGCCCTCACTCTGCAAATGTTCTCTCCCACCGGGACAAAAATAACACAAATGTGAGAATTCTGTTCATGTATTAAAGTTCAGCATTCAACACCGTGAGGCTCTACATGAAGCTTGATCTGAACAACTGGATCCTAAACATCCTAACGGCCCATTGGCAGGTGGTGAGGATGGGCAGAAACACATCCTACTCACTGACCCTCAACACTGGAGTACCTCAGGGCTGTGTGCTCAGCCCACTTCTGTGCTTGTCATTGTTAAATTTGCTTATGACATAACAATCATAGGCCTGAGCTCCAATCACAATGAGGCAGTCTACAGAGAGCAGATCAGCCTCCTGACACACTGGTGCCAGGAAAAAAAATCTCTCTAAATGTTAGTAAGACCAAGGAGCGGATAAGGGACTTCAGGAAGCAGAAGAGAGAGCACTCCCCTGTCTCCGTCAGTGGGACCACTGTGGAACTAGAGAGAGTGTCAGTAGCATTAAGTTCCTTGATGTTTACATCTCTGAGGAGCCTACATGGTCAGGACATATCAAACGGTGTGTGAAGAAGGTACAATAGCACCTTTTTCACCTCAGGAAGCTGAAGAGGTATGGTCTGAATCCTCATATGCTGAGGATATTTTACACCTGCACAGTGGAGTGCATCCTGACGGGCTGCATCACCACCTGATATGGGAGCTGCAGAGGGTGGTGCACATCGCCCAGTACATCACTGGGGTTCAGCTCCCCTCCAGACGCTGTCTGAGAAAGACCTGGAGGATTATAAAGGGCTCCACCCACTCAAGCCACTGTCTGATCTCAAAGCTGCCCAGCAGTAGAGGTACAGAAGCATGAGGACCAGAACCAGTCAGTTCTGAGACAGATTCTTTCCCCAGGCCACCAGGCTGCTAAACAGTCAGTAGCCCAATGTTCCAGTCCACAGCTAGTCACAGCCCAGCTCACTTGGGCTCGTTACACCATCACGCCTTCACACCAGGTAAACTCTTTTATAAACTACACCTGTTCTTTGCCCACTACTGCTCAGTTACACTACACCCACCAACAACCCTCCCACTGCACCCACCAAAGATCGTCCCACTGCACCCACCAAAGACTCTCCCACACCTTCTCACACTAGAGCTACATTTAATTATATATCCAGTGCACATGTAAATATAATGCAAACATTATTGTTTCTACACATAGTAGTTTCTACACAGAACATCAGTGCAATAATTTTTGTATAATGTAAGTATAGTGTTGATGTGTAAATATTCAATTTATGTTACATAGAAGTATATTCTTTATCTTTTTATTACCTGTGTTTTTAATGCATCTGTTTTACTACTGTGAGGAACTTGCATCTAAGTTTCACTCACCCTTACACCTGTGTAATGTGATATAACAATAAACTTTATTTTAGACTTCCTTTTTCTTCTGTGGAACATTTGTGTGTGTGTGTGTGTGTGTGTGTGTGTGTGTGTGTGTGTGTGTGTGCGTGTGTGTGTGTGTGGTTTCAGCTGAGCATGCCAGTGGCAGCAGTAATATTCCATCTCTAGCCTGGGCATGTTTTTGGCACATGGTGGATCATGTTCAACAGTTATGCTAATGTTGTACTTTCTAATCAGACTTACAAAAAAGCTTTTTTAGGTTCATTTTAGATTACTTAATGAAATTTGTGTTGATTTTTTTAGTTTATGTTTAAATGCATGACAGAATCCACATGCTTCATTTTTAACTTGCCAGGAATTGTGCTGTTGATGTAATTCCCAGATTTATAGTTCTTGCAAAACATGAGAGAGAGAGAGAGAGAGAGAGAGAGAGAGAGAGAGAGAGAGAGAGAATCTGTGTGTGTGTGTGTGTGTGTGTGTGTGTGTGTGTGTGTGTGTGTGTGTGTGTGTGTGT
>CM067511.1:19550653-19614401 GCA_034509495.1 Acestrorhynchus altus | reverse complement strand
ACACACACACACACACACACACACACACACACACACACACACACACACACACACACACACACACACACAATGCATCTACTGTCCAGGATTTCTACTAGTTTGTGGAGCATTTCTGTCAGGATTTGATTGTATTCAGCAATAAGGGGTGTGGGTCATTTGTTGGCTGATCATCCCACAACACCCCAACTCATCCTAGAAGTATTGGATGGAGGGGCTTTAATGCTTAAAGTAAAGTGCTTTTTTTAAAGTAAAACAAACAGACTTCAAATATTTAACTCTACATTTGATGAATATGAAATATGTTTTGGTAGTACTGCCAAAAACAAAAGTGCTTGTCAGAGAACACCTAGATCAGGACATCTAGGACAGAATGTGCTTTGGATGGATGAATCTTTAGACTTACCCTGAAATGTTCTTTTCTTTTTTCCCCCCATTTTCTATTTCTATTATTATTATTTTTATAAAAAATTTTCCTCCTTGCACACCCATGAAAATAACTTACTTTAACATCAACTGTGGTAATTACATATCATATCCTGCTCTTGAGCTGAACTTGCTAGGAAAGCTTGACCTGACCATCTTTACAATTGTTTCAGTTGTGAATTACTTTGCAGACGATGGAACATCTGATTTGTAAATGTGCTGAGATTTTTAAATCCCTTCTCAGACACATTTATCATACATGTACTCTTAATTCTGATGTTCTCAGAGAGCTCTTTGGATTATGGTGTTAGCACTCAACACTTCAAGCAAACCAAATTAACGTCTACAGTTTAACTAAGACTGTTTCTTCCAAAATCCTGAAACCTTCCAAAAAAAATTTTTTTTTCAAAAACATCTCTGCAGTTTGATGTGCTTAACTATATTACCTTCATCTCTCAATATTGTTAAAATGAACATCAAAAGTAATGTAATTACAATAAGGGTATATTAATTAGCAGTTCTTAACATTACAAAATGGTTTAATAATGTCTCTATTAATTATTAACACTTATTAACACATTTTTTCATTACTCAAATATTTAGTAATGCTTAATAAAGCTTAATAAAACATATATTTTCTTTCAAAAAGCCCAAGGATGCTTCACACCAGCCACTCCAGCCAACTGGATTTCAGAAGAAAAAAATGAATAAGCAGGTGTCCCAATACTTTAGTTAGTATTAGATTTAGTTTAGTAAGTGTAGATTAGGTATTTATCTTATTGAAAGTGCTAAGTAAAGAGTACACTGTGCATTATTGGCTCCTACTTCTGAATGTAATGTTTGTTGGAGGTTAATCTTCATTTTGACATATTATCGAAACTTAAGAAAAAATGTGGTATATTTTTTTAGGTTCTCACATCATTTGCTGCATGATCAGACAGGCTGACTCTGTCCAGTACAGAAGAGATGGCCTGGCATTTTGAGCATTGTCACTGGATTTTGGGCTGTACATCAAAGCTCTGTGTCCACTGAGCTCCAGGACAGCCAGAGTCACACCAGAGAGTGCTTTCTGGAAGGTTATTATTTTGAGCCACTCTCTCAGATCATTTGAGAGGACAGCTCAGCCTGAATATGCAAACAGTTCCCGAGGAACGAGCTGCATAATAGTTTGTTAAGCAGAGGCCCGTGTTTCTGTTTAACACAAGTCCAGCTCTGTTCACTAAACATTATAAAACATATTAATCTCGCACACCTGTCAGACACTCCATTTCAGTTATTCTAATAATCAATTCTTCATGTACTTTATCCTGAAGTTCCTCAAGCATAAAATGACTCAAAGCACCTGTCACAACAAGCGTTAAATCAAAAAGGGTGGAGATTTAACGAGAGTTTTTAGTTAGACAGTGATTCTATACTGTATAATCATGGCAAATCCAAGACCAGTCTGGAAGCTTTCCTGTGGTTCAAGCCATTCATCATCATCATCATTATTATTATTATTATTATTATTATTATTATTATTATTATTATTATTATTATTATTATTATTATTATTGTTGTTGTTGTTGTTGTTGTTGTTGTTGATGATGATGATGAGGATGATGATGATGATGATGATGATGATGATGATGATGATGACGATGATGTTATTTTTATTGCAATTGTGAGGTGTGTGTTCTGTATTCAGGACTTAATTTCTGGAAATCAATCTTTTTCACAACCTGTAAGGCTGGGAAGAATATAGAGAGCTTTATTCTTATTAATGATGTAACTGTCATCTCTTTTATTGACTGGCTCACATTTATGAAGTCAGTACACAAGTCTGTGAATTTTGACCAAATACATAAATGCACAACCATCATTTATAATGCTGTATTATAATAGTGTGCTAAATTAAACATCTGTGTTACATTATTAAAAGTCATTTTAAGGCATTGTTTTATTCCAGTATGTTAGTAATAATTAATAAAAGAGATGATCAGTATCACTGACTCAAATTCTTTTTTAAATCAGCAAGAATTATTTATGACCATTTTGAATATCCAGTCCCATTTGTTCCCTTCACTGACCACTTTATTAGAAACATCTACCTGCTTCTATACAATACACTTCTATATTTATGCCCAGTGCTGAATGCAAGTAGCAGCCTTTCCAGTAGCTCAGAGTAAAAGTCTCTTTAACCTGTGTTTTATTTATTTTTTCATGTTCTTCTACATTGTAGTGTGTTTTTTCTATGCTATATGCATGATTCCTTCTTCTTTTTTTGCAAGCAAGAAGCAGAATCCTTGTTTATTCAAGGGGAAAGCTACGCCAAAAGGGACGCTAAGCATCAAAAGTTAAGTAAAGGTGGGGGTCTTGAGGACAAGGCTATTTCTTCAGAGGCTTCAGGCAGAAGAACAACAGTGCTTTAGAGGGTGAGAGCTGGAGAGAAAGAAAGAGAGAGAGAGAGAGAGAGAGAGAGAGAGAGAGAGAGAGAGAGAGAGAGAGAGTGCACAAATTAGTTTAATCTCTTCTACAACCACTTTGACTGCCCTGTCCCAGCCTCAACTGGTCCTGTCTGCCCAGACATCACTCCCTCTTTATCTCCCTGCTCATAACAGCTACAAACACAGCTCAGACTTCTGACAGTGCAGCCATCCACCATCTTCACCTGCTCACACTCCCCTTCTCCAGACCACCAACACAGACAATGCAGTAACCCCACTACACCCATTACATACTGGATCTGCTCAGCACACCTATACCTGTGCTGCCCCCATTCACCCCCTCTTCACTGCAGACCAGATCAGAGATGAGATGAGAAGACTCAAGGCTAGGAAAGCAGCTGGTCCAGACAAGGTCTACCAAAGACTGTTGAAGACATGTGCTTCTAAGTTGGGGAACCTCTTAAGCACATATTCAACCTGAGTTTGCAATTAAAGAGTTTCCCTACACTTTAAAAGACATCATACCTGGTTCCAGTGCCAAAGAAAGTGCAATTTTGCCTAATGATTTCAGGCTGGTTGCTTTAACATCTCACATCACCATCTACTCAGACCCCAGGTTCAAGGAGAAGGTCTCATCCGCTGCCTCCTCCACCAGACATATTCCCATCTGGATGAGGGGAGTGGTGCAGTGAGAATAATTTTCTCACAGTGACTTCAACTCTAAACAGCTTCTTCTACTCAAAGACAAGCTGAACAGGATGCAGGAGAACCTACAGTTGGTAACCTGGATCACTGACTGACTCACTGGTAGACTACAGAATGTTAGGCTGAGGAACTACACTTCTGAAACTGTGATCTGCAGCACAGGAGCACCACAGGGGACTGTGCTCTCACATTTGCTGTTTGCACTCTACATGTCTGACTTTCAGATCTCCGAGACGTGTCATGTACAGACAACCTTGGATGACAGAACTGTTTTTGGGTGTGTCAAGAGTGGACAGGAGGAGTACAGGAGACAGGTGGATGACTGTCCCATGGAGCCAACTAAACCATCTGCAGCTGAACACAGCCAAGACTAAAGAGATGGTGCTGGATTTTGCAGGTCTGGACTACCCCCACAGCTGGTCTCCATTGCCTGCCTGCCTGCCTGGACTAGAGAGATATGTGTGCATTTGCACATTGACCTAAAGTTGCTGAATGCATTCATTCGAAAGGGTGTTGTTTTTTATTTTTTGTTTTTGTTTGCTTGTTTTTGTGTGTGTGTGTGTGTGTGTGTGTGTGTGTGTGTGTGTGTGTGTGTGAGTGTGTGTGAGTATTTGTGTAGATGTGTATATTGTTGGTGTAGAATCAGGGCTGGCCTACATTAGTGGATGAGAAAAAGCTGTAATTGACATCTGTTGGGTGTTAAAGCTCTGTGCCTGGAAACGGCATCTTCATGAATATGCGCACAGTCAAATTAATTATTTAATGAGCACTGCCATATTGGGTCCCACTTAGGCATGCAGATTAAAGCATTAATATTAATGGCACACACTCTTACCTTCACCTCGTGCAGAGGAGCTAAACATTGGGGATGGAAATATGAATACACACACACACACACACACACACACGCACTTGTTTGTCAGGATGCCCAGTAATTAAGCTCTAATTATTATCCCCCTTAGCACCCAGACTGCAGATGAACAGCACTTGTTAGTTAAATTGTGTAAGTGTGTTTTGTGTGTTTCTGTGTGCACATGTATGACCAGTGCTTGTGTCATACCATGAGTCATACCTTTACAGCTTTAAGTGCACATGTGGGTTGGATTTATATTATTATTATATTACTGGCATGAATGTGTTATTAGTTACTTTGCCAAAGGAGATATCAATACTCACTTTTAATTATTGACAATGTAGTTGTACTTTCTAGACTGTTGAAAATTAAAGTACCTCTTGTGGTTCCATAAACAACCATGCTTGCAATAGAGATGCCAGTATCATGTTGGTTTTAAGAGGAATTCATACATCCTTTCAGAAATCATACAATGTGTGCTAAATAAAGGCAGAACCTTTTGCATATTTGCTGGTGTAACCCAGACACATAGAAATCAAGTGATATGAACAGAGAATGTTACAAAACAACCAGTGTAAACTTAGTACTTGAACCTACACCTCAGAACCTAAACTTGGACCTTACTCTAACCCTAACCTCAACATTATCCATAATCTGAATTTAACCTAACCCTAACCTAACCTAAAACTTAACCATAATGTAAAATGAACATAAACCCAGTCAAAGCTTACTCAAATCCTGAACCTAGCCATAACGATTGCCCAATGTGAAACTGTTGCCCCTTTTTTGCCCATTTCCATCCATTCATTAATTTTTTTAGAAACTCCATAACAGGGAAAAACAACAATCTGTGGCAACCCAGTTCTTTGTGTATGTGGTAGGCTGGTTTGCATGCATTTCTCAGTGAATGGGAGCTTGTTGTGAACTGAAACATTGAATACAAATCATGCAAATGTTATGAAATTCTTAGGGTACATTTGGTCATTTTAGTTTAAGAACCATTTAAATGTCTAAAGAATTTTTACTTTTGCCAACTTACTATCGCGGGGTGTCCACAAGGGGCTGGTGTGGCTGTGGGTTTTCATTCTCAACAATTTGCAGTGACACCTGATTCCACTCATTTAATCAATCAGTCAAATCTTCAACCAAGTGATTACATGAGCTTCCATTTGGCTGGAATGAAAACATGCAGCCACCACAGCCTTGTGTGCAAATTTGTCACCTCTGTTCTGTTGCAAACATGATTCTTTGTGGAAGCAAAAGTGGTTCTGTAATGGCGTCACTCAAAGAATCCTCTGAAGCGCCTTTATTTTTCAGAATGTATCATGTTTATTAATATTAATATAACACAAAGCAGCAGCTTAAGTTTGACGTTATTACAATTATCCAAAGCTGGCTCAATTGCAGAGAGATGTGTTTCATCCTGACCAAAAAACCCTGCAGACTTTGAGTCACATATGCCATAAAACTCTCTGACCCACTAATGCCTGATTAACTTTATGAATATGCAAATTACCATGAGGTTCAGAGGACTTAATGAGGCAGTAATCTCAGGTGAGGATGCAATTAATTTAATTTAATAACAGTTATTAACAGTAACGTGCAGACCGACAGAAATTAAAGTAGAGATTGTGAATTGCTGAAGTCACACAGCCACAAAAGAGGACAATATATTTCTACACTCAATTCATAGTGACATATCAGACTCAATGAGTTCCTGAGACCCTATGTGGATGGGGTTCAATAATTTCTAATAGACATGATTGAGGTTTCTGACATTCACAAAAAAATGAATACAATTTGCACTGGTGCATCATTTAAAAAAACTTACAGCAAACTGCTCTAGACTGAATGGGTTGGGCTAAAGGGTGAACATATAGAGCCAATCTGTTTTAAGGTTAATTAGTGGGACTAAAGAGTTTTAGGGTTAATGGATGGAGCTAAGTGTTTTAAGTTTAACTGTTGTAGGGTGAATTGGTTGTGCTACACTACTGTCACCTGAATAGGTGGTGCTAAATTGCTGTAGGCTGAATGGGTGTTGAGAAACTGCTGTAAGCTGAAGGGGTAGAACTAAATGTCTGTTGGCTGAACGGGTGAGGCTAAAATGATTTAGGGTGAATGGGTGGAGCTAAACTGCTGTAGGCTGAATAAGTACAGCTACACTGCTATAGCCTGGATTATAGCCTGGATATCATACATCTTTTGTGTTTTGCTACCTCACAACTTTGAATTAAAATGGATTATTTGAGGGTTTACATTATTTCGTTTACAGAACATGCCACCTTTTTTTTTTCAAACTAAACAAGTGCATAACTATTAAACTCCCTAAAGTCAGAACATCATAGAGCCCACTTTTGCAGCAATTACAGCTGCAAGTCACTTTGGATAAGTCTGTAGGAGCTTGCCTTCATGCCACTGGGACTTTTGTCAATTCTTCAAGGCAAAACAGCTCCTTTAAGTTAGATGGTTTCTGCTGCTGAGCTTTGAGTAGGCCATTCCAATACATTTACACATTTCCCTTTAAACCACTTGAGTGTTGCATTGGGTCATTGTCCTGTTGGAAGGTGAGCCTCCTTCCTAGACTCAAATCACTGACAGACTGACACAAGTTTTGTCCATGAACATGACTGTATTTAGAACCAGCCATCTTGCCCTCAACTCGGACCAGTTTTCCAGTCCCTGCTGCTGAAAACATCCCCACAGCATGATGGATGTGGATGGTGATCTTGGGGTGATGAGATGTGTTGGTTTTGCACTAGACATTGCTTTCTCCTTGGTTGTTGAAAAGTTTGATTTTGGTCTCATCTGGCCAGTGTACCTTCCTCCATACCTCTGGGGAGTCACATGCCTTTTCGTAACCTGAAATGAACCTTCCTATTTTTGTCTGTAAGTAAATGCTTCCTGGCCACTCTTCCATAAAGCCCAGCTCTATGGAGTGTATGGCTTATTGTGGTCATAAGGACAGATACTCCAGTCTCTGCTTGGGAACTCCTACTTTGCTGGGGTCTCTGCGCTGCCTCTCTGATTAATGCCCTCCTTGCCATTTCTAAGAGTTTTGGTGGGCAGCCCTCTCTTGGCAGGTTTGTTGTGGTACCATGCTCTTCCCATTTGATAATGGATTTAATGGTGTTCCAGGGCATTATCAGAATTTTGGATATTTTTTTATATCCCAGCCCTGACTTGTACTTCTCAACAACTTTGTCCTAGACTGACTGATGCAGTATCAATGGCTGTTACATATTTCAAATCTGGAGAGCTCTCTCAGCAATATCAGTAATGTGAAATGCAAAGCTGGCCATGGTAACACCTGAGCAGATGCAATGACATGAAACAAAGTATACCTAAATGCTACAAGTGATCCATATTAGAGAGCCTGAAAGCCAAGTCCACTGCAACAGCTGCTGCTATCATTAGCAGCATGAATGCATACAGTTGAACTTTATTTGGATGACAGAATTTGAAGTGAGCACCTGACCAATTTATTGACATCTCCAGTAAAACATAAACATAAAATTATGCACTATTTCCAAACACAGTTTAATTTTGCTAGAATATATCATTTCCTTTTGCTGGGTGTTATGCAAAAAATAAAAAATAAAAAAGGCTCTTTGTTTCTTTTCTGTTTTACTGTAGTACCATTATGCAACAAAAATACATTTGCATACATGGTAGTCACCCTTATCCAGAGTGAAATAAAAAAGGGATTTGCCTCTTAGCTAGTTACAAGAGGCTAGAATCCAAACTTAGATGCTGCCAAAAACAAATGTCAGAATGGAGATTCAGTATAAAAATAAACCTTTAATGTTCTTAAAAGAGATGGGTCTTCATTCTGCATTTGAAGACAGTGACTCGGCTGTTTGGACAGAAAGGTAAAGGTTGTTCCGATATTTTGGTGCCAGGACAGAAAAGAGTCTGGATGCTTTTCATCTATACGACTTGATGCTAAGCTAAGATGTACTTGATGTTTGAAGGGCTCTTGGTACAGATTTTGACCTTTGCCATCAAGTATGGAGGGGCTGGTCCATTTTTGGCTTTGTAGGCTAGCATTGAGGGGAACACAGCAGAGGGAACACAGCAGAGGAGTTACATGGGTGAACTTGGGAACATTGAAAACAAGTTGTGCCACTGCATTTTGTGTGAGTTGCAAAGGTCTGCATAGGAAGACAAGCTAGAAAGGAGTTGCAGTAGTCTAGTCTCGAAAGGACAAGAGACTGAACAAGCAGTGGTCTCCCTAGACAGAAAGGGTCAAAATCTCTGATGTTCTGACAGAGAAATCTGCATGAGTGAGTCAGATTTGCAACATGAGCTGAGAATGATAACTGGTCATCCACAATTACACCAAGATCAGGGTGAGGAATGGTTCCAGGAATGTATAGCAGTTCAGTCTTGCTGGAGTTGAGTTTAAGCTGATGGGCTGCCATCCATAATAAGACATAAGTGAGACAGGCTGAGACGTGACATGAGACCTAGGTGTTGGAAGGTTGGAAAGAGAGGATGAGCTGAGTGTCCTCAGCATAGCAGTGCTAAGAAGATCCATGAGAAAATATTTCTTTGCCAAGAGAAAGAGTGTAGAGAGGGAGGAGAAGAGGACCAAGCACTGAGCCTTGTGGAACACCAGTGGAGAGTCTGCATGGAGCAGATGTGGCACCCTGTTGTTACCTGGTAAGAACTCTCCAGGTATGATATAAACAATCACCATGCAGAACAGGTGATTCCAAAACTACTGAGCACTGAAAAGAGTATCTTGTAGTCTACCATATCAAAGGCTGCAGAGATGCCAAGGACAATTAGAACAGATGATAACTTGGCTACATGGAGTTTTCCAGTGACAGGAATAAGAGCAGTCGACTTTGAGTGTTTGAAGCCAAATTGGTTTGGGTCATGTAAATTATTCTGGGTGAGAATGCAAGATAGCTGATTATTGACAGAACATTCAAGGACTTTTGAGAGAAAAGAAAGAAGAGATACTGGTCTGTAGTTGCTATATGTCCATGCTATCTAGATTTGGCTTCTTCAAGATTGGGACCTCTCTGGCAGCCATGAAGGGAGGAGGCACATGATCTATTATTGTTTATGATGAAAGTAATGATAGGATATAGGAGATGGAAAGGAAAGTACTTGTGGGGGAGGGGGGGGTTGAATAGCAGAGGTAAGAGAGAGAGAGAGAGAGAGAGAGAGAGAGAGAGAGAGAGAGAGAGAGAGAGAGCAAGTATTGCAGTGCACCTCAGTTATCCCTTTGTGGAGAGTGAGAGAAAGCAAAGGCGGAGGACAGAGCCGCTGGAGTTGTTGTGTTCTCTGGGGTGATCCATGTCTCTGTTAGAGCCAGAAAGTTTCAGACACTGGAGCTGATATAAAGTTAGCTTTCTGTACCGCCAACTGGCAATTCCAGAGACCCTTAGTTACCAGCAACTGAGAATCTGATGAAGCACATGGGTGACTGTGGTTTCTGGTATTGTGGTTTCTGCTACAGTGTTTGTGTCTTCGAAAATTGCAGGAGGTGACAAATGGAATCGGAAAACTCATGTTGGGAAAATTTTCCTGACTTCCAACAAAATGATATCCCTTAAATAAACTGTATCTAGAATTGCAAGCATGGATTTCAACTAACAGTGTAGGTACACAGGTTGTCAAGACAGACAAAAGAAACAACAGAGTATAGCTAACAAAGTAAATAGCAGAATTTGTGTATGCAGAAAATGTGTGTGTTTAGATGCATTAAAATACTTAAAACACAGACACACACACACTAAACACTTTGTCCTGCTAATGTTGAAAAGGTTTTAAGAAAGAAAGATGGAAAATTTGTGCATTGTTTTATTTATTTATTTTAAATACAGTCATTTTCCTATATCCCATCTCCCATTCTCCTACATCTTATGTGCTTCCTCATACATAATGGTGCACTCGGGCTAGGCATAGCTGTGAGACTTTTGGGCAGTACTTGTAATTTTTCCTGAAGATTTCATTAAAAAAAGTAAAAACTGTTTTTTTTTTATTTTGTGTGGTGTGTAAAATGGTCAAAATAAATAAAATGTTGAAATTGAGAAATGTTTGGCTCTGTATAAAAGACAGGAGGCTGAGCTGGAGGTGGCGGAGATGCTGAGATTTTTTTGGGAGTGACAAGGATGGACAAGATTAGAAATGAGCAGATCAGAGGGACAGTGAAGGTGGAGCAGTTTGGAGATAAAGCCAGAGAGGCCAGGTTGAGATGGTTTGGACATGTGTTTAAGAGGAATAGTGGATATATCGGACAAAGAATGTTGGAGATGGAGCTGCCAGACAGAAGGAGACCTCAGAGAAGGTTTATGGAGGTAGTGAAGGTAGACATGGAGATAGTTGGTGTAACAGTAGAGGAGGCAGGGGACAGGGCAAGGGAGCAGCTGAAAGAAGAAGAAGAAATTGAGAAATGTTTACTTTTTTTCAAATTGAAATTGCAAGAAAGTTCAGCAAAAGTACTCTTTGGTTCTGTTCAAATTTGAAAGATTCACAATCCGAATTAATAGTAAAATAAATAATAGTAACAGCAAAAAGGGAATACAATAATAATCAGTTACAGGTAAATGAAGCAACAACAACAACAACACTACTACTACTACTATTAATAATAATAATAATAATAATAATAATAATAATAATAATAATAATAATAATAATAATAATAATAAATGCATATCAATATAATAATTAATAACAAAGTAATAGTAATTTATTCAAAATAGCACTATAATCAAATTGATGATGATATGAATAATAAGAAAGTTCAAACAAAGTGTTTTAGATTCTGCCTTTCATAAAGAAATTATTAGACCTGGAGAAGTGTGAGGGTATGAATTTGCTTCTTCTTCAGAGAACAATTACACAAACCATTACACAGCATTTACTAAAGCACTGTCCCAGAATTGCATTTGTGCTGGATGTGCAGATCTGTTTGTATTATGAAATTACAAGCAGAATGTTTACTTTGGAAATGAAGGCTTTTATTCTGGATGAAGAAAAGCAAACAAAGTAATCACTGCTGTAATGAGTTCGACGTGGCCTGCCCTGTCCAAGCTGCTCGGGGGTCATTAGTGTGTTTGTAGTTTTTCACAGGGGCTGGCTGTGTTTGAATGCTTCGGGAAACAGACATATTTATTCATTAACACCAAAGCTGCCAATTCTTAGAACCAGAGAGTGGTGTAGACCAGGGTGTCATGGAGATTCTTTGTGTTACCTGAGTCGGGGAGGGGGAGCAGAGGTCAAACATGATATTATTGACTAGGATTATCTCATGAATAGTTTCAGGCACATGTGCATGTTGATGCCATTAAAAATCGAAATGTTTTAGAAGCTGTGAAAAAGTTGTTACAATTAGATCTGTCTAGGCTGGATGGGTAACCCTTCCACTCCTAACGTCACTCAGTGTGATTCTAGTCATAGTAATCATACTTTGTTTAACCCACTGTGTTGTGCACATACACAGAAATTAAGCCTCCACATTTAACCGAGCCGCACACAGTGATACACACATACACACTAGTGACTTCACACACAAGGGGGCAGTGAGCATACATGCCCAGAGCAGTGGGCAGCACTATCCACAGTACCCAGGGAGCTGGGGAGTTCAGCGCCTTTCTCAAGTCTCAAGTCAGTCATGTCCTGCCAGTTCAGGGACCCAAACCAGCAACCTTCTAGTGACTAGTCCCTAACCACCAGACCACTGCTACTCCCTTTCTAGCCAGCAGGGGCATTTGTTAGCTGATACAAGAGTATGTAACAGGACATAACAGAAATAGCAATTAGTGTTCTTCACTAAGCGTGGTGAGGTCCAAGCATATTGAGCTCCAGTGGTTTTGCATTAGTGGCAAATTGAAAATATGCAATTGAGCTTCATGTATCCTGAAGAAAGCATGTGCTAGCCTTCCCCCATCCAGCACATTATATGACGGGGGAATCAAATTTAGTGGGTGTCAGTACTTAATTGAAAATATGAGTATTATTATTAGTACACTAATTATTGAACAGTTGAGCATTTTGCACTTTGTTGGCACTTTTATAAAATTTTGTTTATAAAGGTAAAATCACTAATGAGTGGTTCTTTTTGCACTGACAGTTACGCTTTAACATTTGTTTTAATCCTATATTCTTTGTTTTCCTTTGATTTTGATGATACATTTTATGTTGTCTTTAATTTTATTGTTTTTTTTCCCCTTTTTTCTTTTTTCATTGTATATATTATTGTGTGTCTTCCTAATGCTGCTTTCATTCTTGTTTTATTTATGTGTCAGACTTTGAATTGCCTTTGTGTAATGTTCATTATATGCATGAGCTGCCTGAAACTGCCTGAAACTATTCACTATATAGTGTACTACTTTGGGTTTATGCCATTTTTGGAACGAGGGGTCCAAATTCATTCACTACCGTGTTGAATTCTGTTTCCTATAACAATCCTGAAAATGTCTGGAGAGCTCTTTAATGTTCTATCATCTTCATACAATTCACACTTTTATTCTAACTGTAAAGCATTACAAGGGGGCACTCTTTAATGCTCTATAATTTTATACGATCCATGCCATTATTCCGATAGACTGTAATACACCACAGGAAGTGTAGGGGGTGCTCCATAATGCTCTAAAATGTTAATCTGATCCACATACTCGTTCTGACAGATTGTGTTACACTGCATGATGCATGTGCGTGTGTGTGTGTGTGTGTGTGTGTGTGTGTGTGTGTGTGTGTGTGTGTGTGTGTTGGGGGAGGGGGGGTTCTATAACACCGTAATGTTCTTTTGATCCATGCATTCATTCTGATGACTGTAATACATACAGAAAGCATAGAGGGCGAAACAGCTAGAGAATTTGAATGCCCCTCAAAGATGATGTCAGGGATTCCCCTGAGGCTAAGCGTGGAGGGGGAATTTGGGAGTACCTGACCTTTCCTTCATCTGAACTTAGGTATAAGACTCTGCTAGAGATTGTAGCTTATTTTATGGCAGCTCCAGAATGCGGCCTGACCTGAGCTTACCTGTGGAATGTTAAAGAGCTGCAGGTGAGCTGAGGTGACCTGTGCTCACCTGTACTGCTGTAGGGATGATCTACAGCTCACAGCGTTCTCAGAGTGGGGGCAAATTGGAAAATTGCAGGTTTGGGCCATGACATGGAGGAAACAGGCGTGACACACACACCCACACACACACACACACACACACACACACACACACACACACACACACACACACACGCACACACACACACACATACTTTAACAGCCCTTAAGCACAAAGTAAACGTTTTAGCTTTCTGAACTGCTGACTCAATCCGAAATAACTAATAATAAGAATTTTATGATGTCTAGGGAAATGCAAACTGTTAAGGTTAGAACGAACAAGAGCATACTCTCACACACACAGGCAAATGTGATTTATGTGTCCCAGACCCAACATCAAACACCTTAGCCAAACTCTCTCAAGCATGTGTGTGAGAGAGAGAGAGTGAGAAAGAGACAGGTGGTTTGAAATGATAGATATGATGTTAAAGTTTTTCCATTCCGTATTCCTCTTTTCTAAACTCACACACAGACACACACTTTTAGGGTACAGACAGAATAAATGCTGTATAAATTCACCTGCAGGTTCAGATAAACTCTAGGTGAAAAGTTCATATTTCAAGCAGATATTAGTGTTTTCAAACTTTGTACCATCTGTAGAGACATCCTGCTGCAGTACTGAGGAGGAGCAGAGCAGGGAAATACACTCCAATACAATCCAGGGTAAAGAAGATCAATGGGAAGAAACGCACCGCCGCAAACAATGACAGTGAATGTAATCTCTGCTTGAAAATAAAATTTGGCTAATGGTGAAGATCATGATTGTTAAGATAATTGCAAAAATGATAGGATAATTCCGGTTTAGCTGGCTATGATAATTATTTGATGGTTATGATAATGATGGTGAAGCTTGGTGGTTGTAGTAAATTTGTGGTGTTGTCAAAACAACAAAAACATTGTAATTATTGCTAGATAAAGCCACTATCTCTGTGTGTGTGTGTGTGTGTGTGTGTGTGTGTGTGTGTGTGTGTGTGTGTGTGTGTGTGTGTGTGTGTGTTGTTCTGCTGTTTCACATGTTAAAGAGGTCATAATTATTCCAGCACCATCTGCAAAGATAAAGGATTGAGAGAGAGAGAGAGAGAGAGAGAGAGAGAGAGAGAGAGAGAGAGAGACAGAAAGAGAGAGATCTGTATTGGGTCAGTGATGGCAGCAGGCTAGCGGAAATTGCTTTAGATGTTTTAAAATGGAACTTATTTTCTCTTTTATAGCATCTGATGATTGGCTGTCTGATAACAGCTTTGTCTACCCGCTGCTCACAACAAACTCATTCATGATGATCTCTATGTTCTTCCCTCACTGCACTCCTTAGCAACCAATGTGTCTGTTAGTTTAGGCTGCTGTTGCACTTTTCACAGATAAGCAGAGTAGAGGTCTCAGGGGAAGGCTGCTAATGTCCCTGTGGACAAAAAACAGGTCAGCCCACATTTTACCAGTGCATGCTGAAATATCATATCTTGGGTCATGGTGAGATTATAACTGGAATGACAGTGAGGGCTCTAAACATCATCATTTACTACATTTGTGTTTGCATACATAACAGCCAACCTCAGTGTAAGAAACTGGACCAAACCAAGATGTGTATATGATTTATGCAATGAAAAAGCCATGCCAGACACCGGAGATTCCAGCCCATCTAACATGTCTGGGTTAGTGTCGTAAATTTATTTCAAAATGGCTTAAAAGCACTATGAATCTGTGGTGTAAACAACTGTTTCAACAGTAGCAAAGATATTATTATGATTGTGTAAATATTAATTGTATAGATTGTTGGGATAATGATGATAATACTGGTAATGATGTGGTGAAGGTGGTGATGAGGATGTTGATAATGTGATTATTGTGGTGATGATGAGGATGGTTGTACATGAAAGGGATGTTCCTGTTACCTTTGATATTGATGATGGTTGGAATGTTAATGGTGAATTTAATATTAGTGATGAATGGGGTCCTGGAATGAAGGGGATCTGTGATATAAACTGAGGTGTGTGTGTGTGTGTGTGTGTGTGTGTGTGTGTGTGTGTGTGTGTGTGTGTGTGTGTGTGTGTGTGTTACAGTCTCTTATTAGGGTAAATATCGAACAGTTAATCATGAGCTAAATGTAGGTATTGTGATATTAATGTTTACCCCTAATGAGAGATAGTAAAAACACCTCAGTTTATAGCAAACTCTAAGTGTAGGTGTTGTGAATGTGAGGGTATTATTGTGCTGTGTCTGTGAAAGTCTCTGGGTGTGAGTATGCGTGCTGTGAATCACATCCTAGATATTTCCCACACCATTTTAATATGAGCACTGAGGGGTATATAATGGCAGAGTTCACACCTTTAACCCTAATGAAACTCAACACTCACTCAGAGCACTCCCCACAACACTCTATAAAACACTGATGAGTGTGTGTGTATTCACACACAGCAGGTGTTGAAGTGTCTAGAATATCATAAGGATATTTCATGTATATTAAAATGTCATTGTGACACAGCCATAACATTAAAACCACTTGCATAATGTTGTGTAGGTCCCGCTTGTGCCACCAAAACAGTCAAGGCATGGACTCCACAAGACCTCTGAATGAGTCCTCTGGTATCTGGTGCAAAGACCTTAGCAGGTGTCAGTGTTATTCACTGCATTTGTCAGCGGTTTCAGTGTCATGGTTGGTTGGTGTATGTGTTTCCTTGTATATTGGGGAGCTTTTACAGGAGAAGCAAAAACGAAACATAAAGTTAGCAATCAGTGAGTGTGTTTATCTGTTTTCTTTAGACTTTCAGAATCATTGTCATTCTGAAAGCTTTGGTTTTAGAAGAACTGAAACTGGCTGTCTGGCAGTTTCTACCTGTATTTTGCCCTGTCCATCTGTCCTTTCTTTAGTTTTAAAAGCCCGTTCAGTCCCCATTAAGAAATAGCATTCTCATAACATGATGCTGCAACCCGAATACTAAATCAGACAAAAACACGTTATCCCACTGGGCCTTTCTTAACTATAGATCCAGATGTCAGCCCAAAATATCAAAATGTTTGTGATTTATCTCAATCTCATGACTTTTAAGGGGCACTGTGTGTGTGTGTGTGTGTGTGTGTGTGTGTGTGTGTGTGTGTGTGTGTGTGTGTGTGTGTGTGTGTGTGCGTGTGTGTGTGTGTGTGTGTGTGTGTGTGTGTGTGTGCACGCGCAGAAGGGGCTGTGTGCGTCAGCACTGTAAGAACATAAACAGTGTATGTTTTGACTGCTTTCCATACCTTCACACTCCACTGATGAGGAAGCCAATTTAATGTCACACACATTAAATACGTATCTAGTAGAAACACACACACACACACACACACACACACACACACACACACACACACACACACACAGCAGTCCAGATGGAAATACAGTAGTTGCTGACGTTGGTCTAGAATAAGGTGGAACTCAATCAAGGAGATGTTCTGCTTCATTGAGTAAAACTGTGTTTGGCCTCATCAGTGGGTGAATATATGTGGTTACTTTTGCCCCATGTATGTGATCTTGATAAATCATGTCTTACTATGGTGAAAATATGGGCACTATAACAGTCCAAGTCAATTAAAAAGTCAGAAACTGTACTATATTGAAATCTAGGATACTGTATGGGTACTGTATCACAATCTAACTCGATTAAAAGAGCAGAAATGTAAGGTACATGAGGTGGAATGAAATTATGATCTCCAGGTCCCAGTTACACCCAAAAAGCAATGTGTTTAAAAATAGAAATAAACAATATAAAAAATAGGACAGAATTTATATATATATATATATAATATAGTAAACAGCAACATGAATCATAGTTGTGAGTAAAGATAAGGAAACAGCAGCATAGATAAAATGTTGAGTGTCCAGTTAAAGTGTCAAGCAGTGGTTCTCTATTTAGAATTACAGCTTCAAGGAAAAAGCTGTTCCTCAGTCTGGTGGTTCTACAATGAATGTTCTGCAACCTCTTGCCTGAAGGGAGCAGGACAAAAAGTGTGTGTGCTGGGTGAGTGGTCCTTCATGATGCAGGTGGCCCTCTTCCTGCATCTGGTAGTGTAAATGTCTGTGTTGGTAGGGAGGCTGACATCAACAGTCCTCTGTGCAGCCTTCACCACCCTCGGCAGAGTTTTCTTTGCAGAAGAGCCGCTTCCGTGCCACACATTAATGTTGGAGCACAGAATGTTCTCCTCTGCACATCTGTAGAAGGAGCTGAGGACTGAGCTCCCGAGTCCTGCACATTCCTGATCAGACTGGAAGTGTTGTTGCTCCTGGTGAGGTTGTTACTCAGGTGCATACCCAAGTGCCTGTAACTGGCCACCACTTTCACCACTGATCCTTCAATGTGCAGGGGTAATCGGTGTGTCTGCCCTTCCTGAAGTCCACAATCATCTCCTTCATTTTCTTCACACTGATACAGAGATTATTCTCCCTGCATCATCCCTCCAGGTGTTCCCACTGCTGTGTCATCTCCAAACTTTACAATATGACAGCCTGGATGGGTAGCAGTATAAACAGGAGGGGGCTCAACACACAGCCCTGAGGGGAGCCAGTGCTGAGGATTATGGTGGAGGAGGAGATGTTGTGGGTCCTCACAGACTGCGGCCTGTTGGTCAGGAAGTCCAGGACCCAATTATAGAGGGAGCAGCTTAGCCTGAATGCAAGTTAAAAGCAAATGTGAAGTCCACAAAGAGCATGCCAGACATAGGAAGCCTTCTGCGCTGGGTGGGTGAGGGCAGTGTGGACCACAGAGGAGATGGTGTCCTCTATGAATTGGTTCTCACGGTATGCATGTTGGTGTGGGTCCCTCCTGACGGTGGCTTTGATGTTAAGAGGCTTTGGCCCTCTTAAAACCTGCAGTCAGCTCTCGTCTAGACCTCCTGAGTCCGTGTGAATCACCAGACCTGAAAGCAGCATCACTGGATTCCAGCAAAGTACGGACCCCTGCGTTCAGCCAGGATTTCTGATTTTGGTAGCACATCACAGTTCTGGTGGTGGAGGCATCTTCAACACACTTGCTGAAGTATCTGAGAACAGCAGATGTATAATCCTCCAGATTCAGCTCCCCCTCATTCACGCAGCTTCCCTGAAGACCTGCCAGTCTGTGCATTCAAAGCAGTCCTCTAGTAGTGAATTGCTGTTGCTGAGCCACACAGTGACAGTCTTCTGTGTAGGTCTGGGGGGGTGGTAGGCAGGAATCAGCATAATGTGCTCAGAGGGGCCCAGGTGTGTGTGGGGGACAGTTCCGTATGCATCTCATATGTTGGTATGAACATGGTCCAGTGTGTTATTTCCCAGTGTTGTTATATTGGCATGCTGATAAAACCTCAGTAAAGTGTCTATCAGGTTTACGTGGTTAAAATCCCCAGCCACCATGTAAAAAAACCCTGCAGGTGCTTGCTCTAAAGCGAGCTGATGATGTCATGCAGTTTTTCAGTGCCTCGTTAGCTTCAGTAGACTCCAGTGATGTAAATACTGTGGCTGACACATCACGGTCAGCTGTTCTACAGCCTCGGAACAGTAGTTGTTTATCAGAACACAGTTTGTACACCATCCTTTGGTTTACAATTGCATATGCCTGCTGAACTTTGTTCCACCACATCTGTGTTCTCAGAAGCAGCCTCCTGCCTAGTGTAGCTCTGAGATTGTGCTTCATCGTTGCTGTTTTTGTAGCCAAACTGTCTTTAATGTTAATAAGTTTGGTTTGGTTGTATGTACCATAGTTAAGGCAAGCGAAGTCAGGTTCAGAGCTGATGTTAAAAACATTAAAAGCTGGGTTTTTACCACTGCACTGCTGTGTGCCACAATCTTGAGAGAGAGAAAAAATAGAAAAGCAAACAAAAAAGTAGATTGTGTCACAATCTAACTTAATTCATAGAGCAGAAACTGCAGTGTAGTGAAAGTATAGGTACTGTATCACAATCTAACTCAAAAGAACAAAAATGGTAATATAGTGAACGTATGATGCCCAAACTTAGTTTTTACATTTGTTTTTACATTTCTGATAGCTACAGAAAATCAGATTGTCAGTAATCTTTTCAAAGCGTTTACATGCACATATGTAAACCTGACGATTTCCCATAATCTGTTTACCCAAGTCAGGTAATTATCAGGTTTCTGCTTTTGCAGTTTGTAATCTCACACACTGATGTAAATTAGGCAGGAATCACCATTTTTCCTGCTGATTCGTGCTGGATGCTCACGCCATCATATGGCATTACTTACACAGCCAAACTTCGGTAGTAACGTTCTTAGATCACAATCTGATCTAAGTGATCACCACTTGAATAATCAGATAAATGCTGATATTTGAATACTGGGTGCATGTAAACTCATTCATTGAGTGTATTACACCCACTCAGTGAGCCAGTCATAACTGGATTCCTAAAGTGATCATTCAACCACTCAGTGTGACTTGGCCTTCCTCCTGCCTCATTCATATACTTCATACACACACACACACACACACACACACATGCACACACACACACACACACACACACACACACACACACACACACACACACACAAGCACACACACATGCACACACACACACACGCACACACACACACACACACACACACACAAGCACACACATGCACACATGCACACACACATGCACACATGCACACACACACACACACACACACACACACACACACACACACACCTGGTGTGCTTATTTTCCACTGGAAATGCTTAGGAGTGAGACTAAGGGTGTTAAAGAGAACCGCATAAACACCAGCAGCACAATTATCCACCCACCCACCCACCCACACACACACACACACACACACAAACACAGACACACAGGAATGCAGCCCTTGGAATGGTTCTGGGCCAACATTGTGAATGTGACAAAATGCCAGGGCTGTGTATGCTAGGTGTTAGCTGCAGTCTCTCGTTAGGGTTAATGTTAATAACACACTCTAAATGTAGGTTCTGTGATATAAACTGAGGTGTGTGTTACTGTCTCTCATTAGGGTGAATATTCATAACACACTAAATGGAGGCATTGTGATATTAATATTCAGCCTCATCAGAGATTGCATCATACACCTCAGTTTATAACATTCTAAATGTAGGTGTTGTGACAAACTGAGGTGTGTGTTACAGTCTCTAACTAGGGTGAATATTAACAACACTGAATGTAGATAAAACCTTAAAAGTATTGTGATATAAACTCAGATGTGTGTTACAGTCTTTCATTACGAGTATGTACAATCAACACACTCAAAATGTTGTGTTAAAGTCTCTCTATAGAGTGAATATTAATAACACTAATTGTAGGTATTCTGATATAAACTGAGGTGTGTTACAGTATCTCATTAGGGTGAATATTACATTTGTGGGCAGAGCCTAAATAGGATCATTTAACTTATTTGACTACAGTGTCAGTGAGAGGGTATGGCGTGCCTCAGGACCATAGATTAGGTCCTTCTCTGTTCCATTTAAATAGTTAAATCCTGTAAACAGACAGGTTCATTTATAATGTATTAGTTATTTGTATTAGTAGAGATATATGGAAGGTTTAAAGAACCTTTAAGACACACACACACACACACAGAGAGAGAGAGAGAGAGAGAGAGAGAGAGAGAGAGAGACATCCAATCTGAGGGCAGACATCTCAAACAATAAAATTAATCAAAAGCTTATTGTATGTGTGTACACGTGTGGTTTGGTGGTGTTGAGGAGGTGGGGTGACACCCTGTGGCAGTGCAGCAGACGGCATTGATGTGCACCTGGGGCCAATGAGGACAACAAATCTCAGGCGGCATATAAAACGATCTTCCCAGAAACACTGGGAGAGACCAGGGACTCTAAGGAGGGACTCACACAGAGGAGTTGATTCTAGAGGGAAATAACATGGGGCTAAAGTGTTCTACTTTGGCGTGGGTGCATTAGAATGTATAAAGAAAGCTTTTTGAGTCACTCCACTGCATGTTTTGTGTGCATCCTTGTGCTCCCTTTATGCTGGGTCTTTGTGACCATGCCTCTATTCCCCAGGCATTGGTTCACAAATGGTGGGAAATGTGGGCATCACCCACCATGGGCAGTACCATTTCCATTTCATCCAGTGGGAAGAATGTTGCAGGTGACATGCACAGCGGGGGGTGAGCGACTCCGTTTAATGCTTTGTTTTGACACTGTGCAGCACCAGCAGGTTTGGGTTTGTTTTGTTTTTTCCCCTTTTCACATGAAACCTCTCAGTTATGGCTTGAGGAAAAGGGAGGAAAAAGATTCTCCCCATATGCCCCCTCATCCCCCATCCCCACCTGGAGCACCATGGCCAGCTGCCTGATCTCCCCCTCACCAGATGTACTTTGCCAGATCTGCTGCAGTGGATCCTTGGCCTCCAGCAGGACTCTGGTCTGGTAGTCATGCAGTGTCAGAGAGTGACATAGATTCACAGCCCAGCATGCTGGCCCACAGCTGGATTGCAGCAGGAGATACGTACCCTGCTCCCTGTGTGTGGGGTCCGCTGCTGGACCAGGGCATGCCAGTGGCATTGGTGCACTCCTGGAGCCAGTAAGGCCAACAGGCCTCCGGTGGCACATAAACAAAGCTCCCCAGACATACTGAACGTGACCGAGAAGACTAGGAAGAGACTCATTGGGAGATCACCACAGACACTATGCATGGAATTCCAGAGGGGAAAAAACACAGAGCTGCCCCTCACTTTTAGGCAAGTGCCAGTAGCAGCCCAGTATGACCTGGTCCTTATTTTGTCATTTTTAACTTTGTTTGGGTTCAAATAGAATGTGTAAATAAAGATTTTTGACTCACTCCACTCAACTTCCAAACAACTGAAGCCTCCTTTCCAATTACACTATGAGTAAAGGCTACATCCCAACTGACATGGTGGTAGTGTGTATGTGTTTCACTGGTAAGAGTGGATTTGACACAGAAGGGCTGCTGGAGTGTTCAAACTCCATCAGTGTCCCTGCTGGACTGAGAGCAGTCCACTAACCAGCTGCACCAAACCTGTGGACAGCATCCTGTGAGGACCAATGAATGACAAACACAAACTGTGCAGAATCAAATTAGCTTCGGTCTCTGACTTTACGTGGATGAACTAGGTAGGAGTGTCTAATATAGTGGACAGTGAGTGAACAAAATATTTAAAAACTATTTATTTGCTGTGTCTGATCCATTCATACCAGTGAAACATACACTAACAAACCACCAGTGCAGTGCTGAGAATGACCCACAATACAAATAATACCCAGAGGTCCTGTGGGGTCCTGACCATTGAAGAACAGGGTACAAGGAGGCTAACAAAGTATGCAGAGAAACAGATGAACTAGTCTGTAGTCTGTAATTCTAGAACTACCAAGTGCTCCTGTATGCTCAGTAGAGGAAAATCCCCAACAATTACAAGTTGTGCATCAAATTCATATTTTTATTTATTCTTATTAAAGGTGTGTGCTGTCACTCGTTCTCAAAAATAATAACAAAACAAAAACTAGTGACCACTGGGAGCCCAACATTGCCATAACATTTACATCATTACATTATTGAATCCATTTTAGAATAAGGCTGTGACATAAAATGTGCAAAGAGTGCACATTACTTCACCGACAGAGAGAGAGAGATAGAGAGAGAGAGAGAGAGAGAGAGAGAGAGAGAGAACAGGAAATGAAGGGGAAAAAATGCAAACTGATCCAACACCAGAGTTACTTATATGTGCAATAATTCTGGATGTTCATATTTATTTATTATGATAGCCATTGGCTTTTTTCATAAGAATTTGAACATATATCTACATATTCTTTTTATTACTCTGTTGTTATTTTATCATTTTAATATTGTATATAGATGGACGCAGCTGAAAGAATTTGCAATTTATTTGTAATTCTGAGAACAACACAAACCCTTATACCATCATCATACACACACACACACACACACACACACACACACACACGCACATTCTCAAGTGTCTCCTAGTCTGGTCAAATAATTCTTTGCATTGGTGTAAATCTTCTTAGTAGAACCTTTAAAATGTTAAGGAACCCTAATTTAAAAGAAATGGGACCCTTGCTTATTTATTGTTTCTTACAAAATCAAGAGTTCTATTGATGTATTGATCTTTTTTTAACAACAGTATGAGCTAATGTTAAACTCTGTAGCTAGACTTTTCTTTAAGCTTTTGTTGGGCTTTTTATTTATTCTCAAGTCATGCAAAGCCCACCTTTTAACACATTTGGGTCGCAGTAATCCTCCAAATACTGCAGACCTTGTCTGTTAGCATTGTGGTTCTTCAAACCAAATACAGCAGATCTCCGCTCTTAGCCTGTTGACATCATGGTTATTCAAATACTGCTGTAGGATCAGTGTCAGAAACTAATACTGTTTCTACAGATAAGTAAGTTGTAAGTTGCACTCAAACAGGCAAATAAATTGTATTAAAAAGTGGGAAACTCAGGACTCTAAATGATACACAGCCTTACACGATGTGACGTATGTGACCTTTCAATTTTTCAGTTTTCTATTTTTTTTAATTCAAACTTCAAACAAACCAGTTTCAGTTCAGAATTCAGAATCAGAAATATTTTATTAATTCCAGGGGGAAATTGCAATATTACATTAATGTTAAGTTCTTTAAATGCAGTTTCAGTTCAGAATTCAGTTTTGGATTGTATATTAATTTTTTCCAATTCAGTTTTAGATTTTATGTTAAATTTTTACACTTAAAATTTCAGTTTTTCAATTTCAAATTTTATATTACAGTTCTAAACACCTTACAACTCAAGTTTCAGTTCAGCATTCAGTTCATTTTAATTTAATGTACTTTAAAATTCAGTTTCAGAATTCCTTTTTGGAAGTTTCAGATGCTGTAGTACAGTTTTAAAAAATCTAACAATTTCAATTGCATGATTCTAACAACATGAAAATGTTTTCTTTATCAGCTACAGTGTTATTACACAGCTGAAGCTGTAAAAAATGGAGTGGATTTCAAACCATGACATGGCCCAGCAGTAAAAGTCAGTTTACAGCAAGTCTCTGCACTGAAAAGGGCCCACAGTTAATAACCAGTAGGCTGTGTGAGGCAGGGATTTTACTATTGCTGTCAATATGGTTGAATTCTTAGAGATCATCAGTTTGACAAACTCCTTCAGAATTGCATTCAGAAACACTTGGATACGAACTTAAATGTGTTTTAGAAGGAAGAACTTTTGATTTGTGCTTTGCGCCAAAATCTTTGTATTTGTGCAGATCTTGTGCTGGCACACTCATAAAGCTATGGTAACTAGCATATCAACTCCTCCTCACCACTCCTCACCTCACTCAAACACATACACACACACACAGAGAGAGAGAGAGAGAGAGAGAGAGAGAGAGAGAGAGAGAGAGAGAGAGAGAGAGAGAGTATGATGCTGTGTACCACAGTGTACACACAGACACACTCTGGAAATATGAAACATACGAGAAACATAAGACACATACACTCACAGATGAAAACATATGAGAGCGCACACACACAGTGGTATGCTGCTGTGCAGTGTGAAGCCCACGCTTCCTTCTCTCTGCATTGCTTCCTGTAAATCCACATCACCTGATCTCTTCCATATGCAGCACATTTCATCTCTCTCTCCCGCTCTCTGCTCTTTGTCTTTTGTTTTTAATCTCTCTCTATTCTTTTCCTCTCATTCCATTTCTTTCTTTCTTCCCTTTCTCTCCTTCACTGACTGGTAAAAGCTGCTTTAAATTTTATTTAATACAATGTGTGTTACAGTGTTGCAGTGTGTGTGTGTGTGTGTGTGTGTGTGTGTGTGTGTGTGTGTGTGTGTGTTTTAATGGCGATGACACTTAAACATGTAAGGGTCATTTTAAAAGGTGCAAGTGATCTCTGTGTTTTTAAATGAATGTGATAGATTTCTTCACCATGCACACCCGCACACTACACAGTAGGAGGTGTCACATTTAAGTTGTACTTTGGTGTGTGTGTGTGTGTGTATGTGTGTGTGTGTGTGTGTGTATATGATGTAATAATAATAAATTTTATATATATCTGGGCCCACTCACCCATGAGGAAATTTTATTTCAAAATGTCACAATTTCAAGCACTTAAAGACAACTGAATTGAGTTCAATTAAAGCAAGATTATAAGAAGTACAAGCTTATAAGTGTGAGCTTTTTATATGGTCTATTCGTTCAGAATTATTTACATACTGTGCAGAGCAGCCACAGGGTTCACACAACAGAGAAAACAAAAAAACAGACATTTTTGAACAGAAGTGAAATTTTATTCAATATAAAGTGTTTTGTTCACATTGTTAATCTAGAAAATTCATTATTTAATTGTACATTATAAGCAAAGGGCATTGCCATAATGTAAGGTAGATCATTACAATCTACTTGTCACCGGTGTATGTGATGTCATTTGAATAATGCACTGATATAGCTGTTCCTTTAATGGAGTAGAGGGTGTAAAGGTGTCAGCAGGTCTGCTGGAGGATAGTCAGCAAAGTTGTACATCATAATAGTAAAGAAATAAATAAAAACACATTGCAATAAACAGATTTACAGTGGAGTTGCTGTTTATATTGTCCTAATGATGATTTTAAGTGAGAGTGAGCTTGATATTGAATTTGCTTTTTGTCAGAACACATTTTATTTTAGGAAAGAATGGAGTTTAATACACTGAATAATTCTCTTCATACCCAATTTGAGCATACTGTAGTTTTAGTGTGGGGTTTTAATGTGTGGTAGGGGAAACCCCCTTTGTTTTAGTCCAGATTGTGTGTGTGTGTGTGTGTGTGTGTGTGTGTGTGTGTGTGTGTGTGTGTGTGTGTGTGTGTGTGTGTGCGTGCGTGCGTGCATGTGTGTGTGTGTGTGTGTTTAAAGACAGTGTGCGCGTGTGTCTCAGAGTAGATAATATGACTATCAGTGTGTCATGTACTTTGACCCTAATGTGATCTGTTAGAAGCATCTGTGGAGCATGAGAGGGCGGTGTGTGTGTGTGTGTGTGTGTGTGTGTGTGTGTGTGTGTGTGTGTGTGTGTGTGTGTGTGTGTTTAAGTACCACAGGGGTCTATCAACTATTTCCTTCTGCCTACTTTGTAAAACTTTGTGAGTGTGTGTGTGTGTGTGTGTGTGTGTGTGTGTGTGTGTGTGTGTGTGTGTGTGTGTGTGTGTGTTTGTTCTGTGTGTGCACCAAGAGACACTTGTCTAATGAGCAGTGTGTGCCAGGGGGAGGCAACGGGGGACAAAACTGTAATATATGTCCTTTCCAATCTTACGCTATGACTTAGAAGAATTCTACTGACCTGTGTGTGTGTGTGTGTGTGTGTGTGTGTGTGTGTGTGTGTGTGTGTGTGTGTGTGTGTGTGTGTGTGTGTGTGTGTGTTCTTTGCTTTGCTTTGCAGAACATAATGCAAATTGCACAATAGGAATAGAAACATTCATCGTTAACACAAAAAAAACTTTTCTGACATTTTCTAAGAGAAATCACATCCTGAGGTCAATATTATACTGTAGATACAAAATCATAAACATGAATAAACCTAATACATTATATATTTGTAGCACTTTACGCATTGACCAGATGCTTCAGAGGTGTCAACAAGCGTCTACAAATTGGACGTTGTCCTTTTCTACACTCTTCATGGCTGGGGTGTTAAATTCCATTCAGATTGTTCTGGCACAGAACATGCTTTTAAACACCAATCCACATAGTTGTGGTAGGGTTGAGAGTCAGGTTTTGAGAACCCCTGTTCAATAACTTAATGTTAGCCTGGCTTTCCATTCCACAACCACCTCTGATATATGTTTAGTCTTAATGTCCTGTTGGAACACAGTTGTGTCACAATTAACCATCTACCTGACGGAATTCTGAGGTAGTCCGTCTTCATTATTTCATCCTCTTTGGTTAATCTACCACTGTCACTGAAACAGCCCCAGTACATGATGCTATCACCACCATGCTTAACAGTCGGTACAATGTTCTTGTGGTTGAATGCCTGACCTTTACTCTTTCAAACATTTTTGTCTCATCTGATGATGAACCTCCTTCAGGACGTTTTTGTTGCTTCTGTTTTTGTCCATGTAAATTTAGGCATTGTTTCTAGTAGGGACATGCTTGACTTATGAACACCGACACTGGTGTTCCGGCAGGTTACAGTTCATACAGGCCTGTGGCTCAGTGTTGATCCTGACTTCCAAGCTGGGTAGGTGACAGTTTGATTTCTTCTACATCAGACCTTGGGAAGTGGCTACACCTCCTGTCACTTTATGTTTATATGTACTGATCTTGGAAATTTGTAGTTGTTTTGACAGTATGCCAAGACACATTCCTGACTTGTGTAAGCCCCTTCTCCTCAGATCAGCATGGAGTTCCTTGGACTTTCCAGTGAGTACTGTCAAACAAACATGTTTTATGTGGCAGAGAGAAGCTACAAGCTTTAATCAATTGTTTGCTGATGTTTAAATGAAACCATTAGGCTATTTCCAGCCTTCAGCACCCAAGAGATGAACAATCACATCTGTGCATACAGTTGGAAAGGATTTTTTTTTTTCCTAAAATAATTGCACCTGTATTTTTTCTTTTGTATATCTTTCTTTTAACTAAATCAGTTCTGACATTTTCAGTTGTTTCGGGCTTGTTTTGATGTTCATTTGAAAAGTTATTTTGCAGAATTTGTGGTGAGGATTCATGAAAGATTTTCTTCTGATGTCTCTTTCATGAAACCCGTATTTGCACAGTAGAATGGTGCAACACCATCCCCAAAAATCTGTAAATGTTGCCAGTCAAACTAGGGTTCGCGTTGCCCTTTCTATAGCAATTCTGCAAGCAGGTGTCTCTGAAAGACTTTTAGGTCTTCCAGACACCTTTTCTTTTTAACTCCATTTTATTTAAGTTATTTACAAAGGGTTCTAGAAAACACTTTATCTTCTTTTAGCCCTCTCCCACTTTTTGAGCATCAATTATTTAAATTTTAATCACAAGCTAGGCTGCTGCACATGAAGAGTGCCCATTGCTAATTATTGAGACAAGGTTTCATATATATATATATATATATATATATATATATATATATATATATATACAGATCCAGAAAAGATATAAAAACAAGTGGGGTGTGTTTGTCTGTGACAGAGAGAGACTTCTGGACAGCCGCTGAAGTTTAATGACTTTCAGAGAAGACGAGAATGGAAAAAGGAAAGATGGAAAGAAATCAGTGTGACCACACTGGATTAAAGACATACAAGAGAGAGGCAGGAGAACATGGATGAGGTTAGCTGTAGATCTGTCTCTCTCTTGCTCTCTATCTTTCATGGCTATCTTTCCCTCTTGCAGCACATGGCACGCAATGCCTTCTCTCCATTCTCTTCACACATGCACTACATTGGTACTCCTGAGCGTGCTGAGTTTGTGTATGTTAAATACAACTCACATCAACAATAGCTACATGCACAAGAGTTACATTTATTAAAACAATTACTCTTTGTCCAATTGGGATTGTTTTCTCCAGTGGTTCTGAGTAGAAACAGCTAAATAAGCTTTCCCATTGGTCAGGACGTCCCTGTTAAGGTGTCATGAGACAGTTCCAGTATTTCGTTTTCATCAAAATAGAAAAAATCATTCACAAAAAACCACATCATGTTTCCTGGAGGTTCACTTTGGATGCGATTTTAAGTAGTAGTGGGATCAAGTTTCAGTCAGTTGTTAGAAAGTTTTGGAACAGTGGCAGCAGCTCTGTGTCAGAACTCTGTACTGAATGGGACACTTGTCTCACTACAACAAATCAGTTCAAATGGGTTATAGTCTGATGTTAGCATATTAATAGACTACAAAATATACCATAGAAGGGTCACAAGAAATTAGCATAATTGAACAGGTGGCTTTTACTATTTGTGGCTTGAACTGAAGGCCAGTTTACAGTTCTGCATGGTTTAGCACTCATATAGTGTATACACACGTGTTTTTTGTGTGTGTGCTGTGAGTGTGTTTCTCTTTATAAAGTCAGTGGAGGCCTCATAAACTCTCTGCTTGTCTTTGAAGGTGGATTAAGATGCTGGAGTTAAAATAGCTGTGATTTAAAGCACAGATGTTTCTGGACCATTCAGCCTCTGTTGGTAAAGTGTGTGTGCGTGTGTGTGTGTGTGTGTGTGTGTGTGTGTGTGTGTGTGTGTGTGTGTGTGTGTGTGTGTGTGTGTGTGTGTATTAATGGCACAAATTTGAGAGAGAGAGAGAGAGAGAGAGATGATCTCACTCTAAACCACAGTTTTTGTTTGTAAAGTACTAGACACTGAAGCATTGATGATTTCTGTTATTGTAGGGTTGCTGCATGTGGAGGAAAATGGCCCATTTAAAACAGTGTCTGATTATAGTAAAGCTATGCTCTACAAGTTAATCATGTACAGATGATGGTGATCCTGATGATGAGGATGAAGCAAGGGTGTAGGTTTGCATATGGATAGCACACAAGCGATGGTCCTTTGTGGTTTTAATTGTTCCTTTGCATGGTTAGAGATTTATAAGTATCCTGAAAGGGTGGAAAGAATGGAAAATGTCATGTTCATAAGATGTACAACATAACAGAGGGGCCCTTTTTGGTGTGATACACTAGTAGAACCCTTTTCAAAAAGCTATATTGAACCCTCTACAGTTTCATGATGCAGAGAACCCCTTAACAATGCAAGGGGTTCTTTGAGTGTTCATGGTTCTATATAGATGTCACGTATAGAGTCCAGCTTGTGTCTTGTTTCAGTCCCATGTGCTTTTGAGCACATGTCATATCTCCTCCATTCCCAGCTGTGTTCCATTTGTAACCCTGCCCCATCATTATCATGTCCCAGCAGTGTCTAATGTGATTGTGTGTGTATATAAGTCCCTGGTCTCTGTTGGTCCTGGTCGGTCTTCGTGACTAAACTTATTATTGCATATGTATACTCGTCTTGATGGTTATTGTACCTAATCTGTTAATACCTTGGCAATAAATACAACCCAGCATGTACGTCCGCCTCCACCTACCTCCTGTGTCAGGAAACGTTACAATAGAACTGTTTCCTTTACTGAAAAATACTTGAGCACAATCATTTTGAAGTGTGTTGGGTCCTGGCCTTATCAATTTTCTGAGTGGAAGGAATTATCCCTAGCAATATTTATCTTGGCTTTATCAGTAAGCAATATTTCCGATGCACTAATGTTTAGGCATGCTCTCATTTGATTGACTGAAAGAGAGGGAGCTATCTAAAATTACTACTGTGCTAGTAGTAGGTTACCAGAGATGTCGAGAAGTTAATGGGTCAGGCATCCCAGATTACCATGTGTATTTTGGCCACTTCTGGGAAAGACAAGGCACTGCTGGTCCACTGTTGGCACCTGGCAACCTGCATGTGAGCCAAAAGAGGCCCCAGATGTTGGCACTTGCTGGCCCGTTAAAATATCTGGATCACTTCTGGCACAGAAATGGCAGGGCTGCCTCTTACAAAGGTGAAAGCAAAAAGTATAAACAAAATATAAATAAATCTTAATGTCACATTTTCACTTAGCATTGCCTAGCCCTCTTATCTGGGCCACAATAATTTTGATATCTGGGATGGGCAAAAGAGAGAGAGAGAGAGAGAGAGAGAGAGAGAGAGAGAGAGAGAGAGAGAGAGAGAGAGAACTGGCAGTTAAATGCAGCCTAATGATTTTATTATGAGAAGCATCCACAAACATTTGTTTGTTTTGACATGTTTATGGGAACACATGATATTTCATTCAGACATTTTATACATTACCCAAATATACATTATGTAAATGTAAATACAGACATACTTAATAAACCAGTGGTCACACCTCCTTTATATTCATTGGTTGTTTCTATACAATATAATCAGGGGATGGTGTTGCATACCCTTACCAGATAAACTTGCACACCAATGAAAAACATTTGCCTCCCATATGATGTCAGCATGGCCTCTGCTACTTGAGGTAGGACTCCTACTCAAATTAAAATTTCACTTCTGTTTAATTATAATTTGCCAGGTTGTCTTTAGCTTTTGCCTTTTACAATGTTTGTGTTATTAAATGAATCTAAACCAAAACCAATCCTGAATCATTTCTACACGACCACACTGAGGGGATCTACCACGGAACAGTTGGAGCCTGCTGACAGCACAGTCCATCAGACTGAGTCATGTCTGGATCTCCTGTGGTTCCGTTGGACGCTTTAATTACACGTGTTGTGAGTGCTGCGTTTTAATGCCTGTTTGTCAACAAAATGTTTACGCCATTCTGAACTCGGCAAGATGGCCATCATTCTGAGGAGCTTAGCCATTTTTCTCCTTCAGGAAAGTTCACTTTCAGGAGTTTACTTTTCACACCTTTGAAGTTTATACACACTTTTTTTGCAGCCTTATTCTTAAATGTATTTTTTCTCTTAAAATTCTACACACAATACCCCACAATAACAATGTGAGAAAAGTTTTGTTTGAAATCTTTGCATATATTTAAAAAAAACCCCACAAAAATATAGCTACATAAGTATTCACAGCCTTTACTCAATACGTTTGCAGCTATTACAGCCTCAAGTCTTTTGAGTATGTTGCTGCAAACATGGCACATTAATTTTGGGGAAGTTTGTCATTCGTCTTTGCAGCTCCATCAGATGGGAAGAGGAGTGTCTGTGCACAGCCATTTTTAGATTTCTCCAGAGATGTTCAATTAGGTTCAAGTCTGGGCTCTGGCTGGGCCACTCAAGGACATTTAAAGAGTTGTCCTGCAGCCACTCCTTTGTTATCTTGGCTGTGTGCTTAGGCTTGTGGTCCTGTTGGAAGATTCATCCCTGTCTGAGGTCCAGAGCGCTCTGCAGCAGGTTATCATCAAGGCTGTCTCTATACATCGCTACAGTCATCTTTCCCTCAACCCTGACTAGTCTCCCAGTTCTTGCTGCAGAAAAACATCCCCACAGCATGATGTTGCCACCACCATGCTTCACTGTAGCAATGGTATTTGCTAGTTGATGAGCAGGGACTGGTGTCCTCCAGATATGATACATGGCTTTCTGTCCAAAGTTCAGTGTTTTGTTTCACATGGAGTTCAGGTGCCATTTTGCAAACTCCAGATGGGCTGTCATGTGCCTTTTACTGAGGACTAGCTTTCGTCTGGCCACTCTACCATACAAGCATGATTGGTGGAGTGCTGCAGAAATGGTTGTCCTTCTGGAAGGTTCTCCTCTCTCCACAATGCAATGTTGGAGCTCTGTCAGAGTGATCATTGGGCTCTTGGTCCCTTACTAAGACCCTTCTACCACAATCACTCAGTTTGGCTGGTTCTTGGAAGAGTTCCCATTATGGATAAGGAAAACCACTGTGCTCATTGGAACCTTCAAAGCAGCAGATGTTTTTCTGTACCCTTCTCAAGATCTGTGTCTCAATATAATCTTATCTTGGAGGTCTACAGACAATTCCTTAGACTTCATGGCTTGGTTTGCGTTCTGATATGTACTGCCTACTATGGAACCTTAAATAAACAACTGAGTGTTTTTCCAAATCATGTCCAATCAACCGATTTTACCACTGATGTTCTCCAATCAAGCAGTAGAATCATCTAAAGAGAAATCAGTTGAAACAAAATGCACTCAGAGTGCAATTCTGAGTGTCATGGCTAATGCTGTGAATACTTATATATATTTATTTATTTGTAACAAATTTGCAAAGATTTTAAACTTTAAATGAAACTTATAGAATCAATAAAATAAAATCTTTCCATAAATTAGTTGCATAGTTTTACACATTTCTTTGCAAATGAACAACCTTATGCTGAGAACAATTACATTTATAAAGTAGGATGTGCTCTCATTTCATTTTCTTGCAGTATTCTGTGTACAGTAGAGAGGTTTACCCTGCACTCTGTTAGTACCACCAGATTTTTTCTTGTCTCAGCAGCTCCTGATTGGTGTGTTAATTTTCTGCTATAGAGACATGCTGTAAAGTTATGCCTCAGCACACCGACACAGGTTGCTAAATGATGTTTATTTCATGTTTGCAAATGATTTATGAATTTTACATGGATCATTAATTTAATTAATTTCACTGCAGCAGTCTAACTCTCCTGAATCTTCACTGAAGAGAACAGTAAAGCAATGAATTTCATAGTGTTTTAAGGGTTGATGCACAGAACTACGCTACTGTGCCAAAAGTATCTGGACGGTTCTTCTGAATATAGCCCACCCATTACTGAAACATTCTGCATCAATCACCATAACACTCCACCAAGCACCATCATTCTCCACAAACAACATTATTCTTTAACCAAACACCATCATTCTCCCCAATTTCCATATTCACCAAACACCAACATTCTCCATCAAACACTATTATTCTCCAATGAAACACCTTCATTCTACACAAATACCACATTCTTCACCAACCACCATCATTCTGCGACCAAACACTAACATTTTCCAGTCACCATCATTCACCATCAAATACTTTCATTCTCCAACTAACCACTAACATTCTCCACCAAACACCAGTATTCTCCAACCAAAAGGCATCATTCTTCACCAAATACCAACATTCTCCAAATGGCACCATTCTCCACCATAATTTTTCACCAATGTAATCATTGTTCAGTAAAAACCATTGTTTTAAACCAAGCATCACAATTCCCCGTCAAAGACAATCATTTTCCATCTTATACCCTCACTCTCAATTAGTCTCTAAGCAAGCACCAAAACTTTCCATTAAAAATCAATATCTATCAAACATCACCACTTTGAAACAATCAGCACCATTATTAAATCAAAAACTACTATCTGCAAACCAACATCGTGCTTTATCACATGGTCTATGATAGTGTCTCTAATTTCATCAATGACAGTAGTTCTTACCGTTCACTGAACACCTCCACACATTGTTACTCCTCTCCTTCTCCTTGCCAACTATTCCTCATCCTTGTCCAGACCTGATTTAATTTTCCTCTGTCACTTTCTCTGCTCCTGTGCCCACATTGACCAAACTCTGTCCAAACACGCCTCTGGATTTGTGTGTCCAAATCACTGATAGCACCTGGCTGTGTCTTCACTTGGGACTGGAATCAGTGGTGGTTGGTCTAATGCTGCAATTTTGTTCAATGATCTGTACATGCAAAAATGAGTATTACAGTAATAGCGTTTCACCTGCTTTTGACCTGCTGTGTGTGCAAGCATTTGTAAAAAAGAAAGATCCAGAATTTTGCTATTGGTTAACTCGTACATAAAATGGAAGCATTGCAAAAACATGTTAAATGACTGCATTTTATGCAAAAGCAACATGAATTGTATTAAAGGTGTAGGCCACCAAAGACTGTTGTTGCATTTACTATGTTTAGAGTTTTGGAAATATGACCGGGAAACATAACCGGGGAGAAGGGTGGGTGCATGAAGGTGTTTGTGATTGATAAAAGAGGAAGAGACATGAGTGACATTTCAGCCCTGAGTGTGTGTGTGTGTGTGTGTGTGTGTGTGTGTGTGTGTGTGTGTGTGTGTGTGTGTGTGTGTGTGTGTGTGTGTGTGTGTGTGTGTGTGTGTGTGTGTGTTGTGTGTGATTTTATATTAGGCAAGAATACAAAAAACACAAGATGCTACAAACTATCACTCCCTCTTTCTATGTTTTTAGGGGTTATTTGTCCTTTGCTGAAGCTGTTTGGTTCTTGTCAGCAGCTCTGTTTCAATAGAAACTGACAAACCCAAATATATCTCTCCCATGTGTGTTTGTGTGTGTGTGTGTGTGTGTGTGTGTGTGTGTGTGTGTGTGTGTGTGTGTGTGTGTGTGTGTGTGCACGTGCAGAAAAGAGAGACAGACAGAAATAGAGAGCAGTTCAGAGAAAGACTTCAGGCTGTTACTAATATAATTCAGCTCAGGGTTTGAGTTAATAAAGGGAACCAAAACAGCATTATATTCAAAACAGTTATCTTGGGTATTTGAAATGACAGGCTTTATTTTGGGCATGTAATCTCACAACTCATCCCATCATCCCTGAACACCAGGAGTGTACACCAAGTTAATGTGCATGTACAGACATATATACCCAAAACACCTTCATTGTCAAAAACAATTACCCTTTATATAACATAATTCTCTAATAAATGCCATAATACACCATCAAACACCATTATTCATCAACCAAAGACCATCTTTCTCTATTATAAGCACCATCATTCTCCACTAAATGTCATAGTTCTCCAATTAAACACCAATAGTCTTCATCAAACATCAATATTCTCAAACCATAACCAATATTCTTCATCAGACACCATCATTCTCCTTTAAACACCATTATTCACCAACCAGAGACCATCTTTCTCTATTGTGCAGCATTATTCTCCACCAACCCTTCATTGTCCAACAAAACATCAATAATCTTATCGAACACCATCATTTTCCATCAAACACTACAATGCTCCAAACATCAATGAACTCCAATAAATGCCATCATTCTTCATCAAGCACCACCTTCCTGGTATTTTTCAGTGTTTGTGTTTTTGCGTAGTTTAATTTGCACATTGAAATAATAGGTCTATTAAATCTACATGCTGCTAACAATGTTTGACAAAAGCAATTAGCTTAATCAAACACAAAGACAAGCAAACAACTTCTGTAAGACTCTGTCTGACACAACACTTGACATCCACCTCCAAAATCCTACACCAAGTGAAGCTTGGGGAAGGTGGGTGGGTAGGTTATTTTTTCCTTCAGTATTTATACCAGCACTCTAACTCTTTCTGAATTCAGAAACTTTTACTACTTCTACTGTCCTCCTCACTTTCTACATCTCCTCTCCTCCTCTCCTCCCCTGGAGCAACACAGAAGAGATGAGATGAGGATGAGCAGTACCTGGGGAAAAGGGACAGCATCAGATTTGAGGAAGTTTTCTCCAAGTTTTTGTCCTGCAAGTAGTGATATCATTCCAGAATTCTCAGACATACTTCCTCCTCTGCAATTGGCTCCTGTTTCTTGCCAGTTGGCTGAGTAAGCATTGGCTGAGCATTCTTGGGTATCTAGTAAGTTGCTATATAAGTGTAACTAACTAACATAGCTCATTAACAAGCCCTTCAAGGGGTGCAAGGGAGTTGAAAGGGGGGTGTTAAAGTCCCGTTGGGCAGGTGCGCCTTCAGAAACAGGGTTGGGAAACACTGACATAGCTGATGGTAAAAGATTTGATTGACAGCAGTAAGCCCCACCTCTTCCTGCCTCTGTGGCTTTTGACTGGATTGAATGCCAGGGGTGCGGTCAGTTCATGCTAGAGTATGTGTTTGTATGGAAAGAGCTTCCAACATGTTCCATCTTTAAAGAGGAGAATCAATTGCCATGGCTACTGTGTGTGTGTGTGTGTGTGTGTGTGTGTGTGTGTGTGTGTGTGTGTGTGTGTGTGTGTGTGTGTGTGTGTGTGTGTTAAACAGCTTAATCTCTGAAATGTGGACAAGACAGGTCAAACCTTAGGTTAAAGATCATTCCTGGGGTTATACCGCACATGCTGTTCCATCATTTAACATCTGAATGCTAACCCCCCCTTTATTTATAGAGCACGTGTTCATTTGTAATGGCGCTTATTGTATTGTATTGTATTGTTTCTCTAAAATAGAGAAAATGAAACAGTAATATGAAAAATAATATAGAAAATATCAAATAGAACAGAATAAAATGTTTGAGTGCAATATAGTGCACATCGTTTAAAGGTTAAATGAAACTGTCCTCATAAATATGCAAAGATTGTTGAGAGGCCCCAGGTCATCAGGAAGAGTCTTCCAAAGATTATGACTATAATGAAAAAGTCTTGCTTTCCACATTTAAACCGTCCAGTCACCATGTTCCTGTAGACTGATCTGAGAGGTCTTCAGAGATCATACATGACTGCCAGATCACTGAGGTACTGTGGAGCAAGGTCATGAATGCATTTGAAGTTAATTAAATAAATAAATAATGTTGTTTCAGTTGTAGCACTATGACTGTGTGCATTTGTGAGAGCATTCAGCTCCCAGATTGAATTTATGTAGTTACTTCATTAAAGTAATTTAGGTAAGCTGTAGATGGAAATGAGCAAATTCATACAGTGTCTAAAAAACAGTGTTCACAAAAAACAACATCCGATTCCAATTCTACTAACCAACATATTATTAACTTTACTGACCAACTGTACATTCTGACCGCTGGGTTTATTTGGGTTTATTCTAATGTTATAGAGAGTGCTACAGGATCTTGTAAATAATATTATAAGATATAAACAGACATCTTTAACAGAGAAAATGTCAGAATTTTGTGCACAAGTTTAATATTTTTAATTTATTTCTAATATAAACAAATGTTTAACACAGGCAGTTACATGTCATTGTCTATGTTTCATATCTCAGGATTAGAGTAAGGTGCAGACATTATACATGTATCATAACAAATTACATGACTTACTGTATCATCATTGTGTGGAGAATTATCAGATAGTAATGCAGCTCAGAATACAGTTAAATTCAATCATTTCAAATCCCAATGGATCCCAATTACATGCCAAAAGAGCCTTCCAGCATGTTTACTGCTCTGTGCATACATGCTCAACCTGCTACTCTGACTGATCAGCAAGAGGGGGCAGAGCTGATGACCTTACTGACCCAGACATAGGGACAAAAATAAAAATGAGAAGGGAGGGTTGGCTTGATATTATTATTGCTCACACAGTGTTAAATTTCAGATTAAAAGTCATAAAAAGGGATAATACTGATATATACATAACTAACAGATAACAAATTGACTATGGTCAAGTATTTTTTAGAGCTTATATTATAAATATCCTTGTCAATCTATTCATTACAAATAACTCATGCAGCTCAAAAACACTCATCATCAGGATTTCTGAGAGCTAAGTGCTCATAGGCAAAACAACCCAAACATTGTAGGGGCAAATATATTTTCATGATAAAATTCATATAAATATTTATATTCTCTTCATTACATCTCATAGACACATGAGTAGACATCAGTATGCCAAACTATGAAAACAACTTGAAAAATTATTCTAAAAGTTAAAATGATTTCCACAAGGTCAAAAACACACATCCAGCTGTCAATCCATCAATCAATCCATTGTGTTATGCGCTTCTTCCAGTTCAGCAGTTCTGGGTCTGGAGCCTGCCTGGAATCATTGGATGCAAGGCAGGAATATCCCCTGGACAGGGCGCCAGTCAATTGCAGAGTACTGTACATAGGCACACACACACACACACACACACACACACACACACACACACACACACACACACACACACACACACGTGCACACACACAAATCTCAGGATTAGAATATGACATCAAAATATTTACAAACAAACCAAGTAACATTGTCCAGACTAAATTTAGGCCTTGACTTCTCTTGAATTTTCACCCTGTGTGGTACAAAGCACACTGATTACTCTGTGTGTGTGTGTGTGTGTGTGTGTGTGTGTGTGTGTGTGTGTGTGTGTGTGTGTGGGTGTGGGTGTGTGTGTGTGTGTGTGCGCGCGCGCGTGAAATATAGTGTGTACTTTACAGAGGGTGTGTTTATACAGTCACATCATTGATCTTATCATACCTTATATACACAAACTTCATCAGAAATTTAAACACACACACACACACACAAACACACACACATACACACACACACACACACACACACACACACAAACACACACAGACAGTCTCCTGAGCTGACCTCTTTAGATGAAGCAGCTGGTGGTTCAAATCAAACACACATTTGGTGAGAGAATTAGTTGTGAGAACAGAGATATTTTACTGAGAGAGCTGTAATCAGTGTTAGTGTGAGAGGAGTGTTCCGTTTCAGTTCACTCCAACATTCAGGAGTCAGTTTAGTTCACTTAAAACTCAGATCAAATGTGTTGATTCACTTCAGTTCAGGTTAATAGTGGAGTCTATGAATTCAGTTCGGTTCAGTTCATTGCAATGTTGCTGAATATTAATTCAGTTCACTTCAGTTTAATGCTGGAATCAAAAAATCAGCTCAATTCAGTTCATTGCTGAGAAGCGTGTTGATGCAGTTTAGTTACATTCTGTGTTAAAACTGTCTGTTTAACTTAGGTTTAATGTGGTATAGAGGAGTCTTTAGGTTGGTTAGCTGACTTCACATGTATCGGAGGAAGTGTGTTAAAAAATAGGTGGTGGCTGACCGTGTATTGGAGCATCGTATGTGAAGGGGTTGTGTAATCGGCACCTTCCGATTGGGTGGGTAAAATGGGATTCAAAATTGGGAGTCTGTTCATTCAATTCAGTTCAGCATGTATAAATTCAGTACAGTTCACTTTAGTGCTGAAGTGTTTAAGTGTTCAGTCTGGCTCACTTCAGTTCAGTGCTGTCACAATGAATCAGTGTACTTAAATTTAGTTCAGTTTAAAACTTAATCTCTCAGTTCGATTCAGTTCAGTTTACTGTATGATTCTGTTAATTCAATGCAGTTCAGTTCCATATTGAATCCATCAAATTAACTCAGTTAGATTCAGTTGAATTTCATGGTTAGGAGTGCCATTCCACCAACCACCAACCCCCCTCTCTCCCACCTCTCTCTCTCTCTCTCTCTCTCTCTCTCTCTCTCTCTCTCTCTCTCTCTCTCTCTCTCTCTCTCTCTCTCTTTCTGTGTGTGTGTGTGTGTGTGTGTGTGTGTGTGTGTGTGTGTGTGTGTGTGTGTGTGTGTGTGTGTGTGTGTGTGTGTTTTCATGCCCCTGTGAGCATGTGTTATGGTATTTAGGTCACATTTCCAGCAGCCTGGCTATGTGTGTGTGTGCGCATGTGGGAGAAAGACACACATACACTGGAGTATTCCCCTCATACACAGCCCTGAACACATCTTCAGCATTTCACACTGAAGTGAACACAGCCATCAGAAGCAGCTTGACTTCACTTCTCAGTATTACACTTTTAGCTTAACATACTATGAACCCCATAGGGAGAAACAGCAGGAATTAGCATTAACAGAGAGGTGGAGTGTTTCTTTGATTTTGACCCAGTTTTGATGCTCATGGCCCAAACTGAAGCCTACCTTTAATACTACATAATGCTCCGCTCAATATACTCTGATCAGCCATATTAAAGAATATAGAATTGCATGTGATTACATTTTTATTATATAATTTTAATATATATTATATATAAGCATTTGGTTATTATGTTTGTTTTGTTTCACATTTCATCAGTAAGGCTTATGCATATTTAAACATATTGACATTTGATCTTCATATTAAATATATTGAGAGAGGGTGGAATAACAACTTAATAAAGCATTTTTAAATGTCTTTAAAAATAATTGTAAAACTATTATTAGAAATGCCATTTTCTTGTGGGGAAAAAGTTAGGATACCCCCACATTTATCACTATTTAAAATGCCTAAAATTAGAATCATGTGCTGCAAATGATTAGACCATTGTTAGAGAGGACTTAGTTAGGACCTCAGACATTAGTTTGGTTTACAGTTGAGTGTAGAATGAGTGGGATTGCCATGGCAAGATCCAAAGAGCTCTCTGAGGCTGACGGGAACTTCAGCCCAGGAGAAGACAGCAAGATTAATCCTGAAAAAATCTCGAAAAATCCTAAAATGTCATAACTGGATGAACAGGTAACTCTCTACAGTTGATGTCAAAGTACAATGTGTTTTGAACAGATGAATCCAAATATGAAATATTTGGGCATATTAACAGAAGACACAAATAAGTTTGGCACAAACAAACACAGCATTAGAGCACAAGAACCTCATACCGGTGGAAATGTCATGTTTTGGGGCTCCTTTGTTGCACCAGGACCTAGAGAGATATCCATCATAGAAACCCCTATGAAATCTTTATCATATCAGAGGGGCCTTGAGGAAATGCATTTAAATATTTAAGAAAAGCAAGAATACAACAAACATTCAGCACGTGGCCGTAAGGTGACTAATGATTATATGTGAAAAAATATTTGAAATGATTCTTTATGACTTGCATACATGACCATCATCTCTTTAGGACATTTCCCACCATTCCAGTTTACACGTCAGGCTTTGAAGTGAATAACCTAACTGAGCAGTTGGTTCTTGTTTTTTAAATGACTATGGGATGTGTGAGACATGTTCAGTATGAAGACCTGAGTCATTTTGACGTGATCTACTTTTTAATGACCAGAGGTCTTGGCTCCCAAATAGCAATGCCTGCAGTGTGTTCCCAGTCAGCAATGATGAGTACTGTCTGAGGAAGGACAGACCATGAATTGATGACAGGTCAGTTCTGACTTAATTTGGAACAAATTGGGATTTAAGCCTAGACCAAGATCATTCTGACAATGCATTTGAAAAGCCACTCTTCAGTAAAAGACATGACAGCCCCTCTGGGATTTACCAAAAGGCACCTAAAGGACTCTCAGATCATGGAAACCAAAGCTATCTGTTCAAACATCTGTGAAGATATCTAAAAATACCGTACTGATGTGTACTGATGCTCTCCATCCAATCTGATGGAGCCTGAGGTTCTGCAAAGAAGAATGGAACAAACTTCCCCAAAACAGGTGTGCCAAGCTTATAGCATCATGCTCAAAAAGACGCTGAATTTGCTGCCAAATGTACTTCAACAAAGTATTGTGCAAAGGCTGTGAATACTTATGTATGTGTTATATTTTTGTGTTTTATTTTTAATAAATTTACAAAGATTTCAAACAAACTTTTCTCACTTTGTCATTGTGGGGTATTGTGTTTAGAATTCTGAGGGGAAAAATGAATTGGATCCATTTTGGAAAAAGGCTGTAACATATCAAAATGTGGAAAATGTGAAGCACTGTGAATACTTCCCAGATGCCATGTAGGTCAGGACCAATAGCTGTGTTTTTATGGACTCTTTAAAGGTTTGCCCAATCAGGTGTAAAGTTAAATCTTAAAGTTAACCTGGCAGTTCCTGGGATCTTCTGCTTTTCCATTCAGATTTTAGAGAACAGTGTCCAAAAGTCCCCTGTGTGCAAGCATACAACACCCAGTGGTTATCTCCACCTGTCACTTTGCACCCCACCCATTGCCACAGGACTTGAGAAAGACAGATTGCACAATGGACCTGTGTGGAATTGATTTTAAATTGGAAAAAACATCCCTCTGGGACAAACCCTTTCTTCTGGCCTCTGAACTATACAATTCTATTCCCTTATTTTGGGGATGTGAGGCTGTTTTGAATGTGTTCATGTTGGTCATCTTGCATTGGTCAGTAGAAATGAATAAAAGTGCACTGATATAAAAATGTAGCCAACTATGGATTGTAAATTGTAGGACCAAAGGGAAAGTGACTACATCTTTAATATCAATATATGAACTCTTATGTGGAAACTTTGCAGATTAAGATTTCTTTCAGTCACTGAATCAGCCAAGTTATTACTGAAATATTACAATGTAATGTAAATACTTTTTTGAACCTAAATACTGGACTGAGCCAATGGGTTATCAGCACCTGAGGAAGCTGATTATACCATTGACTAAAAGGAATCAGTGAGTAAACATTGAACATATTAATGCATTTAAAAAAATGACAATAATTTAAGAAATAATTAATGGTCATAATTTCATGCTAAAAGGTTATATTTTATACTCATTACACATAGAGTGACATATGAACCCTTTTTTTTTAGTATAGCTTATAGTTCATGAAAACAGAAATTCAGAATCATGGAATATTAGCACACAATTGTAATTTAAATGTTAGCAATCACAGTATCAACTTTAAAAAAAAATGGTAGTATGTCATTTTAAATGTAATGGATATGAAATAATTATCTTTTTTTTTAATTATCAAAAACCTTTTTCACAGTATTTTTAGAATATCACTCATATAGTGATATATATGAGAAACTGAACTAAGGGTAATTGAATTACTATGTAAATATTGTTGAATTGGCAAAATAATTAATTCACTCCCCAAGTGCATACAGTCCATATTTAGAAGTTAAACTGTAAACTTGTCTGTTGTGAATTCACAGTTTTTTCTGATGCCATGAGTACCAGAGTACCATACTAAGCACCACATTGTTCTCCATATACATTAACAGTATTTCCCTTGCTGCATGTAATGTTCTCATTCACTTATATGCTGATAATACCATCATGTCACATGTCACTGGTGCTTCCCCTGAATCTGTGTTATCCATACTCCAGGATAGCTTTCTCCAAATCCAAAGGGCCTTTCGCAGCTATAAGCTGTAACTAAACATTTCTAAGGCCAATATAATGTGGTTTTGCATAAGGTTAAGGCCAACCTTGGTTTTCTATATAGAAATGGCTCTGCCCTAAACCCATGCTACCAAACTCTCACTGGTTCAGATGATGGTTCTTCCTCTGTTCAATTACGGCAATGCAGTTTACAGACTGTCATATAAAGGTTGTCTTCAGAAGCTGGAGTTTATATATCACTGTTCTATCTGTTTTGTTACAAATGCCAGACAGATACCACCATACTTAGTATGTCATTTTAAATGTAATGGATAAGAAATATGAAAGTGAATGAATCTTTTTTTTTAATTATCAAAAACCTTACCATACTCAGATAGTAACATATCTTATACCATATACATGTATTTGCATTTTGCAGAGAGAAATAAGTACTTGATCCCATACCAAGCATTAAGAGTTCTGGCTCCTACAGACCAGTTAGATGCTCCTAATCAACCCGCATTAAAGACAGCTGTCTTAAATTGTACCTCTATAAAAGTCTCCTGTCCACAGACTCAATTGACCAGTGAGACTCCAACCTCTACAACATGGGCAAGACCAAAGAACTGTCTAAGAGAGAAGATCATAGACATGCACAGGGGTGGAATGGGCTACAAAACCATAAGTAAGATGCTGGGTGAGAAGGAGACAACTGTTTGTGCAATAGTAAGACAATAGAAGAAATTGACTGTCAATCAACATCGATCTGGGGCTCCATGGAAAATCTCACCTCGTGGGGTATCCTTGATCATGAAGAAGGTGAGAGATGAACCTAAAACTACACAGGGGGAATTATCTCAAGGCAGCTGGGTCCATAGTCAGCAAGAAAACCATTAGTAACACATTATGCTGTAATGGATTAAAATCCTACAGTGCTCGCAAGGTCCCCCAAATCAAGAACGCACATGTGCAGACCCATCTGAAGTTTGCCAATGAACACCTGGATGATTATGAGATTGATTGGGAGAAGGTGCTGTGATCAGATGAGACAAAAATTGAGCTGTTTGGCATTAACTCAACTCACAGTGTTTGGAGGAAGAGAAATGCTGACTATGACCCAAAGAACACTGTCCCCCATCAAGCATGAAGGTGGAAACATTATGTTTTGGGTGGTGTTCCTCTGCTAAGGGCACAGGACAACTTCACCACATCAGTGGGAGAATGGATGGGCCCATTTACAATAATTTCCTGTGTGACAACCTCCTTCCCTCCACCAGGACATTAAAAATGGGTTGTGGCTGGGTCTTCTAGCACCTAAAACATGCAGCCAAGGCAACAAAGGAGTGGCTCAAAAAAAAGCCCATTAAGGTCATGGAGTGGCCTAGCCAGTCTCCAGACCTTAATCCCATAGGAAACCTATGGAGGGAGCTGAAGCTCTGAGTTGCCAAGTGACAGCCTCAAAATTTTAATGATTTAGAGATTATCTGCAAAGAGGAGTGGACCAAAATTCTTCCTGATATGCGTAAACCTCATCATTAACTACAATGACTGCTGTGTTTGCCAACAAGGGTTTACCACCAAGTATTAAGTCTTGTCTGCCAGAAGGATCAAATGCTTATTTTTCTCTGCAAAATGCAAATAAATTAAAATTATTTATACAATGTGATTTTCTGATTTTTATTTTTGATAGTCTATATCTCACTGCTAAAATTAACCCACCCATACAATAATAGACTGCTCATGTCTTCGTCAATGGGCAAACTTACAAAATCAGCAAGGGATCAAATAAGTATTTCCTTCACTGTATAATACCAGCCCTTCCCATTACATCCAACCTAAAGTCACTAAAACGTCTTCAGTTTAGCAGCTGTACACACCTGGAACTCGCTTCAAAAAAGTCTCAAACTCGAATGTTTAATCTTAAACTTCAAATTTATGAATTACACAAAGGAAAATGTCATTGATTCATGTGCCTGTCAAACATTAATTACTGTTGTACTGTACTATATTTAATGTTGTCATTTTTTCCTCTCCTCTTCCCCTCCTCTCTCTTTTCTCTCTCTTCTCTGTAATTTTCCTTCAAGTGGCACAAGCTGCCATTGTAAATACAAACCTGTTCTTAATAATTTGTTAAATAAAAAACTTTAAAATACTTATTTACATATCTATTTATTAAGTCAATTCTATGTTTATTTTTTAACATGGTAGTTATTTCAGGCTCCTGCTGATGGCGCTACAATTGGGCTAGTAGGACAGTTGTGCTATATATACCTGTAAGGTGTATGAGGGGATTCATAGAGGACGTGGTACAATGCAGTGAATGTCTTGTTGCAAGGCAGATGTTAGTAATTGCTACAAGATTGCATTTGGGTGTGCCAAAGACCCATTGCATTTGTATTGAAGTGTATGGATATACAAGTTCAACAGGAAATTCTCGTCAGTATTGTGGTTGAAAGACCAGAATGGACAGGAGCCCCCAGTGTGTTTCACAGCTAAAAATCCTTTGCTTCCAGACAAGAATTGTTTCTAGAAGTCAACATAGGTTCTAAACAACCAATTTCTGAAAGAAACCTGGAGTGATATGTGTCAACCTTGTGCAGTACCATCTGCAAGAGCCTGAAGTTACTACCACCTTAAATATTTATATGTGTTTTCCAGGAATATATAACAGTTCTGTCTAAGAGTGTGTTTGTGTGTTCATATTCAGAACAGTGTTTGTCTCAATTAGAATTGTTCTTTTTCTGTAAGTCAAAGTAATGATATACAAGCACTTATATTGCTGAGGTGTTTAACTCTCCACAGCAGCAGTTCAGACTCAAAAACAATAAATATCACTGAATGTTCAGCTTTGTTAGATTACCTTCAGTACAGATCACTATAATTAGAACAGCAGAATGGACAGATCCACTTATTAATTGGAAATGGGATATAACAGCAAAAATGTTTTTATGTTTGGACCAATAAGCTCACTGGTTATATTCAAGTCAGCTTCCAGGTGTTGTCAATTAAAGCTGATGAATCACCCATTGCTTGGGCTGTTACTAGTAAGCATATTAGAATTACTGTTCCATGATTCATACAATTCAGTGATACTAGGCAGACGTGGTTAGACAATGTAATACTAATATAAATAATATAAATATTAAAAGATTTCCCTTTATACCAGCACATGTAGTTGGAAGCACGCATTAAGTTGGTAGTTTTCAGCTTCAGCCATTCGCTGCTGCACTTTAAAAGTATGGTGGAACAGTAGAGTCTGATTTAGTAGTTGATGGTAAAGGTGGTTTAAATATTGTGCACATTAGTGCAGGGTCAAGAGATGGGCCAAGGTGGGGATTGGCCTTTGCAAAAAGTGGGTCTGCAGCCATGCCCACCCAATCCATCTTGAAACATGGATCAAGGAACCTACTGCCCGTGTGAGACAAAGGGCTGACTGAAACCCCACAGCACAATGAATGTGAAGATCTTTGCAGGCAGGATGAAATGGCACCCCCTCCTTCATGGTTTGGGGAGAACTCCCCAACCCATCCCTCTCTCCCATTCTGTCAGGGAGGTGTAGCAAGAGCATATGCAGTGGTACCCAAAATGGGGTAGTATAAGTCAGCTTAGGGTTTAGGGACAGTGGTGGCTGATTATGGAGTTAGGGTTAGGGTTATTCCCCAGAGGTTGGTATCCCAGGTAGTGTGCATGTCACTCATCTTAGGGTTTAAGGTTAGTGGGGTTGGTTCTATGGAACTAGGGTTAAGGTTATCCCTGGAGTTGGTAACTGTCTGTGAGTGTGTGGGCATTGGAGGTTAGGGTTAGGGGGTGTCTCTGGAAATAGGGTTATAGTGTGGAGGTTGTTATCCTAGGTTGAGTGCATGTTTCTGAGCATAAGAGATTAGGGTTAAGAGGGTGTCTCTGGAAGTAGGGTTAGGGCTAGGGTTAGGGTTATGGTGTGGAGGTTGTTATCCCAAGTAGAGTGCATGTGTCTGGGCATAAGAGAATAGGATCTCTGGAAATTATTACAGGATGGTAAAGGGGTGGACCCATGCACCAAGTTTAGAAGTGTGGATTTTGTTTGCTCTTGAGCTTAGTAGGATCCATTGTTAGGATCCCTTTAGAAACCAGGAAGCCTAAGAAGAAGAACTTCAATTTATTCTGCTTCACATACAGGTGATTCTCCAATAACAGTTGGGGAAATTGTCTGTATGCATATTTACCAAGGGTCTCCTGCAACATCTCATTAATGAACTGTTGGAATAATGATGGTGCATTCATCAACCCAAAGGGCATCACTAGGTATTCATAATGCCTTGTGGGGGTGGTGAATGCAGTCTTCCATTGATACCTGTTGGATCTGGAATGAGGTTGCTGGCCTGTTGCAACACCTCAACTGTGGTTGATATAAGGGTCAGAGGGTGATGGCCCTTGATGGTGATAGCATTGAGACAATTATAATCTATGCAGGGATGAAGACTGCCATCTTCTTTGCCCCCAAAGAAAAACCCAGCTCCTACCGGGAAAGATGATTGCCATATGAAGCAGTGCTCTAGGGCTTGCTGGATGCACTCATTAATAGCAACCTGCTGAGGTAGTGAAAGGGCAAAGAGGCAGCCTCTAAGGGATGTGGTACCTAGGCTCGGTGACTTGGTGTTGTTGAAGACTTCATGGAAGTTCTAGTATTCATGGGGAACCCCCTTGAGGTCAGGCTAATCAACCCCTGGGTGGGATGGTGCCTTTCCAAAGGCTCTTAGGGTCTCCAGGCAATGGCTCAGTTGTGCAGGTCCAGAAAACCAGTACAAGCTGCAGGTGGGAAAGTTTAGGTTAGGTGCAGCTCTATGCAATCCTGGTGGGAGCCCAACCATAATAAGACTGACCCTGTATGGTGAGTGATGGGACCAGAAACCAATGGGTGTCCATTTACGGATACCATAGGCTGTGTGTGGTCTAGAGGCTCAATGAGAATGCCTAATGTGGTCATAAAACCAGAATCAATAACATTGCCTGCTGACCCAGAGGCCTGCAGGACCTAGCAGTGGTGTGTGCTCCAGGACAGGTGAACAGTCAACTGGAGACTGCAGATTGTGGGGGCCTTCAATGAGCTGGGGATTATGGGTTTCTGCTGTCAGTGATTGCCGAGGGAGCACACCTTGAGCCTGATAAAAGGGTGTTTCCTAATTGCATTGGCTCAAGTGGTTCTTGTCTAATGAGAGGCCAGAGTTGAGATAGTTGACAGGTGGGGTGGTTGGACAGGGAACAGACCTGACCTAGGCCAAATTGTCAATAATAATAATAATAATAATAATAATAATAATAATAATAATAATAATTCCTCCTTAGAAAAAACTGAGAAATGTCAGAATTTCCTTTCTACAATTAATTGACTGGAAGAAAGACTTTCCTCCATGCAGAATTCTTTCAGCTATGTTTTAGCACCATTCACCAGTCTTACATTTCACTCAAGCCCCCTATGTTAAAAAAAAAAGATTTCATAGTGGTTTTTATCCAGGCCTTGTTAAGGCAAAGCAGCCTCAAAGCATGATACTTTCACCTCCATGCTTCACAGTTTGTATGAGGTTATTGTGCTCAACTGTCTTCTGTTCCTGTACCAAATTCAGCTTTGGATTAATCTGTTCAAAGCACATTGTACCAGATGTCATCATCTTTGTCTATGTGTTATCTGGCAAACTTATATCTTGCCCTAATGTTTTTTGTTTGTTTGTTTGTTTGTTTTTGTCAGCATGGGTTTCCTCTTTGCAAACCTCCCATAAGAATCAAAATGTTTTCATTCTGATGGTAGATACTGCACTTTTACATCAACTGTGGCAAGAAAAACCTGTAGATCCCATGATGACACTTAAGGATTGGAGGATTAGAAATTTCTTTACACATCTTATGGTCTGTTCTTGGGTGGAAGTTGCTAGGACAGACTGACCTAACCATGTTGGCATTTCTTTAAAATTTTCTTCCCCTTTCTTTTTTTGTGAGACGTTTTGGATTTTGCCATTGTGATCCCACTCACTTTTAAGTAGCAATCTGAGGTTTAAATAACATAGCTCCTTTCTAATGGTGGTCTAATCATTTGCAGTTGATGTACTGATTGTAATTTTAGGCATTTTAAGTAGTAATAAATGTTGGTGTGTCCTAACTTATTACTGAGAAAAAATTGGATTGCATTCCTATATTTGCAAGCTTTTTTAAGGGGCATTATTTTGTATGTTAATATAGTGAACACGTATGATGTCAATATTTCTAACAGCTTCTATTGTACTTTAATACTTGACATCTTTCTTAGTTGCATAATGTGTATTTGTGTATCACATAAATAGGGCCTCATTGTGAGTAAATGGGACTCGCTGGTGAGTTTCACAGCATTAATAATGAAATAAAAGTCTATAATATAAATTATTAATTTAAAAAGCCTAAAGAACAACAGTGTAAAGTTGTCTGACTAAGATAATGACAGTCTGTCAGACAACTGAGAGACAAAAACAGAACAAAAGAGGAGGATCAAGAGCAGTGAGAAGAGTGAAAAGAGTGAGGACAGATGAAGAAAAACATACACCACACACACACACACACATATAAATATATATATATAATTCTGATATTATTCTGCAGTCCTAATAAAGTGTGTGTGTGTGTGTGTGTGTGTGTGTGTGTGTGTGTGTGTGTGTGCCTGCAGGCATAATGAAATATTAGTAGTGGAGAACATAGTCACTCGCTGAGACAGCAAGATGTGTACTTACAATACAAACACTGAGAGAGGGAGACTGACAGCTCACAGACCGACTGTCAGACACATCATTCTCTTTATAGTACCCCACTCCCCCCACCCCCCAGCTGGTTTATTGAAGAGCTGAGAATCATTCCATGCTCTGACACATCAGTCAATTACTAATAGACCTCTCTCTCTCTCTCTCTCTCTCTCTCTCTCTCTCTCTCTCTCTCTCTTTCCTTTTCCCCCTAAATCTATATCCACTCCAGTCTTTACATTTCACTCTTTTTTCCCCTTAGCCTTTACTCTTCATTTTCCTTCACTCTTTCCCTTTTTCCTCTCCCTCTTTCCCTTTTTCCTTACTCTTTTTCCATTTTTCTAACTCTTATCCTTTTCCTCTCCCTCTTTTTCTTTTTTCTCTTTCTTTCCCTTTTCTTCTTTTACTTTCCCCTCACACTTAACCTTTTACCCTTCTTTCCCTTTTTTCTCACTCTTTCCTTCCCTTCTATTTTCCCTCTTTCCCTTTTTTCACTCTTCCCCCTTTCCCTCATTTTCCCTTTTCCTCACACTTTCCTGTATCCCACTCTCTTTCCCCTTTCCCTTACTCTTTCCATTTACCCCAAATCTCTCTCCTTTTCCAGTCTTTCCTATTTTCATTATTTTCCCTTAGCCTTCTCTTCCTTTTTCCTTATTTGCTTTTCTCCACTGTTATCCTTTTCACATTCTCTTTCCTTTTCCCCAGGCTCTTTGCTTTTCCATGCTTCTTCACTTATCCTCACTCTTCCTCTTTTACCTGACTCTCTTACCTTTTCCCCACCCTTTCCCTTTTCCTCAAACCTCTTTTTTCTAGTCTTTCACTTTTCCCTTACTTTTTCCCCTTTTTCTTTCCCCCTTTGTCTCTTACTCTCTTTCACTTTTCCCTCACTTTTTCCCTTTTGTCTCTCACTCACTTTCATTTTTCCCTCACTTTTTCCTTTTCCATAAATCTATAATTCCCAGCCTTTGTAATTTCACTCTTAACCCTTTGCCATCAATTTTCCTTTCCCTAACCCTTTGTTTATCTTTACTCTTCCCCCTTTTCCTTACTCTTTTTTCTTTTCCCTCACTCTTTGATTTACCCCTTTCCCTTCCTCACTCCTTGCCTTTTCCCTCACATTTACCCTTTTCCCTCACTCTTTTTGCTTTTCCCCATTCTCTCCCTTCCCCTCATGCTTTGTTCCCCCCACTCATGCCATTTCCCCTTACTTTTTCCTTGTCCCTCACTCTCCTGTCCCTCACTTCTCTGCTTTTAATTTTTATCCACTCTTTCCATTTTCACTCAATCTCTTTTCTTTTCTCCTCATGTTTTTCCCTTCTAAGTGACTTTCTTTTATTCATCCTGTTTTTTGTGTCTCTCATTCTTTGACTTTCCCAACTGTCTTGTTTTCATCATTCAATCATTCAGACTTCCATGCTCTCGTTACCATTATGTGCACATCCTTTCTTATTCCTTTCACTCTTTTCATCTCTCTACCTGTTTCCTCATTCTGTTCTCTCTCTCTCTCTCTCTCTCTCTCTCTCTCTCTCTCTCTCACTTAGGTAAAAATCATGCTACAGTGTTCCATAGGAAAAATTTTATTGGTCAGTTTGCATTGGGGGTGGGTTTCATAAAAGGACTGGAGATGGAGTGATCATGGCAGGAGGAAAAATGGACCAGAGCAATGAGTGTTGAGTAAATTCTGTCCATTGTATCCATCATTGTCTTTTCATCATGTTTACCAGTAAAACATGAACAAAGTAATAAACCATAAACAATAAAATAGAAATTAATAATATTAATAATAATAAAACTAAAAAGAAACTAAAAAATATAAGATCATGATGCTAAAAACTTTAGTTTGTAAAAAACAAGCATACCAGCAGCCAGACATAAAGAGAATGATACGTGTGTGTGTGTGTGTGTGTGTGTGTGTGTGTGTGTGTGTGTGTGTGTGTGTGTGTGTGTGTGTGTTTTAATGGCACAAAATGTGCAAAATCCAGACTGTCCACAATTTGGCAGCTGAAGTTGAACAAGCAAAAACTTGTTCTAAATTGACTAAATTAGCACCGTAGCATACACTACTAGCTACTGTAGCACAGCTGAACATTCTGTAAGCTAAAGTGTTCCTGATCACAGAGCAAGCACTTAGACGGTTGCTCCACTTAAGATGCCTCTTTGTAATATTTACAATATTAAATATTATTTTAACAGGTTGGAACCAAATACAAATAAAGTATAACATTTCATGTGCTGTTACTGTTGTTTTCTCCAGTATTTCCAATTTAATTAACGAAGAGTAAGTGTATATTATTCATTAACACTTACAACATCAGCTGCATATGTGACCGGGGTGCACAAACCCTATGCATGTTAGTTTTTTTAAATAATTATGGCAATTTAATGATCACTGTCATTCTAAATGTTTTATTAGGACATTCACCATGAAAAAGTTCCACTTGCACAACTTGAGAAAATCCCATTCAAATATCAGTTCAGATTTAGCTTTTAGACTGGATGTGGAAAAAAATGTAATACTCATTCAAAAAATGACACTGTGTGGGACCTGTCTAACTGTACAATAGCTACAGAACAAATTGGAGCACCAAGAGTGGATCTAGTGGGCCTTCATCTCTGCACTCACTCTCCCTCGCCCATATTTTCCCCTAGAAAAAACTGTGGTCTGACTGTAAGAACCCGCCATACAGTCTGGAGACTGTGTGTGTGTGTGTGTAGTCTCAGCATACCTGTGTGTTGGGTTTAGTAGTTAAGCTCATTAAGCAGTTAGAGCTTTATAAGTGTAATTATATTCAGCAGCTTTTGGGCTGCTGGCTTTAAATGTACTGCCAGTACTTGTGTGTTCCCAGAACTTACACTGCCCATCAAAAGTTTAGAAACACACTACCTTCTTTTAAAACGTTTGCTTAATATGTGATTTGCATAGTTATTTTAAAATGTTTTTTGACATTTTGCAAATAATAATTTCTTAAAGGTTCTTTCTTTTTTTATTAGTTTCACTGAATAATGTAACATTATGTTTCTTTTTTCCATATTTTAAACATTAATTTTCAGACATTTCAGATAATCCTCCTAAATTTAATTTGAAATTTTTGGATAGTATTTGATGTGCTGAATTTATATCTGACTTGCTCTGATAATGCGTGACATATTTATTGACATTTTTAGACAACAGATTTACTATATTTATGTCTGGACATTTTGGATAATAAATAACATTCTCATAATGCTTGAACAATACTTGTATATATATATATATATATATATATATATATATGTGGCAATATATACTTCATTAATGTTCAGTTACAGTAACCAGCAGCAGTTGTGAGTTTACAAGTCTTCATCAGTCAGCTTCATCTTCTTCATTGGTATGAGAAGTAACTGAAGCTTTATTGATAAAAGCCCAGTGGGAAACACTTTTGGTTCAGAGATGATTAAAATGATCATTTACATTACGTTTAGGAAAGTGTGCCCAAACTTTTAACAGGTGTGTGTTCTGAGTGTTTTTGTGAGAATGTAAATAATTAAACAATGTGAATGTGTGAGACAGAGTGATTTCTTTGCTGACATTTTGACACCAGAGAGAGAGAGAGAAAGACAGACAGAATGACAAGGACAAAAAAGAAGACATCAGCATGAGACTGAGTGAGTCAGAGAGAAAGAGAGAAAGAGAGAGAGAGAGAGAGAGAGATACAAAAATTCTTCCCCAGAAGAATCCTGTATTTACAAAAGGTTTAAAAAAATCCAAAATGTTTCATATTCCTCATAAACAGAGCTCTAATAAAGTGTAACTTTAATTTTTCTTAAACAGGATACATTATTTACATTATTTCTCAGACTGCAACAAACAGCAAGACTTCAAAACATGAAATGAGGAAATGAACAAACAAATAAATCTACCTGCATGAGAAACCCAAAAACATATTTCCCGGTTTGACACCAAGTGTGAGTGTGCTTGTTTACTAACTTCCAAAATACTGTTTTACTGTAGAAAAATGACTGTTTTTGTTTGATTTGTTGTTTACTTCTCATATCAACAGAAAAACCAAAAATATCCAAACATACATGTCTACTGAACTTACCAGATGTGTGTTTTAAACAGTTAATAACCATGTTATTAAAATGTAAATGAAATAAAGCGTGTTAGTGGAGTAAACTAGTAAATTATAAAATATGTACAAACACAGTGGCACAGAGGGGTATTTCTTTTTTCACTAAACAGGGATGACCAGTGATTTTAATGTTGTGATTTAACTACATAAAACATTTTACAAAATATTGTCATTGAAAGTGTGACAGATGTTTTATACTGAATAATTAAGATTCACTTTTAAGAAACTGACAGAAAAATAGAATGAGTAAATAAAAGAAGCTGTAAATGAATCATATTAAATAAAATAAAAGTCAAAATGATGAAATTTCTCCAGCCGAACGGCAACACTGCTGGTGTGCGTGTGTGTGCATATGTGTGTGTGTGTGTCATCTTTCAGCGGAAGGCCTTTAATAACTTAAATACACAAACATAATGGAGCTGAGGGAGGAGATAGAGATAGAGAAACCAACAGAGAGGAAGGAAAAGAGAAAGAAAAGAAAAATAGAGGAAAAAGGTGAGTAAAAGAAAAAAAAATTAAGGAGAAAGGCAGTAGTCAGAAAGTAATGTAGCAAAAGACTGAACGAAAAAAGAATTGTGAGAAAGTAAGAAGAAAAAGGATAAAGAAATAAAAAAAATAAGGAAGAGAAGAAGATAAAGAGGGAGAGAAAAAATAAGGAATGGGAGAGTAGATTGAGACAGTGGAGTACCAAGAGGGAAAAATAGAAATAAAAAAAACATATGACTAGAGAGAGAAAAGAAAAATAGATTGGGGAAAACCAGAACTGAAAAAAAAAGATAAACAAAAATCAAATAAAAAAGAAAGAAAATATGGAAAGAGGGACAGAAAAAGAAAGGTTGTGAAAGACTAAAAGTAAAAAAGAAGAAAGAAATCTGAGAGAGAGACAAGATAGCAAATAAAAGATAAATGAGAGTGAAAAAGAAGGGAGTTAATGACAAGGACAAAAAAGAAAAGACAAGAGTATGAGAAAGACAGAGAGAGAGTGAGCGAGAGAGAGAGAGAGAGAGAGAGAGAGAGAGAGAGAGAGAGACAGAGGAGTGATAGTTAAAAGTTTTACTGATTTATTCATGTTTTCCCTGAAAGAGAAGAATACTCTCCTGAGCCTAAGGTGTGTGCATGTGTGTGCGTGTGTGCATGTGTGTGCGTGTGTGTGTAGTAGGTTACACACATCACTCTGCCTAATGTTCTAATAATACTGAATTTGCTTTCCTCACTTTTTTCTTACAGCCAAACAGAGCTCTCGGGAAACAGTGAGTGTTTTAGTGTGTGTGTGTGTGTGTGTGTGTGTGTGTTTAAAATCTTTCCATGCTCTTCTCTCCCGACACTCCTCTGTTTTTATGGTGATGGATAGAGCATATGTCTTTAGCTCTCCTCTTTTTCTCCCTCTGTGCTTTTATCCCACTGATGGGATCTGAACCATTTCCATGCGCCTTGTTTTCATGACAAATTTGATCATATTTATTATTATTTCTCAGTAAAATAGAAACTACAGTTTCAGAGTGTATGTGAGACAGGTTCCTCGGCTACCCTACCATCAGATCCTTTCACACACACACACACACACACACACACACACACACACACACACACACACACACACACACACACACACACACACACACACACACACAGAGTAATGTGAGAAGTGTGTGTATTTGCTTTTCTCAGGGTTCAATCATCATTTGATTAACTGACGGAATTGTGTGTGTGTGTGTGTGTGTGTGTGTGAGAGAGAGAGAGAGAGAGAGAGAGAGAGAGAGAGAGAGAGAGAGAAATTGAAACATTGACCAGAGGTTCAGCTCAAAGAAATGTCATGGTGAAAGAGTGAAAAGATGTGATTTAAAACCCAAACAAAAAACACTGAAATAAGCTAAAATCAGCCCGAGTCTGTCCGTCATTGGAATTTTCCATAATAAAAGTCCTTGGTCTGCAGAGTCTACAGAGACTGAGAGAGATACACACACCCAGCCAGAAGTGCGAGACGAACATTTCTATCCACACAGTCCATCACTCATCCCTCTCTTTTCCACTTCATTGGTTCATCTCAGCACCTGCACAAGGCATCAGAGTATGAGATAAAAGAGAGACAACGTCCCTGTCGCCTTATTGGAAGATGTATTCATCTTTTTCTCTTTTTTAACCTTCTCCCATCTTTTTCTGTAGATGTAGCTCATCTTTTCCTCCCATACCTCCTTTCGTCTCTGAAAGGGAAGAAAAAGATCTGATGTCTTGTTTGATGACTTTCACCTTGTTCTCCATCTCTTTTAATCCAAGCAGTCTTGCTATTTCCATCCATTCTATCCATCCTCCCATCTCTAAACTGTCCAGAAAATGAAAGATGGAAGGTCTAGCACATTCCATATTGTCCTATTTGGAGATGTTATCTGAAGATGCACTGTTTTCTCTCTCTCTCTGAATCCCTCTCTCAGACTTTGTAGTAGATGTTGGCAGGGCTCTGGGGGGGCATCTCTTGGACGATGTAAACCGGATGTCCATAATCTCCACTGACCTTCTCGTAGTGTGGGCAGTAGTTGTTCTCACTGGTGCGCAGTGGGATGATGATGTCACTGGGCTCCGCCCCAGCATGGGTGGGGCCCTTGGGCGGTGCCAGCGTGCTGAGTGACAGTGCAGCCGAGCCCCTTGGCTGTGAGTGCTTCTTGGTCCTCTTGAAGTTTGAGCAGCAGGACAGCCAGAATGATGATGATGGGATAGTGCAGGCTTGGCCGGCACTGATGGAGGGCAAACACAGCAGGCTTAGAACCAAAAAACCCATCCGCAGAACTGGAGCCAGAACCAGATCCGGAACCAGAACCAGAACCATTCCTTGTGTCTGAAGGAGACAGAGAGATCAGTAGAGACAGATCAGTAAAAGATAGTTCTACAGTGGTTTATCAATGGTCCCTTAGTAAAGACAGTGGTTCTATGTTTATAATTGCTTCTGTGTAGATGTAAGGGACCTTTTTTGGTTCTAGACGGATCCCTATTTTAAAGTGTAGCATTCTTTATGAAATATGAAGTTAAAGAATAAAAATTAATGAAACATACGTAATACAAACATACTAGTGCTTGCTATTAACAATAATGCCAGAATTGTGTGTTGCATATTGATATGAGGTAAAATTCCACAATTCAGTTCTATGTAGTTAATTTTTGTGTTTATAGATTAAATATGTGAGGCTGTGTTCTAACCCACAGTGATTTACTCAACTAAATCAAACTGCTTTTACACAGAGTGATGATGCTCAGTGGTGCTCCATCCAATACTTTTGGGATCAGTTGGGGATTTAGGGGTGAGGTAGGGTGGTGATCATCCAACATCTTGACCTGAGTTCAATCAAATTATCATAGTAGTGCTCCAAAATCTAGTAGAAAGCCTTCTCTGGACACACTGGTTAATTCCAACAAAAGGTAAGGTAACAAGGTAAACTATTTTTATTATCAGAAACAGCAAATAAGCCGCACTGGTTGAAGCTGCACTGGTTCTATCACTGCAGTAGTGAATGACATCAGGGAGAACCAGTTTAGTAAGAGTGGACCACCATAGTCACCACACATAACCATTAGCAGTAGCACCCTTGATTACTTCTTTTCTCTCTTGCTCTCCCTCTCAGCATCAGTTTAATGAGCCTTATCAGATACTCTGTGTGCAGTCCTGCCAATCATCAATCACAGCTGTTAATATATACAGCAAATGTCAGTGTAGATATGAGGCAGTGGTGCTACTGCAGATACACTGAACACAGTAACAATGTTAACCTTCATAACCATTAAAAACAGAAACTTTCAGAATCCCTCTCTCTGCTCTCTGTCTCTCTTTTTTTACTTGATGAAGTTTGGACATCCTGTAGGTTAATAGCTGTAAGGACGTGATGGAATCATGCTACATTAACTCACCCTCTCTCTTTGACACACACACACACACATACACACACACACATACACACACACACACACACATACACACACAGAGGGTTATTGTAATGGGGTCGTAATGGAGCATGAAGGGCAGTGAGGGTGAATTTGATTGGACGCCACTCAAGTTATGAGCAAAATAGTTTCACTACCTGAAACAGTTCAGCGATTATTTGAGAAGAGTGAGAGAGAGAGAGAGAGAGAGAGAGAGAGAGAGAGAGAGAGAGAGACTGTGTGTGTGTGTGTGTGTGTGTGTGTGTGTGTGATGATGATGATGATGATAATGATATTGTGTGTGTGTGTGTGTTTGTCTTCATTCCTGCACATCTGATTCTGGTTTGTCCGAGTTTAACTGAGACTAAATCAGTCCTGCAGGCTCTCCCTCCTCTCTTGTTCTCTCTCTTCCTTAACCCCACCCCCCACCCTAGTGTGTACAGAGCAAGCATCTGACCTTTGTTGCCAGGCTGTATAGGTCCATCTCTTTCTCGTTCTCTCTCTCTCTTCCTGGCTGGGCTGGTTGTTGGGTTTTTAATCTCGTTGTCCGGCGCTTCCGTCAGCACTGGGTCTGCAGCATCTGGGTCTGAAATACACACACAGAAAAATACACTTACTTGTTGAACAATAAGCTAATATGCAATACAAACTACTACCAGTCAAAAGTTTTAGAACACCCAACATGGCATGTTGTTAATCAAGAAATCACAGCATGATGACTGTGACAACTGCAATTGATTTGTTTTACTGGTTCACAATGAACCACAACATTATGACCAACTCCTTGTATCAAATCAAATCAAATCAAATCAAAATTTATTTATATAGTGAAACTGATGTTGTCGCAGAGCAGCTTTACAGAAATTCAAAAATAAAAAAAAGGTTAACAACACAGGAACAAATAAGAAATAGGCCAAGAAACAGACCCCCTAATGAGCAAGCAAATGGGCAACAGTGGCCAGGTAAAAGCCCCTCAGAGCTGGAGGAAAAAACCTTGGGAGGAACCAGGCTCATCGTCCTTGTACCCAAGGTCAAAGTAATTATACATAGTAATTTAGGTGACACTGAACCCCCACACATATGTTCTAATACTCTGTTGTACTTGTGTAATGTTAGGTCACTGGTTGACATAGTAACAATAGCGCGGATTAATTAATTTTTAGATTCAAAATTATTTATTATATAAGATGTAGCTTAATAATAATACATAATAAATGAAATCATATAAATGATTAATTAGTTGATTGATTAGTGGATTAAATGCTATGAATAGCAACGTGTGAAAATGCTTCAGAAGAAACAGAAACATATGTGAGTGTGTATTGTTTCTTTTAGTCAGTGTGTGGTTTTACCAGTGCAGGCTGGTTTATTATGATGGTTTAGCTGGTGTGTAACTAACTGGTGTGGTATTTCCTGGTTTGGCCTGAGAAATGTTGTTTAACATTAAATAATAAAACTCCAAACTCATTTCCTGCACTGATCTCTCCACCCTACTCATTTTTCAAGTCACTTTGTCGTAAAAACTCTCTTACTTGTCTGCAGCAAGATGTGTAAGCTGTGTGTGTGTGTGTGTGTGTGTGTGTGTGTGTGTGTGTGTGTGTGTGTGTGTGTGTGTGTGTGTGTGTATACAAAGGATGAGATACATAGCTTTCCAAAAAGAACATTAATAACCTGTTACAGCTCTCTGGGGTGCCATAAGCGCTCTTAGAGGCAAATGGGCTGGATCATTAGCCAATAAGAATGTCAGGATGGATGAGTGACAGAGACACTGCACTACTCCCTGAAGAGCTGTATGTCTCACACTGTGTGTAAAATAAACACACCTCAGTAAAACAACACGACACCACTTTACATTGTGCAGAGGCAATAGTGTGTATAATGGAGTGCGTAAGTACCATAGATTCTGATCACTTACAACATTAAAACCACTGACAGGTGAAGAAAATCACATTGGTTATCTGCTTATAGTTGTAAATGTCAAGAAATGGACATATAAGACAGCAAGTGAACAGTTTTTGAAGGTTCTTCAAATGGACACTTTGCAAGAGCCAAATTATGATGACTAGACCACTGGGTCAGAGAACCTCAGGCAAGTCATATGGAGTGTTCCTGGTATGCAGTGGTCAGTACCTACCAAAGCACCTTAAGAAAGGAAAACTAGTGATCTGGTGACATCATCATCTGAGCTCAAGTCTCGCTGATGAAACATACAGAACTTAAAAAATCTGCTACTACAGCATACCTTCAGAGGTCTTGTGGAGTCCAAGCCTTGATGGATCGCTCTGTGACACAACAACCCAGTCGAAAGGTCAGTTACCAGCATTAATTAGAAGCAGCTGAGAAAGCTGATTAGAGCAGTCAGCTAAACAGCTTTTCTTCAGACAGCTGTGCAAGTCACGACTGGCAAGGAATCACTGCGTAAACTTTCACACAATACACCTTGTACAGCTTGCAGTTACTTAAAACAAATCAATACAATTATTTTATGTATGACTCACATTGTGTATTTGTGTTATATATAAAACACTACATTAAATATATTGATTTGTATCAATCAACCATAACATTAACACCAGTTCCTTGTTTCTTCACTCAATGTCCATGTTATCAGCTCCATTTTCCATATTGGTGCACTTTGTAGTTCTATAATCACTGTGCAATGCATACTTTGTTAACCGCCTTTAACCTGTTTGTCAGTGGTTAGGACCCCACAGGACCACTACAGAATAAATATTAATGTGTGGTGGGTAATTGTCAGCACTGCAGTGACACTGACATGTTGGTGGCATGCTAGTGTGTGTGGCATTGATACGAGTGGCTCAGACACACCAGTGTTGCTGGAGTTTTTAAGTGTCTACTCAATGTCCACTCTATTAGACACTCCTACCTAGTTGGTCCGCCTTATAGATGTAAAGTCAGGAACAGCAGCTCATCTGTGTCTGCAGTGTGTATTGGTAATCTTCTAGCCTTTCGTCAGTATTCACAGGACATTGCCCACACTCCTGGCTGGATATATCTGGTTCCCAATCCAGCAGTGACAATGAGGGGTTTAAACACTCCAGCAGTACAGCTGTTTCAACTCATGCCAGTGCAAAAAAAATAATGCCTCCTGACTATTGCAGAACAGGAGCTGATGGAGCTGATAATTAAGCTATATATACAGTACAACCTTATCCCACAATGGATTAAATTCGCTATTTCCCTATAAATTCTACACACAATACCCCAAGACAAAGTGAGAAGTTTGTTTGAAATATTTGCAAATGCATTAAAAATAAAACACAAAAATATAACAAGTACGCAAGCATTCACTTCCCTTGCCATGAAGAAGATAACAAAGAAGTGGCTTCAGGACAACTCTGCTGTCCTTGAGTGGCCTAGTCAGAGCCCAAACTTGAACTTGATTGATCTCTAGAGATATCTAAAATCAAATAAGATTTCCCCTTGTAATTGTGGGTTATTGTGTGTAGAATTTAAAGGGGAAAATGAATTTAATCCATTTTGGAATAAGGCTGTTACATAACAAAATGTGGATTAAGTGAAGGGCTGTGAATACATTCCAAATGCACCGTAACTGTATAAATATGAAGCTGGTATTACAAGTTTCTGAAGAGTATAATGAACTGAAAGATTTGTAGTGAGTTCATCGCCATCACCATTAAATATCTCACACAGTCAGGGGTCATCGTCACACACTGACCTCAACAAATAACATTAGAGTTCATCTCTCTTATTACACACTTGACTAGTTTTTGTATTATTAAGATGTAATTAATGAATAAACTCATCCACAAAGAACTAACATCCGTAACGTTTGATCTGAATATGATGATGAGCAAGCCACGTCCAGAGAAGCCCAATTTACAGAGTTTTATTAAAATCAATGAGACGCCTGAGTGACATTCATGGATGTTTATGGATGCAGTTGCCAGTTACTGTGATGGTGCCAGTGCTGAGTCTGGGATAGACTGGTATAAAAAAATATCTGGGCTGTGGTGAGGTGAATCTGCATTTTCTGCAGTGCTGAAGCTCTAGTACTTTACCACACTGATGTTTTCACTCTGAGGCTGAATGCTCACCTCCTCCTCACCACAATGTTCCAACATTTTGAGTGTACAGCTTTCTGAAGAGGGAGACTGTTACTACAGAAGCAAAGGGGGGCTACAACCTACACCCTTGATTTCAGAAGAAATTTGGTGTCTGAGAGCATTTAGACATCTCAGACAATGACATGTTAGACAAAGTCAAACAAACGCCTCATAACAAAACACATCATACAAAATCTAATACAGTAGCTTACAAGCTGTACTACTTATATATGGAGCTACATGAGCCTGATTCTGGCTCAAGCTAATAGCACAGGCTTACTGCTACACCAGATCTGGGGTAATGAGAATTAGTAGAAGTTATCACCACATTAGCCCTGCTGACTTGCATTAGGTCATTAGCACTGCCTTATGAACTTTGTATTCTGTGTTAAAGGTTCTGCTTATAGATGAAAATATATAATATATTCAGAAACACATATATCTACCTCTCACTTCTGTGACTCCTCCCAGTGAATGTGCCAGAGAAAGCACTGACCTTGTGACCCCTGGGGCCAAACAATAATTTCAGAGGCCATAAAGATCTGGACCTGCACATTCCCCACACAAACTATTGGCTTTAAAAATGAAACAAATCATTACAGTACTTTACATTTCTCCACTGTTTTGTTGAGTGTGGGGGTGTACTCAAGCACTTCCTTTCCTCATGTTCACCATTTGTTAAACATTAATGAATTAACAGCAGTAAAATAAAGTCATTAGTTTTGTGTTGTTATGCCTGTTTAGTTTAAAATACACCATCACTTAACTAAGTGGTTATTAGTTAGTGATGTTAGTAATGTTACATGGTCTTTAAGCAGTAAGCCTATTTCCTAGTTCATACCTATTTGTGTCTCTTGTGATCAGCACAGAGCCAGCAAACATATCCAAAATGACATTGCTACTAAGCTGAATATCACATACTTGACATGCAATAGTAACTATAATAATTATACTCATTTGACCCACTGTGTTAGGCACACACAGGAATTAGACCTCCACATTTTACCCATCCACACACAGGAGGTTCAAGCGGGCAACCGTCCAGTCACAAGTAACTGAGTAATTTTGTGTAGTTCAATGTTGAGTGATTTAACTTTGCAAAGTTGAATGTTGAGTAAGGTAACTTTGCATCTCCACTCACCCTGCCCCACTTTCATGATGATCTTCATGGATCTGGTGCTGCACACACCTTCTTCCCTGTTCTCCAGACCCTCCAGTGTTCCATTAGAGGTGGCTAAAGATCAATAAGGAGATAGAGAAAATCATTAAGTACATTTTATTTTAAAGCATTGAGAGAGACTGGGGTGGGATTTCCATCCAAATATTTTTGGTA
>CM067511.1:19545653-19548153 GCA_034509495.1 Acestrorhynchus altus | reverse complement strand
AAACATTTAACATGATTATAATACTTATGTGACACATCCATGTTTTCACATATTCAACATTGAATATTTCAGTAATTTGGTAATGATTCATGTCTTTTTTTCAATGATTAATGTCTTTTCAATCTGGAATGTGAATTCTAAGTCCAGAAATAATAAATGGAATCAAACTAAAAAACATATATCTACACAAAACAAGGGTTCTTCAAGTGTTATCTAGTAAAGACAATGGTTCTAAGTGAAGCTTTTTGGATAGTGTATAGTTCTTAACTTGATTAATGGCTCTTATCAATTGACAGACAGCCTTTTTGTACATGGTTATATATGCAACCAAGTACAAATTGATCTACATTAATAACAACAACTATTACATGTCAAAGAAGCTTTTTTTCAGTACAAAATAGAACTTTTTTTGCCTTTTTAGAGTGTATGCACTCTAGAACCAAACTTGAGCATATAAATATTTTAGGAGTTCATAGATTTTTCTCTAACCACACTTCCAGAATCCAAGAAATGCATTGAGAATTATAGACCCATACAGAAATCTGGAGCTGAAAATTGTAGAGTGATACTGGACATTCTAGAATCACACTGGTACAGTTACTCTACTTGAGCAGAATATGTGTAATATAATGATTATTTGACAAATCAATTTAATCAAAAATATAAATATTGAATTGAACTATGTGCATTGTCTTTACTGTACAACTGTAAAAATAATTTTACATTACAAAAGGTATTGAGCTGCAACAATAATTCTAGAATACAATTATATTAAGAAACCAAGAACAACATCAAGCATTCTGAGTTCATACAGAGAATTTTAGAACTGAAAGGCCAGGATACAATGATATGTCACTAAAAAATCAACTCTTTGCACCTTTCTTGCACCTCTAATGACACACCTGTTTTGCTGCTTTTCACTGTTTCCTACCCACCGCTACCAGTTTTTCACCCGACTATGTGAAAAATAACTACATTTTTTGGATTCACATTGAGAGTTCTAGAACGGAAGTAAATTATTACAACCATTTTCAGAGAATTCTAGAATCACACTGAGAATGCAGAAAAGTGCTGAGAAGTTTAGAACTGACCTGGGAGTTCTGCAGAACTGCAGAACCATGCTGGGGTCTGCAAAGTCATAATGAGTGTTGTAGATGAGTGCAGAGAACTGCAGAACCATATGCAGCAGAGTGTGACTGTAGCAGAGTGAGCTGGCAGATGGTGTTATTGTGATAGAGTGTGTGGTGAACAGTGTATCCTGCAGTGATCATGTTGTGAGAACTGAATCAGGGAATGCATAGCACAGAAGTACTGTTCTACTCACAATAACACGCACACAAAAACAAACAACAAACAAACAAATTTTTTAACTTCCTGATTTGGAAACTGTTAACCGAACACAGTATCACATAAACCCTCTTACTGTAATCATTTTAGTAGTATTGAATATAGTATTAGCGGTGTATGTAGTTAATAAACACTTACTATCAATGTAAACAGGTTTTATTTCAAAAATTCACAGCCTTCACATACTTTACTGCTCTCTCTCTCTCTCTCTCTCTCTCTCTCTCTCTCTCTCTCTCTCTCTCTCTCTCTCTCTCTGTGTGTGTGTGTGTGTGTGTGCACATGTGCACGCAACAGTTCTCTCTGCAGAGCGTTCCTCACTTCTGCAGACTGGGAATGATGTCTCTTTATGGAGTACAACACACCAGAAAAAAACAAAGGTTTGGAACTGGATCAGGTACTGAATGGTCAATAATCCTGAGTCTAATCCACTAGAACATATCAGGACATCCCCATCTACATGTAATTCAACCACATAAACATATTTGTCCAGTTCTATATGTACAGTTCAATTATATTTACAGTATTAGAAAGAGACTAAAAAGCTTAGTATATTTGCTTCCAGAATTTCATTGAATCTATTCGTCCCTCCACCCATGAAATTGTCCCCATGACATTGGTTGCAAAAAACTTCATTTGCAAATGTCTAACACTGACTTTGGTGGTGAGGATGCAGGAGTTCCTGTTAATTGTCCTGTCATTTCTTAATTACAGTTTGAACTGAGGAAATGGCAACCTGAAAATGATTTGCAATCTTCCTATAGCCTTCTCCATCTTCTTTACTTTGTAGCCTCAACCATTTTCATTTACAGAGTGCTAGGCAGTTGCTTAGAAGAGCCTGTTGCTGCCGTTTTTGCGGACAAGGTTAGAGGACTCTCAGTATTTATATAACTTCAATTTGCAACACTAAGCCTTTCCTAATGAAGACTGTGAATAAGCCATAACCCTAACAGGTTAATTAAGGTCTTAGATTTTGATCAAAGTTATCTGAGTGCTCAAATCTTTTCCTTTCCTTTTTCACTCTAAAATTGTACAAAACACTGTAAAACACTGATTAAAATGTTGGAAAATGTTTCATCCTTAGCATTATGAACCTTTTGAAGTCCATTTCAACTTTTCATTTCTTATTTCAACTTGCTTCACTGTTCACTGATCA
>CM067511.1:19538153-19540653 GCA_034509495.1 Acestrorhynchus altus | reverse complement strand
CTCTCTCTCCCTCTCTGATTTAAAGTTGTTCTGCTCCACTTTTGGTGAATTTCATAGAGGACACAAAAGTACACCACAAACCACACACACACACACACACACACACACACACACACACACACACACACACACACAATCCCAGCTGAGCTAAACGAAGCCACTCATTTTCATTCTTCATCACTGAGCTAAAAGTTTAGTTTGCTGAATTGTTCAACACACACACACACTTCCTCTGTTGCACATATTCTCTTCTGCATTCTCTCTCTCTCTCTTTCTCTCTCTGTCTCTCTCTCTCTCTGTCTCTCTCTCTCTCTCTCTCTCTCTCACACACACACACACACACACACACACACAAACACACACTTACAGTATGGATGTAAATGTCTGACCTCACAGCAGCTCAATTATGACTTCTTTGGAAAAGATTCAGTGAATCATGTAAACTTATATGCACACATACTTTCCTCCTCTATCATACACCCTCTCTCTCTCCCTCCTTCTGACATATACAGACTCATAATACAGGTGTAATTGTAACATATTACAAAATACTCACAGTTCTTCCTGTTCTCAGAGTACACACAGAAAAAAGTACTCACAGTACACACAATATAAAGTACTCACAGTTCTCACTATACTCAAACTACAAAGTACTCACAGTTCTCTGTATACTCACAGTATACACAGTACAAAATATTCAGGGGAGAGGGAGGGTTTCTTTTTTTTCAGGGATAATTACTTCAGTGTGTGTGTCTGTGTCTGTGTGTGTGTGTGTGTGTGTGTGTGTGTGTATTATTTTGATATAAATTTAAATACTTATTTTTTACATATGTTTTACTGATTATTGTTTCATAACTAACGCAATGTAAATATAATCAGTCTTAATTTACAGGTTCTGTTGTTTGAAACATTTCCTGCTTAAATAGTGTGATTTTTTAATGCTGAATTAAACAAAACTGTTGTTCTGGTGTTCCACTTCTAACCTGACACTAAAGGTGTTCTTAATTATTATTGTGATTTGTTCCCCTAAATAACCACATATCATTCATTTACAATATATAAGTCTTTTCATTCATACAAGTGACCCTCAGAATTCATCATTCTTCACACATACAACCAGCCATACCACCACACCACTCCCGTATTGAAATGACAAAAATCTTTGTGTGTGTGTCTGTATATATAAAGATGATATGTATGTGTAATGTAATGAAACACTGTGAAAATGAAACAATGTTTCGGAGGGCGATGATGTTAGTGATACTGTATCACCCAGCCTTCAAACCTTAACTGAACTATGTGTATGTGTGTGTGTGTGTGTGTGTGTGTGTGTGTGTGTGTGTTTAGTTCCACGACACCACTCGTGGTCAGCCTGGTCAGTTGCCGTGGCGACGGGTCAGCCAGGGTGAAGACGATTATGGGATGTGTCTGAGCTTTATGGCTGACAGACTAAGAACACACTGAAGTACAAGGAGCAGTGAGGCGTGAACACACACACACACACACGCACACACACACACTCACACACACAGACACACACATGCTGTTTCACTCCCTCCCCGTCTGGTACATCTTTTTTTTATCTTTTGTGTGTGTGTGTGTGTGTGTGTGTGTGTGTGTGTGTGTGTGTGTGTGTGTGTGTGTGTGTGTGTGTGTGTGTGACCTGCTCCTTTTTTCGGCAGCTTTATTTCTGCAGCTCTTCAGATTCACTAAGTCTCATAAGAAATCATCCTTATAAAGAAACACATTAAATCAAACATTTCCTTTCAACCTCTCTCACCCCAGGACAGAACACTATAAACGAGGGCTATTTAAAAACTATTTTGTGTGTGTGTGTGTGTGTGTGTGTGTGTGCACGCTGCTTTGTTTCCTACTAATGTAGTGTCCCAAATTATACTGGTGTATAATTATACTAGCTCAGTTACATGTTTCTAATAAATGACAAAAAAGCATTTTGCTCTTTTACAAAAACAAAACGTCATTTGAATACTTGTTTAATTGGATATAGATTAGCCAAGCATAACCAAATTGAGTACAATACGAACTGCGAGCAGTTTAAAAAGGACTAATGTCCTTTTTACCCAATCTACTACTCTCAATCTGTTTGTTAGCAGTGCTATCCTAGTTTCTCCCATTGTAAACTAAAGAAACTGATGTCATATAACAAACATGTCAACGGTACAACTGATCAACTGTATCTGGGCTTAATGTCCAATCACTCTCAGTTGATTTTTCATTGCATTAGCATTATCATAAATATAATAAACTTGCAGTTGTGGTCATCATAAATCAGTGCTTATTACCAATATTACTAATTGTGGTTGCTGGGGATTTGAACTTTGCTTCAGTAAAAGAGTTAATTATCTTTTAATCTTCTAAATAATAGAAAAGATAAGACATTAAACCAAAACTGAAGTGTGGGGAGCGCAGTGCCCCCCAGTTCTCCTGTATAGACAATAAGGCTTTGAGTTTCCATTGTTTGTTAGAGAGTAAAAGGCAT
>CM067511.1:19485653-19533153 GCA_034509495.1 Acestrorhynchus altus | reverse complement strand
AACAGTAGTAAAACAAGTGCAATATCCCTCCTACTGGACTTTTCATATATTATTTATGTTACATATTTTCAACCATGCGGATTATAATGAGGTGCGGCTTTTTCTTCACTTGCCAGGGGGCGCTTTAGCAGAAAGTGAAAAAGGTGGGAAGTCAAAAGTTGGAAATTACAGAAGAAGACGTTAATTTTCAGTTAGCACATGCAAGCAGCCACCACCACAGAGAATTTTGTTTTGATAAATCCTTCACAAATCTAGCCGCATGCGCAGAGCATCATTTTCTGATGTCTGTCAGTGGATCCTAACAGCGTGGAGCAGTGAAGAGGGTACCACAGCTTCAGAGCCAGCTTCACCCCGGAGAGCAACACTGACATCGACACAGAAAAAGTACTCCGACACTGAAGAAGATGACTTCAGTGGTTTCAGTGCGCAGGTGGACGATGAATAAACCAATCAATAATTTTTTCTGTTTTGCTTGATCAGCACTTTTACTTTTATGCTACAGACACCGTTCCGAAACTAATCAGTTCATTTATGTTCAGTTAAACTACATTAACAGTTCGGTAGATATCAGCGGCTTCTAGCCCAGTACAGCTTATATATGTTACTTTCCAGTTTTTATTAAAAACTTTGCGGATATGGCTTATATTGAAGTCCGCTTTACAGTCTGGAAAATACAGTATATATATATATATATATATATATATATATATATATATATATATATATACACTAATTAATAACCATATACATTAGTACATCATAAATAATAACAATATACTTTAAATAAAGGGAACATTTCGGTATATGGTTATTATTTATATTATAGTAAAACAAATCCTATTATTTACAGTGCAAAAATATTATTTTGCTACTTAATGTATAAAGAAAAATGTTGTTATTGTAAAGAATAACCATTTACACTGTAATACGGTATACTGAATGTGCCATGGAAAGATGCCAACTGACAGGACAGATCATTCTGCAGAATAAATTAACATTAAATGAGCAGAATCCAAATTAATGCCCCTCTTAAAGTCTGATTCGCAGTGTGTAATTTGTGTCAGGGTGCTGTGTGTGTGTTTGATAAATGAGCTTTAAAGGGTTAAACTCTCAGTGTGACTTTTGTCTCCTCAATCAGCAGGCGGCTCAAAATCTCTTTATCTTTATTCCTTTATTCTTTTACTCCTCGCCCTCCTCCCTCGCTCCTCAATGAAGATGTCAAACTTTTATTCTTCTGCTGACAGCGGAAAGAGAGAAAGTGTGAGAGAGAGAGAGAGAGAGAGAGAGAGAGAGAGAGAGAGAGAGACAGAGAGTGAGAGGTTTTAGAGGGAACAGCTCGAAAAGACAGCAAGTGAGCAGCTGAGAACAGAAAAAGAGAAAGCTTTTCACTCTCTCTGGATTCCTTCTCCACTGTTGTTTGGAGATTCTTTGTCTCAGTACTTTACCAGGAAGTCATCATCATGAACGTCTTCTGCATTTCTAAATCTTCTACAAAATCCACTCCTGAACACCGAAACTCTCCTTCTTGTCTTCATGTGCTAATCATTTTCTGATCCTTTTTGATTTTCTTCTTCTTTCTTTTCACACTTTTTCAACACTTTTTTTGCTTTTCTCCATCTCTTGTTTTTCTCTATCTCCACCATTCTTTTTTAATCTCTTCACTGGGATTTCCTTGTATTATAAACAGAGTAATGAGTTAAAGAATTTTACAATAAAAATAGAAACAATTTATGAATAGAAAAAGTAAAAATAACAGTAAAAACATAATCAAAATAATTTAATTATAACGATGTCACAGAATGACCAAATCAATGTTGGTGCACATAACAATCAAATATTCAGATGACACTAACAACGAACTGACAATCTGTTCCAAAAATTATTCATGTCAATCTAAGAGGTAAAATGTATTGATTTGGTCCCTTATATCCATTCCTCCTTTTAAAACACACACACACACACACACACACACACACACACACACACACACACACACACTAAACGGAAAGACCCTCTTCGCATTTGTTAGAAGGCTACATGGGATTAGTGCTGTCACTGAATGGCTCCAATTAAACACTGAATACACCAGCCATGCAAATCAGAGCCATTCACACACACACACACACACACACACACACACACACACACACACACACACACACAATTTTCTCTCTCTCTCTCTCTCTCTCTCTCTCTCTCTCTCTCTCTCTCTCTCTCTCTCTCACACACACACACACACACACACACAAGCATTCCAAGAGAGGCTTCAGATCACATGACTTGGTATTAGTCCAAAAATCCACAATGCACTGACATGACATGCCAATAAAATAACTACACACACAGTTTGAGCTTCTAAAACGACAAGTTTCAGCATTTAATTTGCTCAAAGTTTCATTTTGAAAGATGTACTAACAAGTAACTTGTGCTAATCATGCTGAATATTCAATAAAGTATTATTATCACTCCATTTCCTATTTAAATAACCAGATGATCAAATGAATGATAACCAAAATGGCCTTATAAACATTTATTCAATCTAGAAACACTAACTGAATCTAGAACCATTAAAATAATTGAAAGCCTGAATGGAACAGAACAGAAAAGAATAGAACAGAACAGAACAGAACAGAACAGAACAGAAAAGAATAGAATAGAACAGAATAGAACAGAATAGAATTGAGTTTATTGTGGAAATTCATCTTTGGTCACTCAAGGCATTAAAAACATTGACAACATATAAACACATCATCAGTGGAAAGTAAATAAATTCATAAATATATAAACACACTAAGAGATCAAAATTTCCACTGAATTTGGTAAAAAATGATCCACTTAAAATATGCTTTGTGGCGTTTGGCATCCTAAACGGTCTGCCTGCAAGAAGCTGTTCAAAAAGTGTCATATGTCCTTTTTGATGCAGAGTTTTTTGAGAATGATATACAGTATACAGGCCCATATACAGACCATATATCTTTGACTTATTTTTCCCAACTTACTGCACATTTTCACTATTCTCATAAGCTTTCCTTTACACCTGCAGCTTATATAGCAGTGCTAACCAGTAAACGTCCTGCTGCTAAATATCTTCTCCTTCCCCATCCTGTTATTAATTTCCAAATTAATTTGGAAAGCCATCAGTTGACATCAATTTTGAAAAGTGATCAAATCTATTTGTATAGCCTTCCTAATGAACCAAGTTTAGTTGGTTCTAATTAAAATGAACTATGAATATAATAACACTAAACTGAATCTAGAAACACTAAACTGAATCTAGAAACACTAAACTGAATCTAGAAATACTAAAATGAATCTAGAAATACTAAACAATTATCTGGAAACTCTAAACTAACATTAAACTGAATTGAGAAACACTAAAATGAAACTAAAACCACTAAACTTACAAAGAAATTTGGAAACATTAACTGACTCTACAGACACTTGAAGGTAAAAAAAATTCTAATTAATTACTGAAACACTTCACCTAAAAACAACAACACCAACAAATTTATACAGAGCTGAACTGACAGAGGGAATAAATGGCCATGTGTTTTTCAAAGTCACAAATACAGAGACATTAACAGGACCAGCAAGTATATCAGAGATTACTTGCGCAGTAACGTGGTACAGCACAGCTTCAATGTATTATTATGCATATTCCTTATGATATTTATTGGATTTCCAGATTGAGTTCTGCTGATCTTGCAGGTCTTGCAGCTATCTGCTCTCCACTCAATGGACTGGTTTCGCTTTGTCTGTGTTTGTCTAGTTTAAGTGTATTCTGATGATAGACGTTTGACTTCAATGCATGTTTTTGTTGAGGTCTGTCATCCTCACAGTGCTTGTGAGAACACTGTTAGTTCATTATAACTGGTTTCTGCTCTTTAGTTACCCAGACAACATGCTGATATGAGGCTGACATGGGTGGAATGTAGGCTAGGTGGGTTGCAGGTGGGCATTGGCTCTTAGAGGATTTATGTAAAACTTTTTGTTGTTACTGGGACCCAGTACGACTTCCCAAAACACAAACTTATACCCCATCATTTACACTGTAGCAATGAGGCCAACAGCAAACAGGTAATAGAAGCATATAATTAGCACAGGTGGTAAACACCTCCTTACTTGTGACTATAACCTGTGGTTTCTTTGATCCATTGTTAGGTTACAGTGGACTGAATAAGATGGATTTCAAGAGATGTGTCTGGAGTGCTGTTATCTTAGGTCTCATAGAACACCTCTCAGCCAATCATATTAAGAGAAGCAGATGATATATGCAGTTAGAACCATGCTAATTGGTTGGGCATCCAACTTCCATTATTTGTTAGGTTAATTGGCTCCAGTGCTAATTTGTGGGTGTGTGTGGTAAAAAATAAATAAATAAATAAATAAATCACAAAAACACTGCTTCTGCCCTTCTGTTCACACACACACACACACACACACACACACACACACACACACACACACACACACACACACAGAGAGAGAGAGAGAGAGAGAGAGAGAGAGAGAGAGAGAGAGAGAGAGAGACAGAGAGAGACAGAGAGAGAGAGATAAGACAGTGATGCTGATGAGAACATTTGGGTGTTGTTTTGGCCTGTGGCCAACACTCAAGGTGCATTAGCATCACAGTCAGACATCACATCACACACACACACACACACACACATACATACACAGGCTGCTTTACAACACAGACAACCAAATACTCACATTTAATAAGTCTGATCATTTAACACACACGCACACACACACTACCCATCTACTAGTAATAAAGCCATCTGTTTGAGTGACAGCCTGTCACTGTCCTGTTTGCTTCCCAGGAGTCTCTCTCTCTCTCTCTCTCTCTCTCTCTAACTCGCACACACACACACACGTACATGCATACACACACACACACACACACCCTCTCTCACACACACACTCTGTCTCTCTCTTTCACACACACACACAAACATACACAAACACACTTATCTGTCTTTTCTATTTTAACTTTTTCCTCTCTGTTTTTCACTCTCTCTATTTCTCTCTGTCATTGTTAGTTGGGTGTGGCAGTGTAGCTCAAGGCAACTGAGTGTGTGTGTGTGTGTGTGTGTGTGTGTGTGTGTGTGTGTGTGTGTGTGTGTGTGTGTGTGTGTGTGTGTGTGTTTAGTATGAAACAGACACACAGGTAATAAAATGTCTGCTGTTTTTTGAGGAACAGTCAGCCCAGTAAAATAAGCATATGTGTCTATTTTCTCTGTTTGTGTGTGTGTGTGTGTGTGTGTGTGTGTGTGTGTGTGTGTGTGTGTGTGTGTGTGTGTGTATGTGTGTGTGCGCGCGTTTAGTATGAACCAGACACACAGGTAATAAAATGTCTGCTGTTTTTTGAGGAACAGTCAGCCCAGTAAAATAAGGAGATGTGTCTATTTGCTGTGTGTGTGTGTGTGTGTGTGTGTGTGTGTGTGTGTGTGTGTGTGTGTGTGTGTGTGTGTGTGTTATCTGACTGAATTTTGAAGATGTGCTCCTGTTACCCAGGAATAACCAGTTTGTGTGTGTGTGTGAGAGAGAGAGAGAGCTTTCAGTCAGGGTCTGACAGTTGTGTAATGTTTGAGCCGTGAGAAAGTGTAAAAAAAGAGCTAAAGGGCAGAAACACACACACACACACACACGCACGCACGCACACACACACACACACACACACACACACACACACACACGCACGCACGCACGCACGCACACACACACACACACACACACACACACACACACACACACACACACAGAGTCTTAATAAACCTTATTAGAGTACTTATTTGATATTATGCTGTACATTCACTTTATATTACATAATTGTTACCTGTAATAAAATTACACAACCACTTGTATGTAATTAATATGTGCAATTGATCATTCTAATTAACTCTGACCCTCTGACCCATACATAGCAGTGCAAGCTAAAGCCCAGCTACCTGTGTGTTTTGCTGTGCAGATAGAATCTGTGATTGTAGTGCCTTTGATTCAAACACACCTCTAGAGCTGTAGCAGCTTCAAATAGCATTTTTATCATAAAGTATGTGCAAGGCTCTTCTGACCTGTACTTGAACTAACTGCACTATGTAACTCTGGGGAAGCAGGAAAGATAACACTCACAAGAACTGTTACCATCTTACATGCACTGGAATTTTGACATCTATAACCAGCTTTTCAGTGATGTTCAGATGTTCAGGGAATCTGAGGGCCACGGTAAAACATTTATCTTGTGCCTTTTGAAGTAGTCTATTGTGGATTTTGGATGTGTTTAGGATCATTATCCATTTGTAGAAGCCATCCCCTTTCAAATTCAGGTTTCTTTTCTGATGGTGTTTGCTTCCAGAATTTGCTGGAATTTCATTGAATCCATTCTCCCATATACCCATGTAATGTTCCCATGCTATTGGCTGCATAACCCCAAAGCACAATGGATCCATCTCCATTCTTAATGGTAGGAGGTGCTAATTGTTCATGACATCCGCTGCCATTTTTTCTCCAAACATTCCTTTAATCATCGGTTCTCACGACTTGTTTCCAAAATGCATTGTTTAGGTGTTCCTTTGCCAACTTCCGATGCTAAATTTTGTGGTGATGTGGTGTCACATTACAACCACAAATATAAATGTATGTCATTGGAATTTAATGTGAAAGACCAACAAAAAGTGGTGTACAATTGTGAAGTGTAAAGAAAATTATACATGATTCAAAACATTTTTTACAAATAAAAAACTGTAGTGCAGTGTGCAAAAGTATTCAGCCAGAGTCAATACTTTGTGGAACCACCTGTTGCTGCAATTACAGCTGCAAGTCTTTTAGGGTATGTCTCCATCAGCTGTACATCTAGTGACTGAAATTTTTGCCCATTCTTCTTCTTCAAAACAGCTCAAGCTCAGTCAGATTAGATGGAGAGTGTTTGTGAACAGCAGTTTTCAGATCTTGCCACAAATGCAAGATGGTGTGTTTAGAGCGATACGCAGTGTTAATTCTCTGCCACATATAGCGTTTTGCATTTTGGCCAAAATGTTCAATTTTGGTCTCATCTGACCAAAGCACCTTGTTCCATATGTTTGCTGTGTCCCCAACATGGCTTCTGGCAAACTGCAAACGGGACTTTTCATGGTTTTCTTTTAACAATGGCTTTCTTCTTACCACTCTTCCATAAAGACAACATTTGTGCAGTGCACAACTAATAGTTGTCCTGTGGACAGATTCCCCCACCTGAGCTGTGGATCTCTGCATTTCATTCAGAGTCACCATGGGCCTCTTGGCTGCATCTCTGATCAGTGCTCTCCTTGTTTGGCCTGTAAGTTTTGGTGGACGGCCTTGGCTTGGTAGGTTTGCAGTTGTGCCATACTCTTTCCATTTCTGGATAATGGATCGAACAGTGCTCTGTGAGATGTTAAAAGCTCGGGAAATCTTTTTATAGCCCAAGCCTGCTTTAAACTTCTCCACAACCTTATTCCTGACCTGTCTGGTGTGTTCTTTGGACTTCATGATGCTGTTTACTCCCCAATATTCTCTTAACCTACCTCTGAGGCCGTCACAGAGCAGCTGTATTTGTACTGAGATTAGATTACACACAGGTGGACTCTTTTATTCATTAGCAATCATCAGGCAACTTCTGAATGTAATTGGTTGCACTCAGAGAAAAGGGGGCTGAATACTTTTGCACACATCACTTTTCAGTTTTTTATTTGTAAAAAATGTTTTGAATCATGTATAATTTTCTTTCTTGTTGGTATTTCACATTAAATTCCAATGAAATATATTTATGTTTGTGGTTGTAATGTGACAAAATAGGGAAAAGTTCAAGTAACAAAAAGAACATCAAACAGAATTATGTAATTAATCACACTTAACCACAGAAAGCTAGGGGGTAATAACTACACAAAGCAATGTGATTAATCACATTTAAGAACATGGAGTAATGTCAATGATAGCAATTAACCATAAGAATCAGTTATGCACGTACAGTAATGTGAATAATCACAATTATACACATGGAGTCACACGTGTTAATGGGAAAACTATAATTACATTTAACTACACAAAATGTGATTAATCACAACTAACCATACAAAGCTAATGTAATCAATCACAATTAACAATGCCAACTATTGCAGTTCATCACAATTAAGAATGAAGGTTCAATTGATTAATCATGCTTAACCACACAAAGCTAATGCCATTATTCACATCTTACCCCACAGACTGGGATTAATGTGTGTGTGTGTGTGTGTGTGTGTGTGTGTGTGTGTGTGTGTGTGTGTGTGTGTGTGTGTGTGTATCTAGGTACACACTGTTGTTTCACAATGCTACTAAAACAACATGAATAAGCAAGTGTGTGTGTGTGTGTGTGTGTGTGTGTGTGTGTGTAAATAAGAGTATAAGGTTTCACATGTTTTTTTCCAGCTCAGCACCTCAGAACTTTTTTGTTTGCATATGGGAGAGGCCCTAAGAGAGGCCCTAGTGTGTGTGTGTGTGTGTGTGTGTGTGTGTGTGTGTGTGTGTGTGTGTGTGTGTGTGTGTGTGTGTGCATATAGAGCTTAACCATCACAGTCTTTTGGAATCTATGAATAATATAATCAGCTGTAAAACACAGGTATTTATTTATGAAGGACTAAATTAAAAGACAGTGGAGCTTCACATTTTGTTGCTTAATTTGCAACTTAACATTGCTGAAAATAAACTTGCATGTACATGTTTGTCACTTGTTGATGAGGAGAGTTATTGTTTTTTTTTGTTTGTTTTTTTTCATCCAGCTTTATAGTATATCACAGGATTTGTATGAGTTTGTTTTGTATGATTGGGACTTTATACACATTTCTTACTACCGTATTTTCTGGACTATAAGCCACACTGGATTATAAACTGCACCCACAAAGTTTAAAAACAAAACAAAACTGGAAAATAACATATATAAGAAGAAAAAGCTGCATCTCATTATAAGCCGCATGGTTTAATGCGTGGAAAAAAGTAGTGGCATATAGTCTGGAAAATACAGTACTTGTATTATGACATATTCCCCATAAATAACACAATAAATGATTACAATTACATGAAACTTAAAGAATGTTGTGTTAATATTTAAGAATTATAATGTCTGCTGCTCAGTCACAATTCCCTTACAAAAATCCATAACACAATATATCACAGCAAAATAATAATACATTGGAAATATTGGAAAACAGTAAGCCTGTCTTTGTAAGTTCACAAATTTTCATTACAAACACACATTTAATGTGTAAAATAAATAGAATGTTTATTATGCAGTTTAACACAGAAAGACTTCTCAGCATTACTGTAATGTGTTCATAAAACCTTTGTCACCCCATCCATGTGTGCACACCAGATACTGTACTGTAAATAAACCACTGCTTGTTTTTGGTGGGGATGTGGCTGAGGCTGAAGTGTCTCACTAAGCCATTGGTTGAAAGCTCCCCTGCAATCTCCAGTTTTCTGAGTAGCAAGATTTTATTTTATATCAGGGAGATATAAAAACTGTCTGGGGGTCCACGAGGAGTAATTGTGTGTAGTCCTTGCTAGCAAACCATTACACAATGCTATATTTTGTTCAGCAATTTTCTGTTGAACAACAGTATTATGGTATGTAATAAACGTGACCATAGACAAATTTTAAACAGTGTACCAAAGGAACCACCATACCACCCAACACTAGGTGGTGCTTAGAAATCATGTCGCCTAGCAACACTGCAAAATGCCTTGGTTCACACTAGATTAGGGTAATTATTACACTGCGGAACTGACAGAGTTTACAACAAGATTTTCAAGATCAGGAGTGTTTCAAAGAGAGAGAGAGAGAGAGAGAGAGAGAATATGTGTGTGTGTGTGTGTGTGTGTGTGTGTGTGTGTGTGTGTGTGTGTGTGTGTGTGTGTGTGTGTGTGTGTGTGTGAGTAGGTGGTTTATGGCAGTAAGTGAATGTGCTTTTTGCAGACTGCCTCAAAAACAACCTGCAATTATGACTTCAAATAAAACTCAACCCAGCAGCAATCTCTCTCTCTCTCTCTCTCTCTCTTTCTCTCTCTCTCTCTCTCACCCTCTTCTTTATTTTATTCAGTCTCTGCTGTCCTCTACTTTCTCACTATTTTGTCTCTCTCCCTACCTTTTATACCCTTACCTTAAATTACTCATTTCATCAACTTTTTTAAGTCTCTCTCTCTCTCTCTCTCTCTCTCTCTCTCTCTCTCGCTCTCTCTCTCTCTCTCTCGCTCACTGTAATCACAGGTTTGTCTGAGTGTTGCTAATATGTTTAGACAGGGGGCAGATCCAAAGCTGTTAGGACAGTATTTCATCACACACACACACACACACACACACACACACACACACACACACACACACACACACACACATAATGACACACAGGGACTAGCAGCTGTAGCCTGGCGCTGTTTAGCTGTACTGTAGCGCAACCTTATCCAGAGTGACTCAGGGTAGTCTAAAAATTTTAAGGGCACAGTACACCCAACAATAGAACCCTTAATAAGTGAACCCTTTTTGGAACTATATAGAACCATATGTGAAAAGTGACATCACATTCAGTGCTGAGGTGAAGTTACTTCCAGTTACTTTACTTTTCAGCTCTGAAAGAGAGGTTTATTTTTGGGTTTAGAGACAAATCATTATTTTGTGCTTTATTAGTAATTATTACATTGTAATATATTAATCATCATGTCCATATATTGTCTTGAACTTGAGCTTTTAGTCAAGCTGAACCTGAATAGGAGCTCATATATAGAATGTTCATTGCACTCTCACCACGTCCAATACTTGACTTGCATGATAGCCTTAAGTCCAGTGTTTGTGATCAACTCTCATTGCTCGTGAAGTAAACACGTCAGATACCAAACATATCTCACCTGATCTGCTGTGTCTTATTTCAGTGAGCAACAGAGTTACTAAAGTTGCCAAACTGTTCAAGTTTTAAAATGAATATTGTTTTAATATGAACATTTCTCTGTCACTCTCTCAATCAACACAAACACAACATAGTGATGTGGCCCAGCTGAAAATTCCTGCTTGTGTTTGTCCACATGGTTACAAATCGATTACCCTGTGTAAACCCTTAATGATCTCTTTTATAAATAAAGCACAAAAATAAGCAATCTAAGCAAGTGTCCATCAGTACCATCCACACCTCTCTCTCTCTCTCTCTCTCTCTCTCACACACACACACAACACACACACACACACACACACACACACACACACACACACACACACACACACACACATGCAGAAAGGAAGTGTTCCCAGAGGCGAGGCAGAGAGTTTAGTGTTTATCTAAAGAGAGGTGTGTGATCTCTTTCTCTATTCTCCCTCTCTCTCTTTCTTCTTCTGCTCCTTTGTGTTTGAAAGCTGCAGTGTTTGTGTTTCCCTTCGGCCATGGAAAACAGTCAACAGCAAGGGATTATGGGTAAACCCACAGCAGACACAAGCAGAAGGGCTTCTACCGTAACACACACCAACACATTGCACTTGCAGGTTCAGATACAGTAGCTCTGGAATGTCTACACTGACCTACTATAACACAGAGTCCCTGAGAGAACTTTAGCTTACAGACAGAGGAACTAGCCTACAGACAACAACATACAGACAGAATAAACATGTGGACAGAATAATTAGCATACAGTCAGACTACATCTAGCCTACAGACAGAACAGCCTGCATGCAGACAAAGGCCTCAGAATACTTCCAACAAAATAACATTTGTGAGAGCAGCTCGAAAAGCACTCACGTGTGCTAACAAGTTTGCCTACTCTGTGTGGTTTTGTGTTGCCTGTGGTGTACAATCCACAACCGCAGGTGACTCTTACAATGATTCGATAATCGTTTTCCATGACTGAAAATGATTATCATTGTTCTAGCTATGTTGCTTTATGAAGCCAGAGTCAGGACAAAGCTGCGTATACAGGAGGGATATGTTGTCATCAGCAGCTCCACTCTGACCCTTCATGTGGTTTTTTTTTTCACTTTTACATATTAGTTGTGCCGGTTTTTCCACTTTTGACAGCGAATTATAGGGTTTTTTTCAATGTCTCACCATGAGTTCATAACAATTGGAATGTCTTTATAATCTCTCAATTCATACAGATAACTCCATTCCAGCTCACAGAACTGCACATCAACATTGTCCAGGTTTCATGACAAGCCTTTGTCACGTAGTGGCTTTGTCCACATAGTTCGCCCAGCTGCCAAGTGCACGACACAGTAGGCAAAGCCTCAACACACCATCTGCGGTTATTTTCTTCACAATTATGTCACATTGTTCATTGAAGTCAGGAGAACATTGTCTCCACAAGAAGTATGCTGAGGTCTTAAGCAACATACAGACAGATTAGATAGAACAACTAGCATACTGACGCACTAACTAGTGCACAGAGAGAACAACTTCTATACAGACGGACTCACTGGTATATAGACACACACTGGTATATAGAACTACTATACAAAAAAAAACAACAAGCATACCAACACACTAGCATACCAACAAACTAACTAGTGTACAGACACACTAATACAAAAACAGACTAACTAGTATACAAACTAAATAACATACAAAAAGACTAACTAGTACACTGATAGACTAGCACACAGGATAACTACAATACAGACAGACTAACAAGTATACAGACAGACTAACACAGACAAACTAGTACACTGACAGACTAGCACACAGAATAACTAGTATACACACAGAATAACTAACACACATTAACTAGAATACTGACAGACTAACACAGTAACAGACTAACTAGTACACTGAGAGACTAACATTTTGTGTCTGGATAGGAGGTCTAAACTGTGAAAAAAGAAAACCAGGTATTTACTTTGATTGTATGCCAGTGTGTTCTTCTACAATCTCAAAAATGGTTTCAATGAATTTTGTCATAAAATCAAGTGGACCAAATAGACTGAAATGCTTGGAAGCCTGAAAATTGAACAGTCAACTGGTATTTTTTAGGTAGCAGACTTTATTTTATTTATGTATTTATTTATAATATTAGGAAATAAAACCCTTAAAGGAGATGCTCTGATCGCATAGCGTATTAAGGATATTTACTGGTCTTGGTAAATGAGTAAATGTAAATGTGGCTAAATGTTTTAAAAGTCTATCCACCCCAACCCAACTTAGGCCTACTGGAGCCTCCCAGCTACAAGATCCTATCATGTTATATACATGTATACAGAAGAGTCTGTTCAGTGACAGACTGCTCCTTCCCAAGTGAAGTACCATTAGACTTAACAACTCTTTTGTCCTGCATGCCATCAGGCTGTACTTTTCCTCCCGGGGGCGGAGGAGAGGTAACAGGAGGACAGAGATGGGAAGGAGCAGTGACTAGCAGTAACCAGTAATCTGTAACCTTATAATCACAAGACAACTGGACTATGTGCAATAATAGTTAAACAAATGCAATAATAATGTACAAACTGGACTTTTCATATACTTTCCATATTATATCTAGTATAGTTTTTCTATATTACATTATTATTAAATTATCATTACTACTTTCTTCTTTGTTTGTACTGTAATGATGTTGCTCTGTCTGTATGCTAGGTCTAGCATACAGACAGAGCAACTATACAGACAACTATACTGACAGAGAGGCAGACATAGAGCAGTAGCTAGCAGAGATACAGAGAGAAGACTAGACAGAGAGTGAGGATAATGACAGACAGCCAGGAAACAAATGGCTAGCATATAAACAGATTAAAATCAGATGGGTCTGAGGCTGTGTGGCGTGAACAACAGACAGAATAGAAAGCAGCAAGAGAATAAAGCATGAAGCGGTGTTCTCTAAGTCAGGGTTGAGAGTTAAGAACATTTAAAGCTCAAAGCTCTTCACCGCCTCACACACTTCAACACTTCAATGCTTCACCGCTTCAATGAGAATATACCCACTTTAGACCCTTTACACACTCTCAATGGCCTCATGCTGTGTGTGTGTGTGTGTGTGTGTGTGTGTGTGTGTGTGTGTGTGTGTGTGTGTGTTGAGAGAGCTTGTCACGCTTTCAGACTAAATTCAAGTATAAAGCATCAGAGAAGAGGAGAATCCTGATCTCCACTTTCATCTAAAGCCGTTCTCAGATCAGATGTAACAACAGATAAAGAACCATGTAGTGAGAGCAGCAGCAGCCACAGAATGGAGCCCTGCAGCACACTTGTTCACTAAAAACTGTCCTGAGATCAGTTTACCGAAGCTTCTGAAACCTTCATACAGAAGATCAAATCTAAACCTGTGACACAGGAACCCCCTTATGCTGCTTTCAAATGGTCTCGGTTTTATTGGGGAAAATGAGTTTCCCTCTAGGAGACATCGTAAATAAATTCTTCGATGTTGGATGTCAGACACAATGAACACACAAAGTGGTTGTAGTTACAATGCTGTTTATATTGCAGCTGAGTAGCTGAGAAAAGAAGTGAACATTCAAAATGTAAAGTAATGTTTGCTAGTTGCTTTGGTGTTCCAGGTAGTTTTCAAGGGTTTTACTTTGAAGTTTCTTTGGTGTTTCAGGTTGTTAGTAGTTTTGTTAAGTGGTTGTTAGGGAGTTACTAGGCTGTGCATAGTGGTTGAAGGGTGTTGCTAGAGTACTTGCATTAAGTGCCAAACTTTGCCAAAAAGTTACTGAATGAGTGTAGATTATTGGCAACAGTGTGTGTGTGTGTATGTGTGTGTGTGTGTGTGTGTGTGTGTGTGTGTGTGTGTGTGTGTGTGTGTGTGTGTGTGTGTGTGTGTTTGTGTGTGAAACTGAGGTAGGTGTAGTGGATGCAAGAGACAGTGTGACTCTAAAACAAACAATAGGGAAAAATATGTTGTTGTACATTTAGATCAGAATTGGTCACACATACCCACACACATGTCAGTCTAAATGCATTATTATTTAACAAATAAATCAATACGTAAATTTCACATGCATACACACTAAACTCACTTCATCAAATGCATTTGTTCACACAGGAAGTCTCCAAAGCAAGCACATCAATCTGTGTGTGTGTGTGTGTGTGTGTGTGTGTGTGGCTGCACTCCAGTATTATGTGTTGAGTAGAATGACTGTAGGGAATATGGTCATGCATGAAAAGGAGTTACACAATAGCGTGTTTTGTATGCTCTTAACAACACACACACCTATCAAAAGAAATAAATACAACATAACACTAGAAAATGCAAAACAACAGTGGAATGCTACTGACTCACCATAACTACTGACCTTCTGTTTATACGCAGAGAGGAGAGGAGAGAGGAGAGGAGAGAGAGAGGAGAGGAGAGGAGAGAGAGAGGAGAGGGAGGGAGAGAGGAGAGGGAGAGGAGAGCAGGACAAAGAAAGAGAGAAAAAGAATGAAAAGAAAAACAGAAGAGACAGAAAGAGGCAGAGAGTGAGAGCACATGGTTTGAATATGACTTGCCCATTTTCTTCTGTAGAATATGATGACCACAAATGCTTGAGCAAAAGTCAACTGGCAAAACATTGCACACACACACACACACACACACACACACACACACACACACACACACACACACATACACACATTTTAATACCATGTTGGTTCAGCTGTAGAACAAAGAAGACATTTTGGAAGTTTCAGCACCACATAGTCAGAGTCGGTGTATTGTCATAAATCATAAATCAAAAGAGTACATATGTATATTATTTGAAAGTATTAATGCTTCATATTTTTTGCTTATATTTTGGATCAAGTGTTGATTTCAGAAAACCCTCAAAACATGACACATTCTGCACAGTGTTCTTGTTTTTCATGTTAAATTCTATCCCAGAAAAAAATGACAGTTCAAATAAATAATGCTAAGCCCATTTCTTAGCCCAGGTCATCCTCTTTACATCTTCAGCTTTTTACAGGCAGTATAATTTTGGAATCCAGAATGTCGTGTTTAATAGAATCCATTCTTCCTTCTAAAATCCTGGAACTGCTTCTGTCATGTTACAGGTAAATCATTAACTGAGAATACCACGTGTAGTCATGACTCTGCTTCCAGACTGCAACACGGAAGCAATGTGGAGGGCTTGGAACACCCATTACAGTGAGCAACCTGAGCAACATACAGAGGAAAATGTTTTAAGTTTAAGGTTTATGTTAATGAAATAATTATTCATTAATCGTAATTCAGGTAAAATATTCAAATAATCCCAATCTCGTGTGAATATGGATTATCTGCCAAATGACCTTCACGGTCAGTGAACATGGTTTGCAGTTGTATTGTGAGAATGATGGGTGATGTTTTGATTGACAGGATGAGTTTTAGGGGTATTGAATGAACTTCCATCATGAGAGGAAAAAGAGCTGCTAATGTGGAAACATTGACATTTCCTTTAAGTGAACTGGCACAGTGTGTTTGTTGTGTGTATTGTGTGTGTGTGTGTGTGTGTGTGTGTGTGTGTGTGTGTGTGTGTGTGTGTGTGTGTGTGTGTGTGTGTGTGTGTGTGTTTTTCTACATCTTGCTGTTCTACCTATTGAAACTGTGACAGAGTTAATCTCCTTGCTGTCACTGCCGATTAGAAGAGCATTGATCACACACACACACACCTAGCTGAAGAGAGAGTTTAGTACTCTCTGAACTGGAATGTTTGTGTGTGTGAGATACTATTCAGAGGCGTTACTCTTTAAAAAACTGATCGATTTAACAACAGTGTGTGTGTGTGTGTGTGTGTGTGTGTGTGTGTGTGTGTGTGTGTGTGTGTGTGTGTGTGTGTGTGTGTGTGTGTGAATACTGCAGTCCTGTTTTCTTTATGGGTCAATAATTCCCTTCCCCGGGATGCCCTAATCTCTTTCCAACACACACATATATCTAACAACAAATTATCTCCTCCATCACCTAATTCAATATCTCGTTTGCTCACAATGACCTCATTTTCTCTGTGCTGGTCAGAGGTCCTTCATGGTTGTGTATGATGTCACTAACAAGCTGTTAAAAGGAGCTAGTAGAGCCACACCCGTTAAACAACACCTCATTCCAGTCATTTCAGCAGAAGCTATAAAGAAACACTCTTATGTAATCAAAAGAGATTTTCTATGATATCACTGTAACATTTCCCACATAATGTTTCAGTTGAAGAATTCAGTTAGTGCTTCAAGCCATAAATTTTGACTTTGTTTGTGTAAACAGGCCATACTAAACAGCTCTCATGAACTGTACACATGGTGGTATATATATACAACAATGTAAGCAAGATGATATATTGCACTATATTTTATTACATGTTAGGAAAACATGTGACGTGACACACACATGAAACCGCGTCACACTATTGATTGTCCACTACGATAGAAAGACACAACATCGGGATACAATAATGATATATATGAGTATAACTTCTTCTTATTCTTCTTTCAGCTGCTCCTTTGAAAATTAGTCACAGTGGATCATCTGCCTCATCAATATACTAATATATTTTGCTCTCTATTTGACACAAAGTCAAAGCTTACATGCTTCAAGTCAGTTTTTTTATACTTCTAGGCTGCTCTGACCAACTCAAAGATGTAATTGTGTAAGCTGAACATGCTTAGAAGCAACAAGCAGCAGACCATGTAAACTCACACAGGAGCTACAAAAGTGCATAAATATCACGTATTTGCTATGTGTTACATCACTTTAAATTTAAAACATTCAAAGACCCTCTTCCATACATGGGCCTGGTAGTATCACTGTTTGCTGCCACTGGTTCAGGACAGGTTGCCATTAGTGGTGGAGCTATGAGTTGATTACAGCGATTGTAAATTCTACATGAGAATGTCAGGAAATGTCAGGTTGTCTCTGTGAACGACCTAAGAATAAAGAGTCATGCAGTGAGACAAAAAGTAAATATAGCGAACAAGGCGAAGAAATTCAACATTTTAATTTTAATTTTGGTTTAATAGAGGTTGATAGCATGAACAGCCCTAACTAATTGGTCAACAAGATTAACTAAACAAGTCAAGCAAAATAATGAGTTTGGTCAGGCTGGCTATAGACTAAAGATTTGTTTGTCAATCCAAAATAAACCCCAACAATATACATGATGCTGGAGAAGAGACTATGGTTAACCAGTTTAACCAGAAAACTACCCGGTATTTTTTCACATGTAGGGCGATCAGCAGTTAAACCTTTTGCTTGACAGTCAAAAACCTTCTAACACCTTCTACAAACTGCAGATGGTCTTGAGATGGATTTTTCAGGAGGAATGTTATCCCTATGCATTTTTATAAGTCTGTTACTGTAATGCACACTGACTGACAAAAAAACACTTCTCAACTTAAAGATCCTCAGTTGACTAACCAGTCTCAGACAGATGATTTGACTTCCAGGTTTACTTTCAGCCCTTCAGTCATGTTCATCTGTGAGAAACAGCAACAGTAATGTTTGAGTCAAACTGACCTATGTTTCACTATGTATAACAAACCAAAAGTAAAAATAAAAATAAATTTTTTCTCAAAAACAAAATATCCTTATATTCAGCATGGAGTTAAAGGGAGGTCCTGCAATATTCCAGCCCATGCGTCCTGAATACTCTTAGTTCCTGCAGATTTTGCATTGGGGTGGAACGCTTTCCAGTAGGGACAGGTGGGATGATGTGACTGGCCATGGCATAGTATCTGTCTTCAAGGCCAAGCTAAGATGGTAGCAGTATGTGGACAAGTGCTGTCTTGTTGGAATATCACACCAGAGTATCATTTCAGAAAATGTAGGACCACTGTTTGCTGGACCTCATTAACATAATGCTTGTCACTGTAATGAAGACCCGAATGTGATCTTCGTCCTCCTGGAAATCTGTACCCGTGCTTTGACACCAGGCCTCAGGATGTGTGATGCATGACAACAAATGTTTGATTTTGGTGCTGCTGACTACAGTACTTCCACATGGGTTTGTTATTCCACTGCCAGTCTGGGTGAGTCAGTAAAGATTGGAAGGACACCATTGCAGTCAGACGTTGTAAATGACGTAAATGATTCCTTCTTGGTGCAACGATGATGAGTAACATCTCCAATTATGCTGTTGTGGGTCTAAAAATTGTAGAGGAAACAAACACTGTGCTGTACTGTTGGAAAATACAGTGGCTATGATAAAACGTTCTGAGCCTCCATCTCTGCCTTTTCCTCCAGCTTCCATCTGTTGCCCATTGAGCACACTGACATCAAACATCAGGTACATATATTTATTTTACATATGAATTTGAGTATAGTATAGTATAAATGTTAAACACTTTACTATATAAGTGATGTTATATTTCCCTAATAAGTTTCTAGGTATTTTTAAAGGGTTTATTCAACTTAAATTATTTTGACTTTGTGAGAGTTTAAAGCTGATATATTCACATACTTAAGCATATATTAACAAACATAATACTTACTTAAATAATACAGTAGGTTAACAAACAATCCTTCATCTAACAACTGGGGTTATATATACAAAGGTTTCTTGACCCATAAGGATGCTGGAAACTAGGTCTTATTGCCTATATGGGGCAATTTTAAAGGGGAATGACACAAGGTTTTCCTTGTATGTGATAAATGTGATAAAAAACAAAGCCACTTTATCTTGCAGAGGAACTGTAAAGGTTCTTTACCAATTTAACAGTTCTTTCTAGAATTTTAAAAATGATCCCTTAAACTTGCATATCTTATAGGGAACCAAATGTATATTTTTAAGAGTGCACACCCCTAAATATGTTCTTCAAAACTATCTTAGCAGCGGCATAAGCTCTATGAGAACTTTTGATGACTCAAATAACTCTGTGACTGGTTCTTTGACATATGATGTTCTTCTTCATAACTTTGTACTATATATATATATATCTTTTTATTTAGAATTTAAACTAGTAGCTGCATATTCAAAAACACAAACACACACACACACACACACACACACACACACACACACACACACACACACACACACACACACACACACACACTCACACACACAGTGCTATGTACTACATGTGTTCTTGATCCTAATGATCCTAATATGTTTAAAAACATGTTGTAGATGTTGCTATGTGTAATCTTTTAAAATGGCTGTATACAACTATTTAAATTTGGGTTCTATCGTTTCTGAGTCAAAAAACTCTTTTCAGTACTATACAGCACACTTTATGATCACAGTGAAACTTCAATAATTGTGTGATGGCTTTAATGGATAATTTGAACTGAAGCACTGCTTTGCTGAAGTGCTGAGTTAATCTGAGCGAACACTGGATTAATGATCAGCTTTATTCTCATAATCTTTAATCTCTACTCTAAAGTGATAACACCCGCCCTCCCTCTCTCTCTCTCTCTCTCTCTCTCTCTCACACACACACAACACACAGCTGTTTTCACATGTTTAATTTGAAGTACAGAATCTATCTCTCAGTGTGTCAGTGTAACACTACTTCCCTCTATACACATCAAACTATTTGTTTGATTTTGTTCATCAAGCAACTTTTCCAATTCATTTACTTCTTCTTTAGCATACATAAAAGTAAATAAAGACTCAAATAAATAAATAAATAAATAAATAAATAAATAAATAAATAAATAAATACAACACTAGACAATCTGCCTAAACTACAATCTAAATTGTTACAACACCCTATTAACACCGTGTGTGTGTGTGTGTGTGTGTGTGTGTGTGTGTGTGTGTGTGTGTGTGTGTGTGTGTGTGTGTCTGTGCATGTGCAAGATTCAGTAGGCTTTCCGTGCCATAACCCACATGCCTTCTGTGGCGCTATTGAGGTGTGTATGTATTATTTCCATATGTTGCAGAAGGGTTAGAAATGAGGACAAGCTTAAAATCCAGTTGATAGGTCTTCAACTACACACTCGTCGAATACACACACTCCTTTGGAACATACACTGCTGTTAGTCAGGACTCCACTGATATATATTTTATAGTGGTAGTACAACTTTTCCATTCTCATACTTATAGTGACATTGTAAGTATCAGCAAATACTTATAGAAACTAATAAACTTTATCAGACAATGCAACATTTACATACATTCTTTACATACAATGTAAAGGAATTTTTCGATACATTCACACTGCAACTCAAAAAAGTGGCTCTTTACTATACCAGAACCTTTTAGAAGGTACTATAGAGAACCTATTTCATTACTATATTGAGCCTATTCTCAGTATTATATTAAGTCCCTTTCCAGTACTACTTTTTTACATTTTTAAATTTTCAGTACTACATAGAACCCTATTTAATTACGAAATAGATCCCTTTTTAGTACAATATAAAACCCTTTTAGTGCAACATGAACACTTATCTGTACTATATAAAACCCTCTAGTACAGTATATAACACTTTTCGTATTTAAATATAACTTTTTGTAGTACATTACAGAATTTGTCAAGAAGTTATATAGCATTTTTAATTACAATATGAGCATCTAAAATATTATATAGAACCTTTAGGTACAATATAAAAACATATTTCCTATTAACCCTTTAGTATAAAAAGGAACACTTTTCAGTACTACATAATATCTTTATAGAAAAATACAGAACACTTTCCGTACTATAGAGAATCTTTTTAGTACAATATAAAAACTTACTGGAAATTTCAGTGCTATACAAAATATCTTAGTAAAATATAGAACTCTTTTCAGTATTATATAGAATCTTTTTGCCACCGTATAAAACACTTTTCAGTACTATATCAAATATTTTAGTGCAATAAAAACACTTAAGTTCTATATACTATTTATTATTTTGGTATATTTTATACAACTTTTCTCTTTTCTTGCATTTTCTTTTCTGTTTTTTTTAAGCCTGTTTATTTAATATATATACATTTATATATATATATATATATATATATATATATATATATATATATATATATATATATATATATATATATATATATATATTGCATTGACTTTCACTGCAAGTTTTCTTCTGTAAAATTACTATTATGGAGATCAGATTTTTTAATGCTGTGTAGCTGTTTCATTTCCCTGAAAAAAGATGTCAAATTTGTTCCATGTGTTAAAAAGAAACAAAAGCTGTGTGAGGTTTTAAGGGAACATTACTTTGTGTGGAACTGCTGTAAATTTGAAGTCATTTAAATTTACATTTTTTGCTGTGACTATAGATTCAGTTCAACAGTGTTCCTTTTTTCACCTTAATAAAAAGCATCTACTTCTATAGGCTGAAAGAGTCTTCAGCATAATTGGTCTTTACGGGTTTGGACAATTTACATTTTTTACCAAATTAGAAATATTATATATTATATGAATTTATGAACTTCCTTTAAATTAGTACTGGTGATAAAATGCTGAGAAGAGTGTGGGTTTCTGGAGAGCAAAGACAGAGCAGTTAAAGTGTCCTGGGTTCAGATCATGAAAAAGGCTTTGGAAACTCAGATAAAACACATTCACAATCAGATACACACAATGCACATTTACAAAGCGTCTTTTTACAGTCTCCCTCACACACACTCACAACACACTCTTAGGTTAACTGATTTATCAGATGATTTAAAGAGAAGGCTCTTCAACATGCACAGACACACACATGCAGGCACAGTGACAGTTCAGCAGGATAAGCAAACAAACATTAAGGGCTTGAGAAAGCACACTCCAACTGGTGTAAAACCACGCACTGCTGTTTTATCACCTGCTCTGTGCACACACACACATTCCCATTCTTCGTCTACACACACACACACACACACACACACACACACACACACACACACACACACACACACACACAGTGAAGTGTTCTCCATTTGAGGGAACAGATAGATCCTCATTTAAATCAAAGTGTTCTTCCATACACATTCCACTACACATACTCTTTACCCATCAAAACATCCCCCATGATCTCATACAATGTTACAATTAGCCTTCACAGATCATTTAAAGGGCAATTCAGTTAAAAGTCTAATCACAAAATAAATCAATGTACACACTGAATAATTCATTGCAGACACTTAATAATTCTGAGTAGATATTTAATAATCCATAGAGGATACTATAAAATGTATAATTTATAACTGTTTATTGAATACTAAATATAAACAACAAAACAATTGATACATATTGATTCATTCATATTGGATCCTGAATAATCCATAATAAATACTGAACAACTCAGTATAGATACTGATTTAATCATAGTGGATACTGACTAATTAATTCTAGATACCGAACAATTCATAGTATATAGTTCATAGTAAATAATTAATTATTTATTAATTATTAATCCCTAGTGCATGCTATATTGAAGACTTCCAATATAAACACTTTCTAATGTATAGCTTACTACAGAATAGTTCATAGTGCACGCTGAATAATTAATAGAGGAAACTGAACAGTTCATCGTAGATATTCATTAATTCATAGCAGATGCTGAATAACCCATCATAGATACTGAATAATTCATAGCGGGTGCTGAAAAATTATATATACTGAGTAACTCATAGTAGATACTAAACAAATGCTTATAGATGCTGATTAATTCATAGTAGTTACTGAATATTTAATAGCACATATTCAATAATGCAAAATGCAGTTAAACATGTTTTGTCACAGAAAGCCTTTCAAACTGCACTAAGTAGGTAGAAAATATTTTTGGTCAATTATGTAGTCACAGCAATTTGAAGTCATTTCTTTTTAACATCTCCTATAAATTTCTTCATCCAGTCATTAAAACGCTGCATCCTTATACGCTGCATCCCTATTTGAATCAAAATGTTTGTTTAAGTAGGTTTATTTGGAGTGTGTGTTGTTCAGCTGCTCATTTGCTTTCCACTCTAAGTGTGTGTGTGTGTGTGTGTGTGTGTGTGTGTGTGTGTGTGTGTGTGTGTGTGTGTGTGTGTGTGTGTGTGTATGTGTGTGTGTGTGTTTTACAGGCTGGAGCTGAAGTGGGACTGTAGACGCCTTAATTAAATTATTCCCCTCTAGTTTTCTGGGAGAAATCAGAAGCATGTGTTGGACCCCGGCAGCCCCAGCTCTCAGCACTCCACCCGGGATAAACACAGAAAAGCACCACATGGACATAAAGCCTGGGAACGTTCTAAGCTTGGCTCTTATTACTGACGTTTAGCTACACTATTAAACTCCAATTATATAATTATATATTCAATTACAGTAGTAAGCAAAAGTTTGTGCATTCCTATTTCAAGTACATGTTGTTGATATTCAGTGTAAAAAAGTAAACAAACAAGTATTTTCTACACAATTTAGATTTATCAATATAGATTAGATTTAGACAATATAGATTTTATTTATCCACCAAATTTTACAGATCGGAAAGAAGATAACCCATATAAAATGTGCCACAACCTATAGATATGCTTGTATAATTGGCCAAATGTTGTGTTATTTTCTCCCAGTTTTATACAATCTCTGTAAAGTCTGTGTACATAAGAAATGCTTTTATTGGAAACTCCAAGAATCTGTTTAAGTGCTGGGCAACTTAACCTGGTAAAATTTTTCTCTATAATGGAAACTTAAAATGGGGATTTGAAACCTGCTTTTTGCACTGTGACAAATCTAGAGTTAATAACTTTTTGTCATTTTATACACACACACACACACAATATAATCAGCTGTTACAGCGCCGTGTAAAATGCCTAACAAGGAGCCCATATTTGATTATACATTTCTGGTACAATTGTGACCTTACGGTGTTTTCTCCATCAGTCAGCGCTACATTTATCAGCTTCAGCAGATATCTGCTCATAACTTACTGTAAGTTGCTAAAGTTACCAAAAATAACCAGTTCACCATTTTATTTCATCCTGTTTAGTTTGATGTTTCTTAGCACCTCAGATGGTCTGTGTCCATTATTAATGAGCCCTTACAAACAGCAAAATTATAACATTTGAGCAACATAATAATTATTAAATGACATTGACATTAATATCAGTGCTGAAAATGTAATGCATTTGTGAATGTGAATGCAGTCACAGTACTTTTCATATAACGATAGGTCTACTGTTAAAACAGCTACTGTTGATGATAAACTGCAGTAAGCTGTGAACAGATCTCTGCTGAAGCTGACATGTAGAACACTGCTTGAAGGAGAACACACAGTAACTTCTAGGCTTTAACTGTTAAGATGAAGATGGGCTCGCTGGAACTCAACAAGTCACGGATACCCTTTTATTGATGTGTAATTACTGCATATTAATAATTTGAAAGTGATTACAACTTAATTAATATTCATCAATTCATTAATAACTACATTTTTTAGGTGGGTACTGATATTCCAATTAGATTTAAGTTCATTTGATTGGCTATCAGTATAACCCTTATTGCTAAGAGTGTACTTGTAATACACAAATCAATGATAAGTAATTTTGAAGCATTTCTAATGAACTAATCATCATGAATCATCCTTTTGACACAGTGTAAATAGGACCTCTTAGATTCATATTATAATGTATTATGAGGAATCATTTTGAGCAGGGGCACAAACTTTCAAATATGATGGTTACATAAAGAATCATATAGTATCTATGGCTGATATTATTTCAGAATCAGAATTACTTTATCTATATAAAATATTGAAACATTAAACATAATATTAAAACATATAAAACATTACATAACTGCAACATTTTAGTTCTGCTGGTCCATCCTCTGTCCACTCATTAAACACTCTAAAGAGTAGCTGACCTTTCCCAGTGTTTTTAGAAAACAAAATAAAAACAATGTAAAGGCTAAGACTGCGGCTAAATTACTCTCAGACTCTATGTTCTAAAATGTTCTAAGATGGGATTCCCAAAAGCATCCCGGCCCAAACGCAATTCGTAAATGGCGACGCAAGCATCACATCGAAAGACTCTCTCTCTTAGGTGCTGACACTTTATGGAGAGTGTTTTGTGTCACTTTGAGTCCCATGGTTCAGTACAGAGAGGCGGGGTCTTTCTACCTGTCCTCACACACCTGAGTCAGGTTAGCAGGTATAAGTAAGCAAAAGTTGACTACAGATAGAATGAGGTGTGTGTGTGTGTGTGTACACATATTGAGTAACAGCGGCCTTTCTCTTGCTCTCTTTTCATTCTCTTCTTTCACTCTTTCTTCTGTGCTTTTCATTGTTCTTTCCATTGTTTTACTCTTTCTCTCTTGCTCTTTACTTTCTCTTTAAACTTTTAATTTTCTCTCCTTATCCTTTTTCTCTTTATTTACTATTTCTCTTTCCTTGTTTTCTCTTTCTCTTTCTAGACTTTTTTTATTTTCTCTCTCTTTCAATTGTGAATTTCTCTCTTTTTTCCTGTTCTCTCACTTTCTTATGGGTCCTTCTGACTGTCATGCTAACTAACTCTCTCTTTCACACACACACACACACACACACACACACACACACACACACACTTGTACACCCACACATTTTCCTCTTTCTCACACACAACACACTTTATGCAAGTTGACCTTAAAGTCTTTCACACACACCACATACAAACACTTCAAAGTGTATATCTATAAACACATTAGTGCATATACATAAAGTCATTCTCTCTCTCTCTCTCTCTCTCTCTCTCACCTGCTGTTGTGGGTGCTCCACTCCACCGGCTCCAGTATCTTGGCCTCCAGCAGCGCGAGGCTGCAGATGAGCGCGAGCGCGCAGCAGCAGCAGTGCAGCGCGCGCCGCCCCGCCGCTCCCATCTCCCCTCACACACGCGCGCGCACCATCCCCTCCTTGCCCTGTGGATGTGTGTGCGCGCACGTCCGTGTGCGCGTGCAGCCCAGCGACGTCCCAAGGAGCTCGAGCGCGCGAAACAACCCAGCGGAATACAAGAACAAGAAGAAAGAGCGAGTCCCTCTCCGGCTCCGCCGCGTTGCTATGGCACCTGAACCGCGGCCGCCACGTGCGGGCCGGTGACGCGGAGTGACGCTCCGGCGCCTCCTCGCAGCTCGAACTCCCCCCTGCCGCAAACTGCAGCCAAACGGGCAGCGCAATTAGTGTGTAAACAAGTCCACCAAACAGCACGCGCTGGACGGCGCTGTGCGCGCGCAGCTCCCTCGTCTCTGTAACGCTTACTCAAAACACAACTCATTCACGCGCTCTGACACACACACACAAGGGAGCCCATCGGTGACGCGCGGACAGGTGACAATCACACTGAAATCAGATAAAAAGTCACATGTGAATAAAGAAAGCCGCTACAGTGCGCACCGGAATCCCGTCAGTGACGTAACAGCCGAATAAACGCTGGAGGAGAAGTCCATTATACTGCTTTTAAAACTCCAGCGTTCCAGCGCACACTCAGACAGAGAGGCAGAGTGAGACAGAGAGAGAGTGAGAGAGAGAGCGAGAGGCAGAAAGCTCCGCGTGCCGCGCGCTGCTAGGAGACGCGGCGTTCTGAGCTCGCTCTCAGCGCAAGCTTCATGGCCCCGCCCCCCGGCCCCGCCCCTTCGGTCACCAGCCACCAATCCCAACGCGGCCACGCTGACACGTCACTGCCCCGATCCCGCCCCACAGAAGTTCCGCTCTCTCAGAAACGCGTGTGCAGACACAGTTCTGCGCGACTTTCGCTCGTTTAGCGCCTTTATCCAACATCAGTCCCAACTTTACAACACATATCTGCCAACGGCCACATTTCGGACATCTGTCCGCTGTTGTTTGTAACGTTTTGTCAGAGAAAACAACACTTTTCTTGTTTAACAGCAGCCCCGTTCGTGTCCCCGCACTGCTGAAGTCTGTGGCTGACTTTAAGGCCTGTTTAAAGCATCGTCTGCCTGTTTATGAAGGCAAAGCGCGGCGTGAAGACGTTTCTATAGGGCTGCCCCGCTTTGGAGTTGTTGTTCAGCGGACGCTACTGCCCTCTATCGGCGGATATCAACCTAGATCCCCGGTGTACGTTTCTGAAACAAACACTAAACTGTTGCACGTATATAACATGTGATATTATAAACCGAAACGACTTTTGCATTGTGCTCGGTTAACTGAGTGAGTTTGTTTGTTGTGCAGGGCTAATATGACTGGCCTTTTCTGAGCTGAGCTGGGCACTGAGGAGCAGCTGGCCAACACTGTGGCCTTCTAACAGCAGGGGTGTGTGAATGTGTGTGGGGTAAGTGCATTGCTTACTTAAGTGCTTTTATGCTGATTTTAAAAAAGGAAAGGAAATACAAGCCTGATTGTTTTATATGGGTTTTATATTTGGATTAAGTGAATTTCTGTGAACATTCCAGTCTGTCATAATACAGTCATTAAATATTACTTATATGATTTATGTAGGTTAAATATTAATGCTTTGTTAAAGTAGACAGTGTGCAACTGTAAGTTGTTGATGAAGACTGTAGCATGTAAAATAGATAAAGAAAGAAAGAAAGAAAGAAAGAAAGAAAGAAAGAAAGAAAGAAAGAAAGAAAGAAAATGTAATATTACAGGCAAACATATTATTACATATAAACACACAACAAGTTGGAAAAAAGTTGCTGCTTTTGATTGAAAGGGGATTATAGTCATTTATTCAACAGCTCTTTACCTATATGTGATAAAAACATTAAAATCAATCTAAACTTTATTTATGTAGTATTTTTCAGACCAAATCAAATTGGGATTCAAAGTGCTTCATAGGTGATGGACAGATTGAAGAATTACAACTAAAATGGTAAGGATATAAACATAAATGTAACAAATAAATAAAGTAAAAAAATAGAATAAAAAAAAATAAAAAAATGTGTATGACAGTACATGCCAGACTAAATAAATAGGTTTTTAATTTGCTTTTAAATATGTCTATATTTTCAGCTGCTCTCACCAAAACCTCTTGTCCTGCTTGGAGGAGCAACGAAGAGAGAGGCACTGGAGGCACTGATTCACAAACCAAAAGCATTTCTGTAGCAACATTCTGAATGAAGTGTAACTGATTGATTGTAGTTTTTATGCAGAAAAGAGAGCATTACTGTTACTCTGTTACCTAAACTGTTAATTATGAAAGCACACATCAGGTTTTCAGTGTTGTTCAGAGAGAAAAATGGGCTAACTTAAGATTTGTTGTTCAAATGATAAAATGCCTTTTTTGTGAGCCTCATACACGAGCCTTAAAATTAAAATGACAGTCAAAAGTCACTCCAAGATTTCAAACTTAAATCCTAGTGTGTTTAGTTTGGGGGTCAGTTTCTCTCTTTGAACCAGTGATCAGTTAATGTGTGTCGAAAGTAAGGCTTGTCCAATTCTATGTTACCTTTGACACAACATTAACTACAATACAAAACAAAAGACAAAATAGAGTGTTGTGATTAACATATTGTTTTTTAGAACATAAAGCAAATACACATTTGTTTATAGACTGCAATATGCATTTACATAAACTATACTTTAATATCCATTCAATTAGTTTTCAAGTAGTGAAGCTCTGAAATTCACAAATATGCAAAAAAAAACATGCACTGCAGCTCACAGCAACTTTCTAATTAACAAATGAGTAAGTAATGTATGTGACATTAATATTTATGAAGTACATTTAACTGACATCAGATTAGTCTAAGGATCTGTGGAAATGGAATAGATTTACTTCTCTGTTTCTTCTTCCTGTATAAATCAGGAGCACACTGATATGAGCCAAATCATAAAGTATAGTAATTGCATTACAAACAAATATTACATTTATATTTACTGGATTTAGTTTTATGGTTAAACAGTGAAGTAAATAATAATAATATAACAGTAAAACAGAGTGCAGATATTTTTCACATTCTGCTCTTCTGCAGTTTAGTAAATTGTGTGGGGTGTTTTCGAGCATGATGTGATCAGTATCTACCAAAAAGTGCCCCAAGGAAGGACAACTGGTCAACCAGTGACATGGTCTAGGCTGCATATTGCTGTTGTGATGACCCACCTGACAACTTACAGGATTTAAAAGATCTGCTGCCAGATATCACAGGGCACCTTCAGAGTCCACACCTCAAATAGTCAGATCTATTTTGGCAGCAAAAGAGGGATTTTGGGGTATTGAGCAGGTGGTTTTAATGTTATGGCTGATCAGTGTATTTAACTAATTGTGCACTTCTGGTACATATATAGTTGATGCTGTAAGCATAAATAAGGTACACTTTCCAGGGAAACTTTTACACACTTTTATTAAAATAATAAATGTTAGTAAACAACATTGTATATATTAGTATACATAAAGGTGGTGTAATGACACATTATGTTCACAATATGTTCAATTTAATTTGCTTCTTATTGGTAAATTATGTAACTTCGAAGAAATAATTTCTAAAATGTGCAGGAAAATGTTGTATTTAAGTTTGTTTCCTGTAGAGGACTTGACTTATTTACGCTCAGAACATCAACAAAATACATACTTGAAACAGGGTTTCACAACTTTATGCACAAGACTGTATATAAACCAATATATCATCACTGTCAGGGAAAACAATAAACATATCACTATATCAAATATGTGACAAATTGACAAATTGATATATTTTGTCACATATTTTATATAGTGAGATTTTTTCCCCTGACAGTGATGCTTTATACAGTAGAGAGATAGAGAGATAGCGAGAGAGAGAGAGAGAGAGAGAGAGAGAGAGAGAGAGAGAGAGAGAGAGATGCTTTGGTTTGTTTAGTGCAATAAACATTTTGCACATGACTTATAGTTCCATTGTTATGAGAGAAAACAGACTTTTTCACACATTTCAAGTATGTAATGTGTGATCTCCAGCTGCTCTGAACACACTCTAAAACGTTCATGCAAAACAAGTAGCAATGATCCTGTATTACACAAAATTAAATATTTTTTGTTGTTGAGTGTAAATACAGTAAGTGAATAACTCCTCTACCAGAAACAAACATAATTATTCCTCTGACACAGTTATTTAGAAACTAAATAACAGTGCCATTATTTTCCCTAAGTATTAATTAAATGTACTTACATCACTTACATCAACTATACATGGAGTTTGACAAGTGGTGCCCAAACATTTGAACATGGCTGTTTAGAAAAGGTCTGCAGAAGAAGCAGGTCTGATCATCCTTCTATAGAAACACATTTTTGTTTATATTTTTAACTTTCAATTCATTGTGATATTTAACAAATTTAGGGTCGGACGTATGCAAATGTGTGTGCTTAGATGTCTTCAGAGTTTAGAGTGTACAGTCTGTGTGTGTGTGTTTCAATACTTGATCTGCAGCTGGTGCTGAGCTCATGTTGCATGTTCTAACACCCTGACGTCCGCTCACACACACAAACACACACACACACACACACACACACACACACACACACACACACACACAAACACACACACTCCCTCTCAAGTCTGAACACATCTAAACACACGCATACACACACTTCTGACCTTTTCATATTAGCTTAGTGCTGAAGGCTTAATATAGAGCTCAGCCTCTACTCTTACATATATACAGTGTGTGTGTGTGTGTGTGTGTGTGTGTGTGTGTGTGTGTGTGTGTGTGTGTGTGTGTGTGTGTGTGTGTGAAAGAGAGAGAGAGACAGAAAGAGAGAGAGAGATAGAGAGAGATAAAGTGGGTCTGACTAAATCTAGGCTAAAGTAAATGATTTAGTGCAGTAAGCTAGAGCAACCTACCTACACAAACACACACACACACACACACACACACACACACACACACACACACACACACACAAACACACACAGACGCAAACACAGACAGGCGCAAACACACACACAAACACACACACACACAAGCACGCACTCACACGCACACACACACACACACACACACACAGACACACACACACAGATACACAAACGCACACACATATACATGCACACACACAAATACAAATAAAGTATAGTAAAATATGAGAAAAATAAAATTAACTAACAAATAATGTAAGTTTATTCTATACCAAATAATCAAATAAGCATGAGTGTGCCCCCAGAAAATGTGCTTGCAGATGCTCCATGTTAGCTGTGGTAGATGGAATCTGTGTGTTCTAAGCACTATATAGCCAACACAGGTGGAAACTCACATGTTGATTAAAGGAGGATCCTGTTTGAAACACTGAATGATTGCATTCAAAGGAGTTTTTGAATCAATAAGAGCTTATTGTTGTTCTTTTACTGTAAATCAGAGTAATGTGTGAAGAATACTACTACTATTTATTCTCCACAGCAGCATTTCTGATTCCAATATAATTAACATCACTGAATGATCACCTTCACTACAGAGCAAAAAAGAAATTAGAACAATGGTTCAGAGAGATAAGATTACTAACAGGAAAAAAGAGACTTCAGAAAGGAATATGTATTTACATGAAGCCCAGTGGGTTTTAAATAAAAATGTTCTATTTAGATATTGTTGCTGTTCAAAGAAAAATGTTTGTCTATTTTACTACCATTGTTTGAACACTGTAGTTGCTTTGTTCAGTGTGCAAATAATTCTGTATGAATTGACCAACTTGGTTTAGTTGTTTATCCACCCCACCTCACCAAAGTAACATAGTGCAGTTTCTGGCATGCTGAGTCTGGAGTAGCAACCATGGAGATGCTGTTTTCCCTATTACAATTTAGTGGAGCATCAACATGATTTTGAAGCTGCTATTTTAGGGTAAAGAAAACACTACATAGCATTTTAGAAAACTCCACATAAACAGGTCTGAAGTCCCTGCTAATTCACTGTAGTTAGAGTGTACCTTCACTCAAATGTACAGAAGCAGCATCTGCACAGGCCGAGTTTGTCCAAAATTAATCTTGGGACATCCATAGAGGGCCAAAAATAAACAGGAACAGGAAGCATTCATCAGAGTAGAGCTGAATTAAAGCTCTGACGCCACCCAACCTGCTTCCTCTCTTTATCACCAGCCTAAAATACTACCTCACACACACAAGCGCAGGCTGCACAGTATACTGGTTAGGACATACTATGACTTGAATGATACTGGAACTCCCACCAATCAATATCTTACCAATTAGCATGGTGCTGACTAAATCATCTCACACTCTCTTCAGATCATGTGGAGTTGTTCAGTAGTCTCTAAGAGACTTCTCAGCTAATCTCTCTGCCCTGCTGTTCTTAATGAAGTGATTTGACAAAGGTGAAAAATCTGTTATGTTTATTTGAATTTGAGTCAGAACTGCTGCTGTGGAGAATAAAACACACCAACAGTAGTGTGTAACAGCAGACAGTACCAGCTGTGTTCTGTCATTACTCTGATATAAAGAACAATAATAAGCTTTTACTGATCTAAATACTGCTCTAAAGGGGATCAAACACTCTCTCTGACAAAGTCTACCCTCAGTCAAAATGAGTGAGCATCTATGTGTGTTATTCCAGGTTCTAAATCCTTAATCCAACTGCTACTAACCTCTCTCACATGTTGTATCTTTGGCATGAAAGGGCTTGTGTGAGAGAAAGTTTCTGTACCTAGGTCATTGTAATACATAAAGCATTGCCTTTATAATGGGTTTAAATTTGGGATTGTAATGAAAGACCATAACCCCTTTAACCGCCATGTTTATGGTTCAGTCATCTCTGAATCATAATATATTTTTCCATTCCAGAGAACACTGTTCCTCTGCTCCTAAACATGTATGCTACCAGTTTAGTGTGTTTAGCAATAGCTCAATGCTATAAGTCTTTATACACCCCTTGTCCATGCCTGGCATTATTCATGGTGCCAAAAGGTTTGTGTTTATCTGCTCCACTGAGTCCTATTCTACTGGCAGCACTTGCATTTGCACGTCAGGGCCAGCAATGGATATAACAAAGTAGATCAGTGCATTCATTCATTAGAAGGGGTGTCCACAAATGTGGACCTATAGTGCATGTATCACTCCAAAGTATCCAGATCTACAGGGAGTTCCATTACTTCACTTGAACTGAATGTTTTAGTTCATTCATCAAATTTAATTTTATTAATTTAATTCTTCTTCTAAATCCTGACAATTTAAAAGACAAGAGAAAACAATCTCTCCTCAATCTACATCTGCATTTAATCTGACTGGCTGAGATGCTGGAAGCTGCTGGTGTAAAGAACTGGATACTGAATTGTGTATTAGTGCCCTGAAATACATCTCAAGAGAGTTGAGTTCTTGTCAGCTGCAAACAGATCAGTGCGCTTTTCTACATATGGCTTCAGCAGCTGTGTAACAGGCATTAAGATTGACCAATGAGAATGACAATTCTAAATGATTAATAATCATTAATAATGATTCTTATCAAGTTTCATCCATTGTTTCATTTTCTGTGTGACAGTGTGGTTTATGAATCACTTATGGTGAATACAAAGGAAAGGAAATAGTAGCAGGGTCAGTTTTTAATGGTAATCCTCATTGAGGATTGAAAAAATATCAGTTATGTTATTTTCTATAAATGTCATAGTATAGCTGGTGATATGATATAAGGTCCCTCACACAATAAAAACTAACACTTTACTGAAGGGCAGTCCATAAACCTACATGACAACAGCATTAGATGGTCATGATAACTGACATAAAGCCATAGTTGTTTATGTCACTTAATGTAAAATGAACCATTTCATGCCAAAATCACTCTGATTGACTGTCACACTATTCAGGCAGGATTGAACATAAATATGGTTCTGATATTCTCCAGAGCTGCTCTGACCAATCCAGTCCAGATTTACATGTCTGTTGTTCTCATGCAGGTGCTCTATTCTGTGCATATTTAGGCCCCCCACATATCTGGTTATTTCTAAAAATGAAGCATTTCCTTTATGTTTTGGCCTCACAATCAAAAGTGCACAGGATTTTAGCTAACTGAAAATGGAGGTTTTTGAATGGAGAAACATTTAGGGCTATATTTTTGGATGGAAATATTTTCCGAAAACATTTATACAGGTATAAGTAGTTATAGTCTCTGAGTGTATGTGTCTTACAGAGATCCTCAGTAATCCTCAGTAAACAGTAAATACTTTCCAAATCCCCACATGAAGATCACGTGACCATGTGCAATATTCAGGTAGTAAAAAAAATTCACTGTCATAATTCCACAATTCACAACCTTTAGTGTTATTTGGTTGTTAATTGTCCAGTTTTCAAATAGTACATTTTTTTTTATTCCAGACATCTCACTAATAAAATATCCAATCTCAACAGTGTTTTATTTAACATTTTCAGCCACTGAATTCTGCACATATTTGGAAAGGTCTTTGGGCTTCTAAATGGAGCAGTGAAAGAAGTAATGGGATACACATACAGACATATTAAAGTTCATGCCTCTATATAACACAATTCTGTCACAGTCGTGTGAATATGTATTTGGGTGTGGTTGTCCGCTTTGGAATTTTATGACAATTTTAAAGTAGTTGTTGAACAAGTGAGTCATAATTTGATGCACAGGTCATTTAGACTAAACAGTTCATCCCACCCAGATAAGCAGATAAGAAAATTCAGAATCATCTTAATTTGTGTCTGTCTGGATCTGATTCATCGTTACTGTTTATGAGCTCAAAAAGGAAAAGTCCCTGTAGGAGCTTCACTGTAAATGCCACTGGATCGTATCAGCTCAACACTGTACTGCATGAGTGTGTTGACGTTGAGCTGTGTCCAAACAGACGTGACTGAACAATAGCCTCCTGAAATAGTTGTGCTGTAGGAGTGTGGTGTGACAGGTGTGTGTGTGTGTGTGCCTGTGTTGAGGGGGATGGGGCCCTCCAACATTGTGTAACATAAATATGCCCACCTTTCCTGTAGATCAGTGAACTTTTAACAGCAGAGCTTAAAGACATTATATACTCACTGTTAAAAAAATAGTTGCCCCTTTAAGGGAGTGTGGGGTTGCAATGCTATTCAGAAGAAAGATACAAAAATACCAGGAGCAATAAATGATGAAATTGAAATTTGTAATATTTATTGACCTACACATACAGATGACATGAAAATGGCATTGGTTATAATGCAGCATACCAAATATTTCAGCATGTAGACATAGAGGTTCCTAATATGTTGTACTATGATAATTCATCCCCTGCTGCTTGAATATTCTCACTCACTCAATCCTGCAGATTTTGAGGGAGGGGTGGAGTATGTCCAATTGCATTTCAAACTATTTCAGTCAAGGATGACCATGCAATCATGCAACTGGCATAGTATTTGTGTCTTCAAGGCAAGCTCTTGAGAGGGCAGCAGTATGTGGACAAGCGCTGTCCTGTTGGAATAGAACACCAAAGTGTATGTTCACAAAAGGGAGGGACCTCATTAATATAACACTGTCAAAATGTTGTCAAAGTGCCTGTAATGAAGAACAAATGTGATCTTGCATTCACTCCACACCAAGACACCAGGCTCCCTGAAAGTGTGACAACAAACCAATAAGAAACTGTTGATCTTGTTGCCTGCGTAGATGGTTTGTTGGTCGTCTCCTCCAAGACAAAAATGCCTAAGATATAAAAACAATATCCATTATATTACTATTATAATCCATTATTGAAAAATGGAGTAGTATAGTATAACTACAAACCTATAAATATTGAAGCAACCCCAGGCAAGGAGAGGACTAATTAGAGAAGCTGCCAATTTGAGTCCCATGGTCACTCAGGAGGAGCTGCAAAGACCCACAGCTCAGATGGGAGAATCTGCCCACAGGACAACTATTTGTCATATAATGCACAAATCTGATCTTTATGGAAGAGTGGCAAGAATAAAGACATTTTTGAAAGTAAGCCATAAGAGGTCTCGTGTCCAGTTTGCCACAAGTCATGTAGGGGATACAGCAAGCATGTGGAACGAGGTGCTCTGGTCAGAAGAGACAAAGGTTGAAATTATGGCCTAAATGCAAACCTCTACCCCTGAACACACCATATTTTTCAGCAGGGGCAGCGAAGATGAGTTTATGGGAAAATGTATGGAGCAAAATACAGAACAATCCTGGAGGATAACGTGTTAGAGGCAACAAAAGACTTGAGACTGGGGCAGAATTTCACTTTTCAGCAGGACAATGACCCCAAGCATACAGCCAGAGTTTAGATCGGTTTAGATCAAAGCATAGAATGACCCGATCAAAGTCCAGATCTAAATCCCATTGAGAATATGTGGCAAGACTTGAACATTGCTGTTCACAGATGCGTTTAACCAAATGTGAAAATGTTCAAGGGTATGAACTTTTTTCCAAGGTACTCTCTATATGTTACAAGTTGCTAATGCTACTCAAAACCCAATAATATCAACAGAGAATTTCACATAGCAACTAGTGAAATATTAATTACCTGTACCTACTCCACAACCAAGCCTATCACAGTAACTATTTTGGGGGATGATACATTTTCCTAGAAACAATTGCTTACTCAGGTCAATGCACTCTCCTCACTCATTTGAAAAATGTTCACACATTGGAGCTGGAATGCAGCTTTTAAACAAGCCCATTTTGGCTCAATTTTCCATTTGTATGGTTGGAACAGTTTTTGGGACAAAGTTAAGGCAAGTTAAAAACTTACATGAACTTACATTTTGCACAAGTTGGTCTATGCAGAGCTTCACAATGCTAAAAGAAGAAATAGAGACAAAAGATTTTGAGCAGGCAATTTATTGAAAATAGCAATTTAACTGAAATAGGCTGTTCATCAGCTGATCAAAAGTTTAAGACCACAGCCTTTAAAAGCCAAAATTTGCTCAAAACATTTTGGACTCCATGTCATTTTCTGTCAATTATTCACACTATCAAGACCTGATGACAAAACGAGGTGGCTTTTTTGCTCACTGAATTTGAACATTACCACCTCATCTGTGTGGTAATGACCATTCACAATGTCCACCTGACAAAGGACTTCTTCCAGGAGAATAACCTTACTATTTTGGACCATCCTGCATGTTCCCCTGATCATAATTAATTGAGTACATTTGGAGAGGAATGGCAAGGGAGGTTTACAAAAATGGACATTAGTTGGAGGAGGTGGAGGAGCTTGAAGCATGAAGCCATCTTCAACACTTTGAACAGTGCTCCCACTAGCCTCCTGGAAACACTTGCACCAAGCATACCTAACCAGTTGTTTGAAGTGACCATCAAGAACAGTGGAGCGACTCAATAATGAGTCCGTATTTGACACATTGATTTTTGTTTTGAGTGGGTTTTCGGGTGTTTTTGATCTGCTGATGAACAGCCTATTTCAGTTAAATTGTTGTTTTCAATAAATTGCCAAAATCTTTTGTTTCTTGTTTCCATTTCTTCTTTTAGCATTGTAAAGCTCCACTTAGAGCCGTCTTAAGATCCAATAGTGTAAGATGCATATTGTTGCAATTTTTTTAACTGGTCCTACAAATTTTATCAGAGCATGCAGAAAAAAGTAGCCGCATGCAAGTTTAGGTGCAGTGCACATGACTGGCCAGAGGTCTCTTGTTGGAACTTTTAACCAATTTTGCATGATGTTTTAGTAGTTTGACATACTTTTACTCGTTACTCTGAATCTGTGATATGAAGCCAAGAAATTGAAATATAACTGCCTGCAAAGTGCAGATCTCAAGTTGTAAGGGTTAATCCTTACCCTAACATTGAATTTATCCTATTCCTTACCTAAATCATCCCTAAACATAACCATAACTTATATTTAATAATTTAGCCCTTACCCTAACCCTACTCTTCAACTTATTCAAAGCAGAATGTTAAATTAAAGTAAGAGTACGAGAAGCCTATTTCCATATTATAGTCATAGACATACATGCTAATTCCTAGAGCACTGCATATGCTTCAATTGCTTGTTAGCAACATTACCCTACACATCAAAACTCATCACAGCAAAAATTCTCCATATTTTTGGTTTATAAAGCAGTTATATTTTTGCTTTGTTGCACAGCATATGGTAGTGATCTTAACATATTACTGACTTGATTGAATTTATTTAAAGATACAGGGTGAGATTAGCATGTTTGTCTGCTGAGAACATGAAAGTGTGTGCGTGCGTGTGTGTGTGTGTGTGTGTGTGTGTGTATGTGTGTGTGTGTGTGTGAGAGAGAGAGAGAGAGAGAGAGAGAGAGAGAGAGAGAGAGAATGGAAAGGAAAGGAGAGAGAATAGTGCAGTAAAGGTGTGAAATTGGCTCATTATGTCTTTGAATATTCCATCAACACCCTTCTGAGCTGCTCCATTATAACTACCCCACCTCCACACACACACACACACACACAGAGAGAGAGAGAGAGAGAGAGAGAGAGAGAGAGAGAGAGATTCTTCCCTCCTACACAGGATCAGTGGGGAATCATGAATAACAATCTTTTTAAGCTCCACCCACTTACCCCCAATGGACCTGAACAGAAGGCTTCTGGCACACACACACACACAGCTGAGAGAGTGTGTGTGGACAGGAAGTAGGCCTTAAGCTGGTTGTCACGGTGAAGCACAGAACATGAGGGAGAAACTCTGGAAGTGTGTATATGTGGATATTTCTGTGTGTGTGTGTGTGTGTGTGTGTATGAGAGAGAGAGAGAGAGAGAGAGAGAGAGAGAGAGAGAGAGAGAGTGAGAGAGAGAGATGTGCTGTGAAATCGCAGTGGCGACTATGACGGATCCTTGTTTCCACCAAAAGTGCAGAGGAATGTGCACACATTATTACTTTTGTTCTTACAGACACCAGTGTGTGTGTGTGTGTGTGTGTGTGTGTGTGTGTGTGTCTGTGTGTGTGTGTGTGTGTGTGTGTCTGTGTGTGTGTGTGTGTGTGTGTGTGTGTGTGTGTGTGTGTGTGTGTGTGTGTGTGCGTGTGTGTGTGTGTGTGCCAGTCCACTACATGGCCTAGCATAATGTACAGTTGCCTAGTTGTATGTTAGGACTCTGGCTGCAGTATTCTGAACTATTTAGGTTCCTGCTTGAATAACCTGACAAGAGTACATTGCAATATTCTGACCATGAGGTGATAAAAGCATGCACTAGTTTTTCAAAACCACATGACTAATATTGTGTGAGACCCAAACAGCTCCATTCCCCTTAAGGCCTCTGATGTCCTGTGGTATCTAACACCATGATGTCAGCAGTACTTTAAGTCATGGAAGTTATGAGGTGGGGCCTCCCTAAACATCAAATGGGTCTTAACAGACCATGGACCTTTGGAACACATTAGGTCAGTACTGACCACTGCATACCAGGAACACACCACAAGACCTGCTCTGCTCTAGTTTAGACCATCTGTCTAATCCAGTCATTTAACCATCAGAAATCAGTCTTTTATAAACTCAGATTCTTTATAGATTCAGATTCTCATGCCCATGTTTCTTCCTACACATCAAATTGAATATGTTATGAGGGGTTGAATTGAAGAACACTGAAATTGAACAAAATTGTCAGTAATCATCTTTTCACACAACATGTACATTAAGAGTGTGCACCCTCCCTTACATCCTTGTTTGTACCTGTGCACCAGAATTATAGTGGCCACTCAGTATAGTTTTAAAAATTTGGGAGGGAGGTTCTAATAAACTGGCCACTGAGCTTAAAGGGCTGAGTCTTGCTAAAACTAGAAAGTTTGACCATATCAGTCCAATCTTATCAGCACTACCCTGGCTTCCGGTCAAATTCCATAGCAATTATACAATTATTTTTTTCTTGCATATCAAACCCTACACAGGCTTGTTCCTGAGTACCTGCCAGATCTAATCTCCCATTATTAGCCTTCATGATCACTCAGATCACAGGATGCTTGCTTCCTACTAGTTCCCAGAATTCAGAAGGCTTCAGCAGGGGGGTACAGCCTTTTCTTACAAAGCCCCCAGCTCTGGAATAACCTTACAGATAGTGTTCGTGATTCAGACACCATGTCAATATCAATCTTCATGTCTAGGCTAAAAAGTCAACTGATCATTTTAGCTTTTGGCTTAGTTACAGGCTGCAGATCCAGGGGCTCACAGACATAGGGAATTATGGTAAAGTGGGATGTTGCTGCTGCCATCTGCCTCCTTCATGTGATCAGATTTGTGATGATGGAGCAATGTTTCAGAATGTTTATGTTACCTTCTGGTTCTCTCCTTTTAGTTAAGCTGTTATAGTCTGATTTGCTGGAGTCACTCGAGAATGTTTACATTCTCCGTTCTCCATAAATCTAAACACCGAACTAATTACATCTCTCTACCTTTTCCTAGTCAATAATGACCCACTGGCCTGGGCTGATGAAATACTAACTTTGAGCTGTTCTGCCCCATTGGAGAAGGACCCGAGCTCCCTGGCCACCATTTCACATTGGCTGCCCACCTTCCAGGTACCGGTCCTGGACTAGTTTTCCACCCTACCCTGGACTACTCGCCCACCTGCCATCACCAACTATGTAGAAATTTACACAGAGCCTAATTAGCTGCTACTGTTACTATTATGTCCCCAATTGAACTAACATTCCTTCAGTACACCTGAGTATTACAACAGATATGTGGGGGTCCAGTGTCCCCTAACTAACTATGTATGAGTAGTTTTACCAGAGGAGGAGGGGTCCCCCCTTGTGAGCCTGGTTTCTCCCAAGGTTTCTTCCTTCAGATTTGAGGGAGTTTTTCCTTGTCACTGTCACCCTTTGGCTTGCTCACCAGGGGGATTATGTCTTTATCCTTTGTTCATGTGTTGTTCATCTTTTTATTTTTTGATTTCTGTAAAGCTGCTCTGTGACATCAGTTGTAAAAATTGCCATACAAATAAAATTAGATTTTACTTTTACTGTTACACTTTCATCATATATGAATGTGATGAATGCCTCGTGCTGCAAATTTTTAAATGCTGAAAATGCAGCAATATTTTATTGTGTCAGATGCCAGAGGACATGTTCAGAGATCATTAGGTGACTGGAGCTCTTTTGGCCTCACACATTATTAGGCAGGTGGTTTTAATTTTATGTTGGTGTCTGTCAGGAGGAGAGCTCTTAGAGGTTTAAACCTTGCACTGATCCTGACCTACTGATCACACCAGTGTTATATGGCTGGTTCCAGATACACAGCAAAAAATGTTTCTTTTGTTGTTTTGTTGTTGTTGTTGTTGTTGTTGTTGTTGTTTTAAACATTGAAGATCACTGTAAATTTCCATGAAAAAAGTACTGTCTTGAAATTCCATGCTAGTTTAGGTTAGTTTACTATCAATGTGCCCTGAAAATCAGTATGCACTCAGAACGGAAGGGGCAGGTATTGTATTAATCTTCATATCTTTGTAGTTTCTTGTCATTTGAAAACGCTGAAACAAAATTTTGAATCAGCTGATTCTGTTCTAGGGTTCTCAATACACTAGGGAGGGGTGTGGGTGTAATGAGTGGAGGAGGAAGTGAGAGGAATACAAGAGAGATTAACAAAGACAGAGATATTGCACCTTTTAAGAATGTAATAAAATCAAATTTATATGTATGGTGCCTTTTACAACTGATGTTATCACAAAGCAACTTTATAGAAATCAAAATAAGATGGACAACACATGAAACATAAAAGATAAAGACATAAATGCTGAGCAAGCCAAAGGATGACAGTGGAGGAAGAAACCTTGGGAGGAACCAGGCTCACAAGGGGGACCCATGCTCCTTTGGTCAAACTACTCATACATTATTAATAAAAGGGACACTGGACCACCACATGTCTGCTCTTATGCTCTGGTGTACTAGAAATCAGATCGGATCTGATGGCTTGATGGTGGTCATAATAGTAGCACATAATTCCATATAAACTTCTGTTTAATTGTAGATGGCAGGTGGGTAACTAGAGTTTTCTGTAGTGTTGAATTTGGAGTGTAGGAGAAAATAAATTTATGCTTAAACAGAGAATAACATAAATAGCCCAAGGCTCCCAACAGTTAGTCTTGACTATTGGTTCAACTGTGTAGAACTTCTACCATTCCTCAAAAACAGAGCCATAAAATCTTGATGAGAGACCAGAAATAAAACAGTAATGATGTATGAGTTTATGTGCTTTTGTGCTTCTGTTCAAAAGAAAAATCTGAACTGATCAGGTCCTACTGGGGATGTATTTTAATGAGAATTATAAACAGAATCTGATGAAAGTATATTTGGATAAATTCTGAATATGAATAACATATTAATTCCACTCACAGTGTTTGTGTAATGCAGTGTAGTTTGATGCATTTTTTAAACCAACTTTGCCAGAGAATGTGACAATAAAGACCTCTGGTCCAGCCACACAACTGGCAGAGAGCTCACAGGCAGTCATATTAGAGGGAAAGCATTTTTTAAAATAGTCCCTTGTGACTCCTTTGTTTTCTTTTATTACAAATATTATTTTTTACTCTATCTATATTTTTTACTTTATTTTAATCACAATTATCATAACAAATATCATAACATATTTTATTTATATTTTAAATAAATTCTTATTTCTAATTACTTTTTGTTGCAACTTTTACATTCTAATAAGACTGTTACTGTTACATTACTGTTATATTACCTGAAGGACTAAATGACTCAATATTACAAACATTGTGCATCAGCACAAAGTTTAAACAGTGTATCTGTGTTTACAAAAAAATGTTTCTGATAAAATGGCCAATGAGAGTAAGCGTTCTCAGTAAACTGGCCACTTATGCTTATGGCCTTGTATACAGAAGATTAGCCAAGTAATGTATGTGTGTGTGTGTGTGTGTGTGTGTGTGTGTGTGTGTGTGTGTGTGTGTGTGTGTGTGTGTGTGTGTGTGTGTGTGTGTGTACACAAATGCTTGCATGTCTGTTTTACACAATGACAATAAATGGTTTGTTAAGTGCTCTTAAGGATCATTTAAAGAGCCCATTACATTTGCCATATGGATATATTGATTCTGTGTGGGGGTGTGTGAGATATATTACTAGAGTATTGATTAAGTGTCAGTGTGTGTGTGTGTGTGTGTGTGTGTGTGTGTGTGTGTGTGTGTGTGTGTGTGTGTGTGTGTGTGTGTGTGTGTGTGTGTGTGTGCGCGCATGTGTGTGTGTGGTTCCTATTTCCTTGTTAAATAATGCATTAATAATGGAGTCCACTCTACTGCTTAAGAGACTGAGAAGCAGCACCCGTGACTAATCGATACACACTCAACCTGCCTCACACCGCCCCCCCCCAACAATCACTAATCAATACCCTTACATCTCAGCGTGCATGTACACGTTCTTCAATAATGCTTGCCACTGGCTATGTTAAATCACTGATAAATGAACAGCTCTAAACACTTCTCCAATATTGACATCATTCATTTTCTCTGCCTAGTTTTTCTGCCTGCAGTTTCTTTAGGATTACTTCCAGCTGGGATCATTTTTTTCCACGTTTTGTACTACTAGTGGGTTAACTTATAGTCAGGTTTAATTGTAGTAGGTTTAATTATGATGGTTTAGTTTCAGTGAGTTTACATTCAGTTTAATTATAATTGGGTTTTAATGTAAATGTAATTATAACTGGGTTCATGTTGTTTATATATGGGTATATGTTATATGGGTCAAGCAGGCACTGGGTGTCTGGTTTGAACACTTCAACACAGAGTTTGAAAAGCAGATTTCAGGTCATGCAAGCAAGGCTGATGAACAGACCATCAGTTCTGTCCAAAAACAGCTGGGCTTAGATTTTCCTCCAAGCCACAATATTCTTACTGAACTTTAATTAAGGATAGTCATGAGTGGGATTAGTTGAGATTAAGTTGAATTATTCCTGAGTTCAGTGATGGTGGGATTTCTCTGGAATATTTTTGTCATACTAGATACAGTTATATCTACATATTTGTGGTTGGTTCATGTTTGATCAAGTTTAATTATAATAGTTATGCTTAAGTTTAGTTATAACTATGTTTAGTTATGATTAAGTTTAGTTATGTCTAAGTTATACCTGCATTTGGTATTATACTTATACACGTTATATAGCATTAGAATGATGTCTGATGTTTGGTTCAAGCAACCACTGGGATTTTGGTTTTAAATCTTCAGGTTTGAAAAGCAAATTTCAGGTCATGTGATTGAGGCTGATGAAGGGACAGATCACTTCTGTCCAAAAACAGCTGGGCTCAGATTTTCCTCCAAATCACAACATTCTTACTGAACAGAGTCACTGTTTTACGCACACACCACACAAACACACACAGGAATCCTGAATATCCCCCAGTTTAAACACAAAGCAGTCTCTGAGTGTAATTTGCTTTATTTATGATTTTATTTTTAGCTGTAGTAACACCAATGTTACACACTGACTGCAGTGCACAGCGTAGTGACCTGAACAAAATCACACCAGCAGCTGCTGCTTTATCAAGACATTACAGAAAGTTAGAATAACCATGTATATATAAGCTGCAATATCAGAGAACAGAAAAGGAGATTTGGGTATCATAAACCTATAGGTTTCCTGTTAAATGTGTGTGTGTGTGTGTGTGTGTGTGTGTGTGTGTGTGTGTGTGTGTGTGTATGTGTGTGTGTGTGTGTGTGTGTGTGTTTGTGTGAGTGAGTGAGTGTGTTTGGCCATGAATAACATTCCTGCATTCCTGCTGTTAATAACGGGAATCTTTCCCATAACATGAGATTAATTTAACTCTTTCCTGGATAATTCCCATAGTTCCCACTGAAATCTAAGAGGTTTTCATAGGATATCAACATATTTGAAGATTATTAAAACAAATTCTACAGTTTTCAATTATACGTTGGGAAATTGGCAAATCTTGTAACATCGTTCTAGCATTACATTTTGAAGACATTTTTTGAGTGAAACTACCTAACAGCTGTTTGAATACATGTCCAGTATTATAACTAGATACTAAGAATTACATGTTAAAACTTGTATTTGAATGTAGAATTAAGTATAAACTCAAATGTTTTTAAAATGGGTTTCTAAAATGTGTTTTAAATGTGTTTTTTTTTTTATTTCAGAATGGTTATGGTTCCATGTGTCCATGTATGAATAAATAAATAAAATAAATCAATTTAGTTATAACTAGTTATAACTGGGTTAAGTTATAGTAAGTTTAGTTATACTTATAGTATTAATTACTTTAATAATATAGAATAGTTCCTCATAACTTTACAATAGCTCTTTATAATTATAGTGGGTTTAATTATTACTTAGATTAGTTATACTGGGTTTTGTTATAATTAGACTTAGTTTTAGAGGTATTTATAACTGGGTTTAGTTTCTAACCCCAGTTCCAGTTGTCCCATTACTTCTGCACATTAAAAGATAACGTAGTATTGAAATGCTTTTCTAGAAATGACCATTTGAAATTATAGGTATGGATGACACTTAAATAAAGTTGTTATTCAGAGCACACACATCTACTTTGTGTATGAACTGAAAATGTAGGCCAGAGCAGGCCTTAAAATGTGTAAATGTGTATGTATGTCATGGCACATTTTATTAGTGTGTGAAGGGTTATGGTAATATTTTTAGAGAATAGTTCCTCATTTGTGTTTATATTAGAAATTGTGTGTGTGTGTGTGTGTGTGTGTGTGTGTGTGTGTGTGTGTGTGTGTGTGTGTGTGTGTGTGTGTGTGTGTGTGTGTGTGTGTCTGAACTTTGTAAATATAGCTGATTACTGGACCTGGACACAGTCATAACAGTGTGATAACATCTGGGAAAGTCCATGCTCCTGCAGGACACACAGCATTTTGTGTTTTTTGGGATGTATTGTGTGCATGTGGTGAGTGTGTGTGAGAGAGTGTGTAAGTGAGTGTGAGAACAGGAGAGACCCCCACATCTGAGTGTTTTTCTTGTCTTAGACCTATTTTAGACCTTTTTCTTGTCTTAGAAATTTCCATTTAAATGTTTAATTATGTTCCGGAGAGTCAATGGCTAACAAAGACTTCATCCATACCAAAGACCAGAGACAATACAGCCCCTGCACACAAAGCACACACACCAGCAGGGCTGGCTGCTATGGGTCGGTATGTGTGTGTGTGTGTGTGTGTGTGTGTGTGTGTGTGTGTGTGTGTGTGTGTGTGTGTGTGTGTGTGTGTGCGCGCGCGTGTGTGTGAGACATTTCAGGGACAAAGGTACTTTGACTTCAGTAAAAAGAGTACAACAGAGCTTATCTACAGAACTACATATATACACATTACATATTACATTACACACATATCTACATTTTACATGCATGTGTGAATGTGTGTTACACTGTATTTGATTTATGGTGGTCTGGCAGCTGTGGTATAAAAGTGGAAATGTTTATTTTCTTTTGACAGGCTGTCACACGAAGACAAGGTGAACATAAAACACATACATTTGAAAGTGACATGTTGGATAGTTTTCATACTCCTACTCATTGTAATGTCTGTGTCGTTTTGTCTCTCACTCTGTCTTACATTCTAGAACAAAGTAGACTTTGTACAAATTGTTACTTACAAAGATACTTTACTAATTGAGCATATGTACAATATGACTTACGGTAACAGTGAACAGTGAGGTATGGTGAAGTACAGTGAGTTAGGTGTTACCCACTGTCTCTCAGGTGGTGACACACTGACACAAACTTTTTTTATTATAATTTTTTCAATTCTGGAAGTGTTTCACAATCTGGGATCAGTTGATCAATTATGTTCTAGATACCTCACCTTACTGTTATTGCTGAGCTGGTTTGTATTTAGATGGGTTTGTTGTTCAGTGCTATCGTGTGTATTAGGACCATTTTGAGGTCAGTGAGCTACTGTGAGTGTCAGGACCAGCTGATTTAGGGATCTTTTT
>CM067511.1:19318153-19480653 GCA_034509495.1 Acestrorhynchus altus | reverse complement strand
GGTCATTCTACCTTTTACTAGCTGGCCCAAGCATATTTGATTTCCAGAACTGGTTCTTTCACAGTGTGCCCAAAAATAAAAGCTTTCTTGGTTATCTGGGCTTCCAGTGAGTAATGATGTCCTTAATCGCCGTCATACTGTAAAAACACATAAAAATTCTAGATCTATAGTATAGGTGAATGAAATGGTCCAAATAAATTTGTAATTCACAGCATCTAAAATTATAAACATCCAGAGGAAATGAGAAATTGCTGAAATTGATACAGACTTTTCTTTTTATTAATTAAATAAACCGGCTTTTATTTAAGAAAATCAAGGAGACATTGAAATTCGTCCTAAAAATCTATGAGGACACTCCTGTGAGATTACTGAAGTCTTTATTAAGTCTAAAAGTTTAATTTGTCATTTTGACCAAACTTGTGCTAACGTTAGATCATATTGGTCATTGGTCAGACTCAAAATCTGCGGCACACTAGGTCTGGAAGGGGGATACAATTTGGTGCTGTCATTGGCATAATGTGGACTACAATGGGACCAAAATTGATGCTGATGTTGGAATAATGCTAAAGAGAACAAATATATGATGCTGTTGTTGAACCACGTGAGGTTAATGTGAGGTTATTAGGACTGGGGAAAATTTGATGCTGTGGTTGGACCAAAGTGATTGAAGTTTGATACAGAAGTTGGAATAATGTGGGGCTAAAACAAGTTTATGCTGTGTTTGGACAAACGAGGGCCTAAAATGGGACTAAATGCTGATGCAGTGGTTGGACTAATGTGGAGCTAAAATCTGATGCTAAGATCAAAATAAAGTTTGACCAGTAAGGCTAGAGGCTAAGGTCTGACTACATTTGATTAAATTAGCAGTGAAAGTGGGGCTAAAGTCAGGCAGATTGCTGAAGTCAGATTAAAGCAGAACTAAAGAGGGGCTAAAGAAGAATGATTTGACCTCAGCTTCAGTGTGAATGAAGCCTGAAAGTGATTTTACTGACACCTAGCTCAGAGTTCAGTTACGCCTGAAAGCAAAGAAACCTTTCATTCATTAACTGTGTGTGTGTGTGTGTGTGTGTGTGTGTGTGTGTGTGTGTGTGTGTGTGTGTGTGTGTGTGTGTGTGTGTGTGTGTGTGTGCCCCTGCTCATTAGTGTGTGCAGTTACCCGTAGCTAACTGGTGTAGTGTGTGAGTGAATGGAGCCGTCCAGTCTGTCAGCCACACCTTTACGTGTGTGTATGTGTGTGAGAGCTAATTAGCTTCTGTTGTTTCCAGTGATGCAGACTTTACTGGGAGAAACTGGGGAGAAGTGTGTGTGTGTGTGTGTGTGTGTGTGTGTGTGTGTGTGTGTGTGTGTGTGTGTGTGTGTGTGTGTGTGTGTGTGTGTGTGTGTGTGTGTGTGTCACTAAAAGTGCTAGACAAGTGTGTGTGAATAGCTTAGTTACTTACAGCACTATATAACACAACTAATGAGCTATACAGCACCTATAGGAGAGAGACATAGGGGGAGGGAGGAGGAAGCTTGAGAGAGAGAGAGAGAGAGAGAGAGAGAGAGAGAGAGAGAGAGAGGGAGAAGAAAGTAAACGAGTGAGAAGCAGAGAGAGAGAGAGAGAGAGAGAGAGGTGGGGGTGTATAGAGTGTGTGTTCATTGTTCTGTTAGTGAGACAGATGTCATGTAATTTGCCCTCCCTCTCAGCCCCACCCCTTCTCTATCAAAGCTGCTGTGGGCAGGTCTAGCTGCCCATCAATCACTTTTGAGACAGCTGGGCGTGTGACATTGTGAGTATGTGTCCAACACAGGAATGCATCTGTACAGATAAAGACGCTTTATCTGCTCCCCGACATCAGCACACACATTCACACACAGAATGACCTGAAGGCTATGGCCAGAAAAGAGATATTTAACATTAATGTCTTCTTTGCTTCTTTTCTCTCACCTCTCTCTGCCTCTTCTCTTGCGCCTCTCTCTCTTGCTCTCTCTCTCTCTCTTGCTCTCTCTTCATTCTGTTTTCTTTCTGTTAATTTATTCTCTCTTTTTCTCCATTTTCTCCATGTTTGAATAAATGAAAAAATTAATAAACAGATAGTTTACTTGGACAGTAAATAAAAACGAAAAAGAGCAAATGGATAAACAAAGTGAAAGATTAATCAAGGAATAAACAAACTACAAAATGAACAAATCAATGGATTCATTAATTACAGCATTCAAAATATGAATAAAATAACTGATTATTTTAACACACAATAATTTGCTCTCAAAAATAAAATATTAACAAATGATTGTGGGCAATCTATTATCCATGATTTCGTAAACATTCAAATATAATATACAGCACAGTGACAGCCAGAGTCAGAGAGAGCAAAATTGACCATTCTCTCTCTGGGTGGGTAGATGGTGTTCTTCCTCATCACATCAATTTCACACGCACAACACAGGCATCTTCTAGCCATTGTATCAGAACTAAAAGCGTAAGTTTCTCCAAGAGCATTGGCTGCCTACCAATAATGCAATACTGGCAGTTCAAAAAGAGCCAGTGGCCATTGCCACTTCTAAATTAGGGTGGCAATTGGAGCAAAATGTATTTTAAAAATAATACGAAAAATAATCATTTAATGAGTTCATGAATAACTACATTTGGAACAACTAAAACAGTAAATGGATTAATAATGAAGGAACAGAAATGAATGAGTGAATTAACAAATGATCAAATTAATAAATGGATGAACTCTCTTTTGAGACTAAATGAGTAAATGAATAAATGAACCAACATATGATTGGCCAAACAAGTGAACTCACAAATGAATCCTTTCTGTCCTGAGGGTTTATTCTGATTTAATTTAATGGTGAAGCTCCAGCTGAGTACTAAACACACACGTACCTCAGGACCCCTGGACCTCACTGATCCTGCTGCACATCAAAGCATGGCTGGTTCCAGATGTCACAGCATAACAACAAGGTCATGTTGAACATCGCTGTAAACTTGCATTGCCAAAAGATCAAGTAGAAACAGAGATAGCACACCGTAAATGTTACCCAGAAATCAGTTGTACACACATGCAAAAAATCTTCATATCTTTGTAATTTATTGTTGTATGCAAATGGAAAAAATTTAATGTGAGTGATTCTTTCACTAAATGACTAAATAAAAACTGCCGCTTGAATAAGAATTAAACCCCTGTATTGAAGGTCCATGTTTACATTTACATTATAATAAACATTACCATAATGCAATGGTCTGAGTCTGAAAGCAATATATATAAGCATCATATGATACAAGTAACCTTACAGTCTACAGGCATCATTCACATTATAATAACAACTCCACAAGCAAGAATTACCTTTATGATGAGAAATGTTTAAAGTGTTACTGCAGGTTTTCAATAAGAATACTGACTGGAATGTGTTGTTTGTAATCCACACAGATCTGATGACTTTGAAGGGGGTTAAATACATTTATTGGGTGCTGGAACACACACACACACACACACACACACACACACACACATACACACACACACACACACACCTACACCCAGAGCAATTGTAGGAAAAAAGTTCGATTAGATTCTTAGGGAAATTGTGAAATAAATGACAGTTATATGGTGGTGTGTCTAAAAGTCAAAGTTCAGCGATCGGTGAGGAGTTCCAGCAGACTCTGAGCATGGGGCAAGATGATGTCACTGCATCCCTTATCCTCCCACATCATTTTCTTACATTTTGCCAGAGGCGGTTACTGGAAGAACAGGAGGATAAAATCAGTATTAAGGTCCTGTTTTTAGTGAATGATACCGATGTACACTTTAAACTAAACAAAATGTGATCTGTTTCTCAAACATGCTGTCGCGGAATACAGATAAACAGACTTAAAAACTCCAACATGTATTGTCTACTTATTCTCCACTTGAGCTAAATTGTACTCGTGAGAGTAAAAAAAAAGCAGAAAGAGAAATAGGCGAGAGTGACGTATTCCCTGAATGACCCCAATTAATTCTCTCATCATCTACCATACAGCCAAAAAGCATTAATACTGCACGGTACCCTATACGCATAATATCTTCTACTCTCTGTGTCTCTCTCACTCTGTTTTTCTGCTCTTCATCTGGACATGAATTTCCCTGTGAAAAGAACCATAGGTTGAAGTGATGAGGTGTGGGTAATTGGTCCAAATTCATATTGTCGTGTGTGTGTGTGTGTGTGTGTGTGTGTGTGTGTGTGTGTGTGTGTGTGTGTGTGTGAATGTGTGTGTGTGTGTGTCTGTGTGTGTGTGTGTGTGTGTGTGTGTGTGTGTGTGTGTGTGTGGGTGTGTGTGTGTGTGTGTGTGTGTGTGTGTGTGTGGGTGTGTGTGGGTGTGTGTGTGTGGGTTGGTGGGTGGTGGTGGATATTCAGAAAGTTAGGAAAACATTCTGAAGTTGGAACAGGCATCCTGGAGTATGTATATGTTTTGTTTTGAGTATAGTGTTTTTTTCCTACTTTCATTCCTTTTTAACCTTATGGTGTCAGGATGGTGTGCTGAACCTAAGAGTAGACAATGACTAGGAGCGAAAATAAGCAAGTTGAGGATTTAATGAAAAGATAAACAAAATACAAAACTAAAGGATCTCAAACACTAGGTAAACAAACAAACTCACCAGAAGACTACAGAACCAATACACACTCTAACACAGGTACACAAACTAGACAACACCTACATGGACTGACATCAACAATCATCAATGACTGACAAGGACATGTTGAGAGAAAGGGTCTTAAACACAACACAACATTGACCACACTGGGACATGATAACGAAGGGGCAGTGTTGCTGGAAATCTGGACACAGATGGGAATGGGCGGAGCAAGGGAGGAGACAGATAAAAACAAACACAACAAGGAAGACAGGTGAACAGGACTGACAAATGACAGACATGACACATAGTCCCACTGCCAATTTTTCAGGCTAAATTTATTATTTAACATAAATTTATTCACCATTTTAATTATGGAGAAGACAGCCCCACATGTATTTTTCAGGAGATCTTAAGCTACTCAAATATCCTACATTTTCAAATCTTCCTTTGAGATACAAATATTAAAAGAATTTAGATATCTGTATGAAATTGTCCATGTTTGATCAAAATGTCTAATTATTTGAAATGCTTGTAAGGAAAATAAAACATTGTTTTTATTGTTGTTGAGCTGAAAATGCAAGAATTTTGATGAGTAGATTGACAAGGATATTTAAACTAAATTCTTCAAAATACTTCAAAACATGTAAACATTATTAATAATGTTAATAACAATACTATTAATTACTCCCTTATTGTTTTGTTTTTTATGTTTAGATTTGTATTTATTCTTCTCAGGAGTTATATTCTGAAATTTAAATACTGTGAGCAAATAAAAAGATCAATCAGCCCCTTCCTTCACAATTTCCTCTATAACCCAATATCTGGAGCAGTGATGACATCATCCCCTCTGGATCAGTCAGAGTTCGATGACAGGTTGAGCATGTACATAGACAAAGCAGTACACAGGCACTGGAAGGTTGATGTGGCTTTTAATTTGGGATTTAATTCAGTTGGAAAAAAGTGTGTTTTAGCAGTTTTACAACCTAGATTACTTTTTATATGTCAAAGCCACCAGAGTTAGATAGGGTTAGATAGGTGTTTGTTGTGTCTGTAGGTTACTTTGATCCTGAGTTACAAAGCCTAGTAAATTGCATTTAGCTGCTCACAGATAGAATTCCTTGTGTTCCAAGAGTTAAACTTTACAGTGCATCAACCGGAACAATTGAGGTAAAACAGTTGGTCAAGTAGTTTAAATGTATTTCAATGAGTGTCAGCTTCAGTATTTAGTTTTTGATTGACAGTGTTTGTAACTCTACTGGGTTCCGGACACAATCCCCAGATTCACTATAAACTCCACTTAATTGTGTGTTTTGCAACTGAATTTATTGACCCTTTCATGGCAGTGTGTCATGATTCATCTGTAAACCTTATTTAATTTACCCCCCCATCCCAATATAGTCTTCCACAATATATCCCCAATCTGAATGTGGCAGAACCATTACTACTACCAGCTTATGGATCCACATGACTACCAGATCAGCATTGAAAAATCCTGAAAGGTTTTTTTTCAGTGAAGTACAGCTGGTCATCAGCGGTTCACTCCAGAAGCCTGACCTAAACTCTACTTCACTGACCTTCAGCATAAAACCATATTTCTACACAAACTAACCCCAATACACAAAACAACTCCTCACAACACACAAACACAATAATGCTATCAATAATAATAACATTAAAGTATATATATATATATATTATATATATATATATATATATATATATATATATATATATATATATATATATATATATATATATATAAACAAATTTTACATTACTATAAAACATAAATATGAATCAGTGTGGATTCATGCACACATAAGAATTCTCTTTTTGATTGTCTCTTTCTGCTCCCCTGTCAGTCCTTCTGTCTCTGTTCTGTTTTATTTTGGTTTGCCACATGCATTTTAGCACATGACACTGTTTTCTTTTTGGTCTTGTCTCCACCTAGCTCCACCCCATTTCACTTGTGTCTCATTTGTCACCCTGCCCAGTCGTCAACCAGTCCCAGCAGTTTCTTGTCTTGTCTATGTATTTAAGGTCCTTTGTTTCAGTCTGTCCTTGTCAGTTTTTTTTTGTCATTATTGGTGTGTTTATGTTACTGTGCACTACATTGTTTGTGTCTCCTGATGTTTGTTTGTTCAGTAAATTGTCTAAACCCTGCAAGTATCCACATCTCCTTGTCTGTTCAGTGCACCGTGACATTGATGCTTAAGCTACATTTAATAACATTGTTATTAAAATTGTCTTGAAAAAAATGTGTCCTCACTCAGACACCTGGGCTCACACAGAAGAATTATTTCAACATTCAAACACTCAAGCTTGAAGAATTCTTGGAGTCATGGTAATTTACTTTGCAGGAACATCTACAAACAAGAAGCCATTGTCTGAGAAGAGAGTCAGAAATCAAAGCTTTCTCGTGACAAAACTAACGAATCACACAGCCCAAACACAGTGTCAGGAGGAGATGGCTTCCACACTTGCAGCAGATTGAACCAGAGTCTCCTTGAAGTGAACCTCAGACATTCATTTTCAGGAAGACCAGAGGTTCTTTAGCGTGCTACTGGACCAAAAATACTCTTTGAACCAGGAACACCTGGTTGTTTGTGCCTAAAAGCAGAATGCAGACAGGGTAAAGGGGTAAAAGGTCAAGAATGTGCATTTGAGGTCTAATATGATTCATGTGGTCCACACAGTTTGAGTAAGTTATAGCCACTGAAATAAACACTTCATGTCTTTTTAGTTTCACTCAAAAACACTGTGCTATGACAGGGACAAACAAGATTACATTTCTGCTGGGAAACCTCTCGCTCTCGCTGTTGTTGACTCTACCGAAATATGATGAGTGTCAGCTGTTTAGAGCTCAGCACAGCCACCTGATCTACATTATGTTATTATGTCATTATGAGCAGATCTAAATCCAGTAGCAGACACACGCTGGATAAAAATCCTCAGGTCAGCCTGGAACACCTGCGAGCTGACCAGCTGCCACCGTAAGCACACGGCTGTTAGCTTTCAGATTAAAGTCAAAAAATCTAATTTACACAACTTTACCCTAGCTACAATTAGCATGATACTGCTTACGTCAAACTGTGTGCAGTTGCTCAGCAGTGTCTAAAAATAAAAGAAAAACATTTTGCTACAACACAACTGAGAACAGTAACTGCTCCCAAACAGTATGAAATCTGATTACAAAAATTACAGTAAAATAACTGATCCACACTCATTGTCCATTGTATCAGCTTCACTGTCTATACAGGAGCACTTCTATCATTACAGACCATAGCCCATCTGTTTCCCTGCATACTTCATTAGCTTCCCTACACCCAGTTCAGAGGTACAAAAATATACACATGAGAATATTCACGATTACATTAGAGACAAAAACTGAACAGGATATATAATTACGTAGAGACTGTAGATAAAGTATTGACTGTTGAGGCAGATAGGTTGACATTTATACACGAGAGTTATAGTGCATCTGGAAAGTATTCATAGTGCTTCACTTTCTGCATGTTTTTTTGTTACAGCTTAATTTAAAAATTGATTCAATTCATTTTTCTCCTTAAAATTCTATACTCAATACCACAATGACCAAGTGAGGAAAGTTAGCTTGAAATCTTTGCAAATTTATAAAAAATTAAAAACATAAAAATTTAACGTACATTAGTATTCACAGCCTTTGCTCAATACTTTGTTGAAGCACCATTGCACAGCCATTTTCTGATATCTCCAGAGATGTTTCCACTGGTCATCCTTCAGATGTATCTACAGCTTGATTGGAATACACCTGTGGTTAATTCAGTTGATTACACATGATTTGGAAAGGGATACACATTTTTATATAAGATCCAATAGTAGACAAGTAGACAAGTCTGACAGTGCATGTCAGACCACATATCAAATCTAAGGAATTGTCTGTAGACCACAGAGACAGGATTGTACCGAGACACAGATCTGGGGAAGGGTTTTTCTTCCAACAGGACAATGACCCTAAGCCCACAGCCAAGATAGTAAAGGAGTGGCTTAGGAACATCCCTGTGAATGTCCTTGAGTGGCACAGCCAGAGCCCAGACTTCGATTGAACAACTCTGGAGATATCTACAGATGGCTGTGCACTGATGCCCCCCATCCAATTGATGCAAAGAAGAATGGGAGCTTTCAAAAACAGGTGTGCCAAGCTTGTAGCATTAGACTCAAAAAGACTTCAGGATGCAATTGCTGCCAAAGGTGCTTCAACAGAGCAAAGGCTGTGAGGTAGGTAAGTAGTCATTAAAAACATGGGAGTTAAGTAGACATTATATAGACATTATATAATTTACAGGTGGATAAGTAGACACTATATATATGATTGGTAGATATGTTAGTGTGGCACAGCAGATAACACCACCAGTGAGCCACCACAACATGTGGATGACTGGGGTTCCATTCCCAATCTGGGTAACTATGCTGTGCTACACCAATAAGAGTCCTTGGGCAAGGCTTGTGACACTACTCTGACCCACCTCTGTAATGTGAATAGCCTTGTAAGTCTCTATGGATAAGAGTGTCAGCTAAATGCTATAAATGTAAATATTTAGACACTATATACATGAGAGCTAGATAAGTAAACACTATACTAGATACATCAGTAGATAAGTAGCATCAGCCTGATGGTGGGAGTGTAAAGAGACTGTGAGGGTGTGTGCAGTCCCTGATGATGTTAAGTGCCCTCCTAGTGTGGTAAATGTCCTGCAGCAAGGGGAAGGCTGCCCCTGAGATGGACTGTGCAGTTTTGATCATACGCTTGAGAGCCTTCCCGTCTTGTATTATGCAGTTACCGCACCACATGATGATGAAACTCACGAGGACACTCTTGACTGCATATCTTTAGAAGTTGCTGAGAATTTTGGCAGGCATACCTCTGCCTTCTAAAAAAGTACAGTTGATGCTGAGACTTCTTGATGATTTGGCATGTGCTGTGAGCCCAGGTGAGATCCTCACTGATGTCTTCACCCTCCACCTGTGCTTCACCTATGTAGAGTGGTGTGTGCAGCATCCCCCTTCTCCTAGGGTCAAAAATCATTTCCTTGGTATAGTCTGCATTGAGAAACAGTGGTGACACCAGTCCACCAGATCAGTCACCTACCTCCTGCAGGCTGTCTCATCCTCACCAGTGATCAGTCAATGACTGTCGTGTCATCAGTCGCTTGATGATGCAGGTGTTGTTCTGGGAGGCCATGCATTTGTACGTGAAGAGTGTGTGCAGCAGGGTGCTTAGCACACAGCCCTGGGGGTACCTGTACTGCTCCATAATGCATGTGCACGGAGAGGAGTGCGATTTCGGCCCAATACTGGTTTTGTTTTTTTTTTTTTTGATTAGTGACAATAGCCTCTCTGAACTTACCATAATTGGTCCAAAAGAATAAACTATCCACAAAAGTGTTTTAACATGGCAAAATAACTGGACCATGATTCATTTGATCCAGACCAAGGCCACATCTTTAGGCTGGACCAAAGAACCAGAATTTGGACTGTGGTCCGTGACACATTTTATAACATTGGCAAATTTGTTTTTAGAACAAACAAGTTTCCTTTTGCTCTTGTATGAGTGGAGCAGGCACAGCAGAGCTGCTGGACTGTAACAGTAACAAGATAATGGTTTTCTTTAAACTAATGAGACTTTTAAATGTTCAGTAGTTTACTATCAAGTTACTTTTGCTGGATTTTTAAGATCTCTGTCAGATGAAGGTAAAGCACGTGTGTGTTTTCAGTGAGTATAGTATTAAGTCTGCATCACACCAGCACAGATATTTCTTCACAGCTGTACATTTCTTATGCATACACACACACACACACACACACACACACGCACACACACACACACACACACACACTTTAACTGTGGCAAAGACAACAGTTCTAAAAATGCACCACCTGTCTCTGAAACCTGTCCTTGGGCAGGCCATTAAATCACACACACACACACACACACACACACACACACACACACACACACACACAGTTTCAGGTGTCACACTTCCGTCTGTCTTTTTACTGGAATATTATTAATTCACTCTTTTTTTCTTAAACACACACACACACACACACACACACACACACACACACACACACACCTGCACTGTTAGTGTTGATGTACACACTCTCTTTGACTGTGGAACATAAATCGCATGATTGATTAACACACTACAGATGTGAGTGGAATAACACAGCACATACACATACACACACAGTGACAGTAGTAACAGTCATGGAGTGCGTTTTCCTGGAGGACTGTGACTGAGCACATCAGCTGAACACATGGATTAGCTCGGTGTGTGTGTGTGTGTGTGTGTGTGTGTGTGTGTGTGTGTGTGTGTGTGTGTGTGTGTGTGTGTGTGTGTGTGTGTATGTAATTGGATATAAAATCAACACTTAAGTGGAACAAATGTTAGAAATTGAGGTGAAATCTCATTCCATTGCTGCTGCCGCCTCATATCAGATATGCAGCATTACACTGAAGCTCAATAGGAAACCACTGGGATTAGAAAGGTATTAGAGCCCCACACTCTCCCAAACCCATAGAATGTGGTAGAGTTTATTGCATTCATTATTGAGGCATGTTGCTAAAGTGTGGCCCAATATGGATTTTCCCCTCCCATTGGTCAGGGCTTCTCAAGTAGAACTGAAGACCTAACATGTAAAATCAACCACCAATACAAATAAGACTTAACCAATCACATACAACTTTCCAGAACAGCAACAGCAACTTTGTCATAACTATGTACTTAAAGAGATACTTGCTGCATCCCAACTGCATACTACATTCTAAGACTACACCAGACTATATAGACTATATACTAATCTTAATAGTGCGAGATTGTCAGGACGCAGCTGCACTGGCATCCCTGCCTATTGTTTATCAATTTTTCCAGATGTGGAGATCCTCCCATCCTGTCTGTGGAAGAATATGGTCCATCCACACCCAATAAATAATCCGTTCTTAGTATGCACTGTGGATATTTGATTATACTACCTTTGGCCATTTTCTCAAAAACTATGTATAACACTCTAAAACTTCTTAGTATTAGTTTTGGAGATTTGGTCATAAATGTATGTATTTTTGGAAATATGTAGCACAGCAAAAGGTAAAATTAAAATCAAATCAAGGTTATTGTCACATCACATTACACAGATTACACAATATCTAATGTAATAACATAAAATAAAAAGAAAATAAAAAGAAATAAAATAAAATAATAAATGAATGAATGAATAAATAAATATAAAGAATATATCTACATGTAATATAGAGTATTTACATATTTCCTTACACTATACATCCATTATTGCACTGCAGACATTCTGTGTATATAGAAACTCTATAAAGAATGTCTGCACTATATTTACATGTGCACTGGGTATAGAATTAGATGTAGCTGTAGAGTGAGAAGGTAGTGGGAGACAGTCTTTTAGTGGGTACAGTGAGAGACAGTCTTTGGTGGGTGCAGTGTAACTGCGCAGCTAGTTGCTGCTCCGGTAAGGAAGAGTTGGTAAAAAGGTGTAATGGGGTGATGAGACAGATGAGCTAAATTTTTCACAAGCTTCAGATCAAGCTGTCCTTGTTCATGCTTAATTTAGAACAGTCAGGAACAGAACATTGTCATTGGCCTTTTGTTAGCATACTTCTAATATCCCATTTTAGGTTGAGGTGTAATGAACTCTTTTCACAGTTCAATTCAGTGTCCACTTTCTGGACCAAAGTTTGGTTAACTCTAACAATCTGAGATACGCATTTTGCGGGCAGTCACATGTTGTTTTTAGGCTTATAACTCAAGTTAGAGTTACCTACAGATATGATACACATCGTACATCATAAACAACAAACAACAATTTAAAGAAACTCTAACTATAGTCTCATTATCGTGTGATGAATCATCAGCAAGTAATTGAGCTCAGAAACCAGCTCAAATTCACTAGTTTCCAGCTGAATCCCAGTTCCAAAGCCAAAGGAGCCTTCCAGTGAGTGTTTACTGCTCTGTCCACTTGTACATCCTCAACCTGCATGCAGATTCTTTGGTTATAGAGAAAATGAAAAGAAATGGATTTTAAGCTCTTTCTATGCTCACACAGTGCTTAAATATCAGAATAAAAGTCCTGATAAATAAAAGACTTTCACTTTTTATTTTATTTGGACTACTGTGAAGTATTATGAAGATTGTAGTTTTATAAACATCCTGGTCAATCATCAAAATGACCATGTCATGTATCTGTTCCATTTGGTTCCTCTGTCAGCTGTCAGTCTGTTCACATCACTGTTCTATTTTGTTTTTGTTTCTTCACATGCTTCTTAGCAGATGTATTTTGTTTTGGTCTTCACTCTTGCTCCACCCATTCCCACCTGTGTCTTATTTGTAACCCTGCCCATTAGTCATCCACTTCCAGATGTGTGCAATCTTGTCCATGTATTTAAGTTCCTTTGTTCAGTCAGTCCTGGTGAGTCTTTGTGTTTGTTACCTTGCCTGTGTTTGTTACCATGTTTTCATTTCTGTGTGTGCTCTGTGTTTGTTTTGTTTCCTCTGTTCATGTTGTTTAATAAATTTTCAAAAACCAGTGTGTCCACAAGTCCACCTCTCTTCGTCTGCTCAGTGCACAGCGTGACATACTGCAGCAATTATTCCAGCTCACAAACACTCTGGATGATCTACTTCCAACAGGATTTCTCAGATGTAAAGTGCTTTTTTGTCCTTAAAGGCAAAAAAAATGTTGGCATAAGTATATTTTTCAAAACATGGGCAAATTTATACAAATATTTAAATTCTGTTATTTTTTTACATATCGAATGAAGACAAATTTGTGTAGCCTAAGAGCTCCTGAAAATAACACTGCAGGCTTTAGAAATTCTCTTCATTTAAAGCTCCTGATTCAGCTCAGCAGCAGAGGCCTATGGGGACCTCATCAGCACTGTGGGTAGGAAGGAGCCTGTGATGATTCCCTTGGTTTGGTGTTGTTTCAAATTGTAACTTGAAAACAAGTTATAAATAAATCAAAAACCTGTTCACATCACATGCATCATGACAATTGCTTGCCAAGTGGTGGATTTCCAGTTCAGTTCACATCCATTAGAGCACTAATTGTCAGACTTGCAGAAGTTAGCATCATCCTACAGGTGCATTTTTACTCTTCTTTTGAGCAAGTTTGTGGCCTGAACTGAAGGACAAAACTAGTAGACTCACCACTGCACACCAACAATACAGTACTGCAGACTCTCATTTTCATTTTTCACAGAGTGCTGCTGAAGTATGTGCTGGTGTGTGTGTGTGTGTGTGTGTGTGTGTGTGTGTGTGTGTGTGTGTGTGTGTGTGTGTGTGTGTGTTGTGCTGAGTGAGCAGTTGATTTACCCTTAAATACCACAATTCTAATGAAACTCTGGCACAGGATGAGAGACTAGTCTGGCTATGGGAGTGTGTGTGTGTGTGTGTGTGTGTGTGTGTGTGTGTGTGTGTGTGTGTGTGTGTGTGTGTGTGTGTGTGTACAGTATGTGGAGAAGATCCAGCACTCCTATAGCACACGATGGGAGTCAGTGTATCCTAATAATGGTTTGTGTGGTTATTAAAATGATATACACTTCCATAGACTGACAAGAGTGTGTTTAGTTTAGTGTAGATTTACAGACTGTAATAATCCACGCTTCAGCAGATACTCCTTGCAGCATTCCTGTTTCCTTTCATGCAAAGTGGAAACATTGCACATATTCACACTGAGGCTTAAAGTCAACTTTCAATCTAAACTGACCTTTTTGACCTTAAGTTTGAGTCTCAGCTATTGTAAGTTTCATTATATTTAAAAGGCTAAAGTCTTATTTTTCATCTAAATGCACTGACCCCCAGTGCTGTAAAATGTGATGCACTGATTATAATATTGAGCAAATATCACTTTTACATCTCTAGATCCATTTTTATACATTTACATGTTGTATCACTTTGGTAAAACAAGTGGTTTAACTGAAACTGAAACAGTCACTGCAAATTCATATTTAGAGTTTTAGAAATGAGAAGAAACATTAGAAGAAATGAGAGTGTTGACACTTTTATGGGAATTGGTATGCCTTGCTATCGACTCCCCCTACAGTTGGGAAATGTTGATATTCCAAGCTCAGTAAAAAAAAAAAAAGTATCAGTCAAGTATGAAGACGTGTATCCAGTAAAAGCCTTATAAATAAGTAAAGTTAAGTGTCTGTCCCACCTCACCGATACAGAGGGCCATCCAGCCTCAGCATGTAGCTCATAGTGATGAGCATTCTGATTGTGGTGGGGTGAATCTGACTCAAGGCATATAATACAAAAAGAATGCAGGCCTGGGTGTAGCAGCAGAAGCAAGAGTGTACAAAATGTCCCCATATTCCAGGTCCTCACTAAGCATCATTTACATAGCCACGTTGTTCTCTTGATATTTATATGTTATTTTCTCATCAAGCCAAAGTCCCAGGGTTATATTTCATTCATTTATAGCATAGATCAAATCACTTTGATGAATTTGACGACTGTCTGATTTATACCCCTAAATATGACCATTCTAATGAAACTCTGGCACTAGTCTGGCAATGGGAAGGTGTGTGTGTGTGTGTGTGTGTGTGTGTGTGTGTGTGTGTGTGTGTGTGTGTGTGTGTGTGTGTGTGTGTGTGTGTGTCCATTTTTAGAAATGGACGAAGATTTACTGCATGTAACACTGCAGGGGGCAAGTCAGACCACAATCTTGGGCAAGTCAGACCACAATCTGGTACATCTCCTGTCTGTCTACAAATCCATTGTTCACAGGTGTCCTGTCGATCCAAGACAGATGATAAGCTGGTCGGACAGGGCCTATGAGGCCCTGAAGGACTGCTTTGAAACAATTAGGAGGTTCTCCATGAGCCACATGCAAGATGGAGATAGCAGGGGTGGATCACCATCTCCTCACATGGTCTATAGACTACCTCACAAACAGACTGCAGCATGTGGCTTTACACCCACAATACTTCAACCTCCAAAAATTCTTTAATGACCCTGCCATTGCTGGCTACATTTCAGATGCAGATGAAAGGGAATACAGAGGAGTTACAAGGAATTTTGTGGACTGGTGCCAGCAGATCTGCTTCCAGATCAACCAACCAAAGAGCTAGTAGTGGATTTCTGCAGGATGATCCTAAGTTGTCCTCATCCACTCCAATGTACATTCAGGGATGGGACATTGAGATTTTCAAGACCTACAAGTGCCTGGGTGCTCATCTAAATAATAAAGTGGACTGGTCTGAGAACACACACACTCTGTTTAAGAAAGTCCAGAGCAGACTCCACCTGCTGAGGAGGCTCTGGTCCTTTGGAATACAGGGTGGACTTGTCCACTCTTTCTGTGACTCTGTGGTGGAAATAGCCATTTTCTATGGCATTGTCTGCTGGGAAGATGGCAGCACAGACAGGAAGAAATTCAACAAACACATCAGGAAGGCAAGTTCTGTCCTGGGCTGTGCGTTGGACACAGTGGGGAAGATGGCGGATGATGAGAGCAGGATGTTGGCCAACCTTGCATCCATAATGGAAAACACTTCTCACCCACTACAGGAGGCAGTTACAGCATTGGGCAGCTCCTTCAGTGACAGGTTCCTACACCTGTGATGCAGAAAGGAGAGACACCATAGCTCCTTTCTCCCCACTGCTTTTCGGCTGTAAAACCAAAATCTCCCCAAGCAGAGGCTCAGACACTCTCTGTCATTAACACACTATGGACCCACTCCTCACTCTATTATAGTGGACTCTATCACAAACACACAACATGGACCTATATCTTATCCTACCTCTAATTAATGTTGAATATCTGTAGACAAAGGGGTACACATGCAATACATACAAGTTCTGTGCAATACCTTCAATACCTGCTCAGAAATATGCATTATGTGTAAATTATAAATTTGTATAGTTTGTTCATTTTATTTTTTAATGTTTATTTTTTTCCTGCAAACAGATTTTTAATTCATCTATATATCTTATATTTTGAATAATACACATATTTGTCTACTTACTGTTCTCTATCTGCTTACTGTGTATTCTGCTGTAAGAATGCACATTTCAATCTTATCTTTTCTTTATTTTATAATATTGAAAATACTACAATAAATGAATTTGATGTGACAAGGTTAATGTGTTCATTTTACAGTATATATTTTTTTTTAATTATTAATTTAGGTGTCAGAATGGAAGCAGTAATGCCCTGTAAAGTGCCCTGTCTAATATTTGCCGTGATATAAAATACAGCACTTCTTACTGTAACAAGTTACAGTACTGGGATTTTTACTGTAATAACTGTTAGAGTACAGTGATTTATACTGTGATAAGTTACAGTAATGTGATTTCATACTCTAATAACAGTTACAGTACTATGACTTTTACTGTAATAAGTTATAGTGATGTGATTATTTACTCTAAAAACAGTTACAGTTCTGTGGCTTTTACACCACAGATTAGCCGTTGTATCTGTGCTTTCCTCTGAGCTTGTTGGCTGCCCACTAGTGATGGAACTGCAGCAGTTCAAAAGGAGTTAGTGGCTGCTTTCACGTGTATCAGAGGACACACGTACTTGTCTTCACCCTCCTCATGTCAGGAACAGTATGTGATAGGGAGAGATTCCTAAAGTTTGGGTTGGTTTACAATAAAATAAATAAAATAAAAATAAATCACTTAGTAACCACATTGCAATCACCTTGGGCAGGATTTTAAAAACAAAATCAAAACCATAGCAACCACCTATGATACACATTTATAGGTATGATTACTATTAAGGGGTCAATGTGAGGGATACAACAGACAATTAAAACAATAAAAAAAGGCAAGTGTAACCAATGTAAGTCACAGTGTTGTTGTATCAGTAGTCTTGTATATAACTTTACCTTAATAACCATTTTTTTCTAACAATGTAGTAGCTGCCAGAATCTCTTCATGAATTGTAGTGTTTTGGAACAATCTGTTTATGTAATCAATGACATTAATAATAAGTCATAAATTGGTGATTGATTGGCTAAGCTAGGATGATGAAACACCCACTGTCCCTCTGACATGTCCTCTTTAGTGAGGACATCTGCTGCAACTGATTACATTTAGCTGCATCTGCATTCATATGAAAAAGTCAGGATAGCTCATGAACACCTTTTTTAAAAACATATGGTGATTTGTTTTTTTATTTTAACAATATCAAGGGATGGAGGTGATATAAATAAACAAATAAAACTAAAGAAATTGAATGCAATCTTCTCCCCAAGCATGAGAGTTTGAATGTTGTTAAATGCACTTGAGAAGTCAAAGAAAGTGATTCTCACTGTGGTGTTACAACTTACTTGAGCCACAACATCCAGCTTTTTTAGTGCTGCTGGCTATTTAGCATGCCACCCTACCCTGTTATCTACTGTTGCATGGCTCTTATTGTAAGAGATCTGTCCACAGTATTTCCCTAGTGTGACCTTTTACACACACACAAAAATATTGTAAAGGAATAATAACACTGTAAATTTGCATGAAATGTGGACTCTATAGAGGCCCCTCAGGGTTAAATAGGTTTAAAGAGTGTATGATTAACAGCAGGATTGGGACAGTTCAGGAGAAAGCTTATGTGTTTTTATAACCCTCTTGAGTAAGTTCAAAGCCAAACTGCATCACACACACACACACACACACACACACACACACACACACACTGAATAAGAATTTGATTAATTTGTTTTATGCTGTTATCTCTGCAAATTGCTTCATATAAGCTGTCAGTGAAGGGAGTATGCAAGAAAGTATTAAACACACACACACACACACACACACGTGTAGGAGAAATATTTCTCTCTTTTTTATATGTTGTTTTAGAGCACATCAATCCCTACTTTGCACTCTCTCTCTCTCTCTCTCTCTCTCTCTCTCGGGTGAGGAACACTTGGTTAGATCATGATGCCAAAGCTTCAGTTGAAAGACTGTTAAATACATGAAAAGGCTAAAGTAATGCCTGTCCATCCATGGCCAAAAACTCAGCAAGCTGATACTCAGCCCTTAATGCACTGAAGCAGGTGGGTTTAAGACTATAATGTGCATAAACAAGGTTTATAGGTCACTTAATGGCATAGTCCAAAATAGGTTTAGTTACTAACAAAAAATTCAGAACTTACATAACTAAAAAATAGAAATGATTACAACCTACAATCATTTCCAGATTAGCTAAATACTTAGATGCATAGATTAAATACAGATTAACTAAAACTATAGAAATGAATAAACTCAATTTAACTCAACACTTAACAAGCTACAGACATTCATATCTAACATAAATAAACACTTAGCAAACTACAGAAATTACTATATCCAATTTAACTAAACACTTTGCAAAACTACAAAAATGTATATCCAGTCGAAATACACACTTAGCAAACTAAGTGAAATTTAGTTAAATTGGACAGAAATTCATATCCAGTTAAACTAAATACTCAGTAAACTACAGAAATTCACATATCCAATTTAAAACATTTAGAAAACATCAATTTATACCTAAAATATAAAAAAGCCTGAAATGACATAAATCCATATTAAAAAGAACTAAACACTTAGAAAATCCATATGTAACATGTTCATTTATTATTCCAATTGATATGCAAAATTAGGTTTTATATCATGAAAGATGCAACAGTAATAGAGCTGAACAGCTTTATTCTCTCACAGAGTGTGTGTGTGTGTGTGTGTGTAAACTGATGCTACTCAATAGGTATGAAAGAGGATTAGTTAAATCCAGAGGGAAGAAGCTCATTGGTGTGTGTGAAGTGTTACTGATAGTCAGATTCTTTTTCGTTTTCTCATCTGGAGAAGCCTGGGAACACTGTGGGAATAACCTTTTTCGACATCTCCAGTGCTTCTCCATTGTCTTTCAGACAAGGTGGTTAGTAGCACAGGGGCACCTGAAGGAACGGTCCTGGCACTGTTCCTTTTCACCCTGTACACTGATGACTTCATGTATCACCTATCACCTCTAGAAGTTCTCTGATGACTCGGCAATTTTCGATCTCATAACCAATGAGGAGGACAGCTAGATTCAGACCTGATTCAGGACCTGCAGCCTGTAAAACCACAGGTGCAGAAACACCTCTACACCAGTGAACATCCAGGGAAAGGACATTGAGATCTCATTAAGAAGGACAGTTTGTCTTAGGAAGCCCCCTAGACTCAGTGCAGCGGGTGGGAGACAAAAGGATGTTAGCCAAACTGGCATCCATGCTGGAAAACGACTCCAATCCCATGCACAAGACTCTGGCAGCACCTGGCAGCACCTGGCAGCTCCTTCAGTGATAGGCTGCTTCACCCTAAGCCTGTGAAGGAGCTGGATCACAGGTCCTTTTTTCTGCTGCTGTTACACTCAGTAACTAGCATTGCACTCAGGAGACCACAGACACACACACATGTGCAATATTTCCATCTCCCCATGGTCAATAACCTGTAAATAATCTGTAAATAATGTTATTCAGAATTACTTTTATTATTTACAATAGTTATACTGTAGATAGTATATACTGCAATACATATATATCGATTATCTATTTTATTGTACTGACTTACTATCCCTTTACTACTGTAATATGTGAACTTCCCCATTATGTGACTAATAAAGGATTGTCTTATCTAACAGACTCTCTTTGGTTGTCTTACAATCACACAAGACAACAAATGAAGCATTTGTTTGTTTGCCTGATTGCTTGTTGTCTCACATTTGGTCTAAAAAAATCAGCATGTTCTGATTGCAGTAAAAGATGAAAGGTTAGGATGATTTAAAGAATATAAAGACAATGGATTATGTATGTAAAGTACATCTTGGGTTTGTCATAATTCTAATTCTGTAATTCTTCTAACGTTATTGTACAAAAGGAAGCTTTGATAATATTAATATCCAGAATGAAGTTCTAATAATATTAATAGAAGCTCTAATTATATTCATATACAGCATTTCTAGTAACCTTCATACAAAAGTATTAATTAGTATTAACCTAGTAGTATTAATATATCTACTATGTGTCAAGGGATTCAACATTTATGAATGATGTGTTCCGCACAATATACAACCAAGTACACATGCCAGAAACATTGGTAAAGCAATTAGGAGCAGCTGAGCTTTCACTGGACGTATGTGTGTTTTTCCCCTGATTACAGTCATTACCACTTCCTCTTAAAACCCTCTGCTCTATTTATGTGTTTACATTAGCAGCTATGAACATTTTAGTCATGCATGTGTGTGTGTGTGTGTGTGTGTGTGTGTGTGTGTGTGTGTGTGTGGTGTGTGTGCTGCTGCATATGCTGTGTCTTTGTGTAATGCTTCTCTGATTACAGAGATTGATTGGAGAGGAAGAAGAGACGGGAGCAAGTGGGGGCGAACGTTTGCTCTTTCCAAAGAATCATGTAACATCCTGCACACATACACACACACACACACACACACACACACAAACTGATTAATATAAAATATGCAATATTTTACACAGTGCAGCTCCACCCTGACTGGTCTGTTTCTTTATATACAGTATATTTACTGTTCCGTGCAAATATACTGGGCAAAAACCTCTAAGAGACATTCTAATAAATTTTAGAGAAAAAAAAAGAAAAGAAATAATATTCTTAAGTGTCAGTTCATGAAAACCTTACTGTATAATATTGTATCAGTAAAGATGAATAACATCTAACCAGAAATGCTCACACAGTAAAGAGAATACAGGATGCAAATTCTTGGGAAGTAACTGATCCTGGAGGCCCTGGCCTGCCTGTTTTAGCGTATTCTGCTCTAACACACCCTGGGTATGTCTGAAAGGACTCCATAAGGAACTGATTAATTGGGTTGGGGCTGTGTGAGTAAAGAGTGTCGAATATGCAGGGCAGTGGTGCCTCCGTGACCAGGATTCAGCAACACTGCTATAAAGAGTTTGCATCCATCATGTACAAAAAAAGTGAATTGACCACTGGTGAATGATGGCCCTAAACATACTAAAAACATAAATAAGTGCAGTTTGGTGACTTGTTTTGTGTATTGGTGTCACTTTGCGCAAGAGGTTAGTGAAGTACTGTTTTGGTCATACTAAAGGACAAAATCACTGACAGATGTTTGTGTCAGAATACTTTACTGACATCACCTCAAGAAATCTGTCTGATCTGGTAGTGATGTGGATCCATGAGCTTGGGCCAGCTCTGCCAGAGACCCACTGAGAGCATGAGATTCAGTCTGAAGTAGGTTCAAACAAAGCAAACAGGAGAGGAAGAGTCAGTAAACCAAACAAGGAGAGTTTATGGTACATCTAGAGGCCACGTCTCAATGGCAGCAGAGTTTGAAACACTGGAAATGAGACATGGGTAGCTAACCACCAAAACATTGAATAGAGTGCCTCCTATTGGAAAAAAAAAAAAAAAAAAAGACAACAGAATTGCACATTTTGCAATTCATCCACATAACTAGCTCTGAGGAGCAGGTACACGTTTCTAAACCTCCACCTACTGATAATTTTAATAAGGTTATTCTCTGGTGTTTGTTCAGCCTCAGAGAACCAATCTGAGTTTGCACACAAGCATTCTGTCTTCATAGTTACTTCACACAAGCATTCTGTCTGTACTTACTACAGACACAGGATTGACATTGCTGTGTGTGTGTGTGTGTGTGTGTGTGTGTGTGTGTGTGTGTGTGTGTGTGTGTGTGTGGAGTGTAGCAGAGGTGAGAGAAAGAGCTGATGATGAAATAATATTCCTGCTCTTAACCCTGATTAAACCGTAATAGATCATTTACAACCAAAACACCAGACTGCCTTTGCTTTCACTACAAATTAATCTCTCTCTCTTCCACTTTTCCAGGAATTATTAACTTCTTAAAGCTGAACACCAGACCACAGAACTTCAGAGGTATGTGTTCACTCTCTCTCTCTCTCTCTCTCTCTCTCTCTCTCTGTGTGTGTGTGTGTGTGTGTGTGTGTGTGTGTGTGTGTGTGTGTGTGTGTGTTTGCACTTTAAAAAGAGTTTAGTTTTGCCATTTAGTATTTTCTGAGACACAGAAAGGTTGCACAAATCCACACACTACAATGCCTTTGTGCATCCAGTGTGTGTGTGTGTGTGTGTGTGTGTGTGTGTGTGTGTGTGTGTGTGTGTAAAAAGTGAGCCATCTTTAATATAATTGTTTACTTTGGACTTGATAAAGACTTTACTTTTTTCCATAGGGCTCGGGAAACCTCGCCCCCCAAACACACTAATAAACTGGATATATGTATATATTTCTTTTTTACTTTTTTGCATATCCAAACTCCAGTTCTGCTTTACATTCAAATTTCATGATGAAGAAAACAACAGAAACTCTCCAGGATTACACTGCTATTGAAATACATTTGATTTCCATTACAAGATTTTTGCTTCTCCTATGTAGTTACTCTTCAGTGCATGCAATGATTTCTTCTGACAGTAAGGATATGACAGATAAACACTGTACTTATATATGCTTCTAGTGTGTGTGTGTGTGTGTGTGTGTGTGTGTGTGTGTGTGTGTGTGTGTGTGTGTGTGTGTGTGTGTGGAAGCTCCCATTCTTGTAGCTCCATCAAATGGATGGAGGTGGGTGCACAGCCATCTTTAGATATTTCCAGAGATGTTCAACTGGGTTCAAGTCTGGGCTCTGGCTGGGCTACTCAAGCACATTCACAGACCTTGTCCCAAGCCACCCCTTTGTTATCTTGGCTGTGCTAGGTGGTCCTGTTGGAAGATGATGTCCTGTTTATGGATGATGGAGGCCATTATGCTCATTGGGATTCAATGCAGCAGAAAGTTTTCTGTACTCTTCCCCAGATCTGTGGCTCAATATAATCCTGTCTCTGAGGTCTAAAGACAATTCATTAGACTTGGTATGTGTTCTGACATGCACTGTCTACTACCGGACCCTATATAAAAAAGCGTATGCCTTTCCAAATCATGTGTAAACAAGTATTCCGATCAAGCTGTAGAAATATCTGAAGGACAATGAGTGGAAATCATGGCTTGATTTGTGCTCTGACATGCACTGTTTACTATGGGAAATCATGTTCAATCTGAAGCTGTAGAAACATCTGAAGGAGGACCAGAGACTTTTGAGAACAATGCAATTGGTTCAGCAAATAACCAATTAAAATAACCAGTAGGTAGAGCTTTAGAATGTGTATCTGCTCCTCTTTATATGTGGATTAAAGGCGTTCAAGTCGTTTGAGATCTGCTGTGTTTTCTAAATATTTTGAGGTGGTGGTTGGTTTGTCAGGGAAATATGCCTGTAAAACTAGCTAGCTAAATTCTAAGGCAACATTCCACAGCTTCCAACCAATCTTTTCTTCACTGCTTCCTGTCGCAGTAACTAGCAGGCACCCTAAAAGGTGTACATAATACCAAGTAATATGAGGTTATAGTGACTGTCTGAGCTGAGCAGCCACATCAACTCCAGAGTGATGGAAGTGCAGGGACTAGTGCAGCAGGTACTCAAACGGTCCGGCGCCACAGAATAGACAAATAGTTACTTAATACATCATTAGTCAGAAATGCAACTCTAGGTTAAATTAAGAGTTCAGAATCCTACAAATCTATTACAGACAATAACACACACACACACACACACACACACACACACACATACACACACACACACACATACACACACACACACACACACACACACAATGTCCGTAAAGATTGTGAGCTCAAAGAGTGTCATACGTTTTATCAAGCAAGATATTGCTTTTATCCTTAACATTTGGAGGTTAACTGAAATGCAATTAGAGTCTGATTTCGTCAGATGCACCTGAGTCTGGATGCTCAACTTGGATATTAGTGTGTCTTTTGTGCCACTCACAAAGCAACAAATAATGGCCACATCAAATTCATAGTGACTGAAATGCGGGGATCAAAGAAGAGTGCCAAAGTCCACTCAGACAAAATGTATATGTAGTTACTGACAATTATCAAGCTATTACTACAGCAACCCATGTAGATTACTTAGATACACTACACAAATCTCATCTCGATCACTCTTGCCAAAAGTGCAGAGAGTCAACAGATCTGTTTTGAGATCAACATTTTGAGGAAACATTTTTCTGGATGAAACAAAGCCAGAATCCTCTACTATAGATGAGAAAGTTAAATGGGTAACAAATTTCAGAGGTAAAAATACACATTAAAGTGGAAGGATTACCATCAATGTGTCATACATGATTTCATGTTGTCTTTTTGTTTGTATATATTGTGAAGTTTACAAAGATCCCAAACAAAAAAAGTAAACGATAGAGATTTGAAACGGATGCACACCTAAAAAGTTTATCTTACTGAGATCTTTTTTGGTTTAAAGCATTGTTTTAAAATGAAAGTGTCTTAGTTAGGATGTAACCTCAGAACCTAACAGCAATCATCACCTCAGCTACTGACTGGCAGCAAGGGTTTGTGTGTGTTCACATCTGTACAAACAGAAGGTGTTAACAGATCTCTGCAGGAGAGGAAGCACTTTACACTAGACCTCTCTACACACACAGATCAGGTATAAAGTGTGTGTGTGTGTGTGTGTGTGTGTGTGTGTGTGTGTGTGTGTGTGTGTGTGTGTGTGTGTGTGTGTGTGTGTGTGTGTGCAGCTAAAGGGTGGCCTCAGGTTGCACGGCTAAGTGGTGTAGGTTTCTTCATTGGATTACACACACACTTTTCTTTGCCTCAGTTATAGTTCTTTAACAAATGATTCAGGTGATTCAGCAAGCCAATAGCTAAATTTCAAATGTTGTTGTGTTAAATTTGAATCATTGAAATGTGTTTAACTTTTGCAACCCAATATCTGCACTTTGCAGGGAGATATACATTGTTTTCTTGGTTCCGTATCTCATGATACAAAAGAGTAACCTATTGGCATGATTCGCACATCATAAACTACAAGACATATTCTATCTAACCAGCATCATTGTCTCACTTCACGTGAGATGAATTATCAGTGAGTTACATGTCAATTAGCTGGAAAATACTAAAATTCACTATATTTCCAACCAAATTAAATCCCAGTTTAAATGACAAAGAAGCCTTCGAGTTTACTGCTCTTTCCACATGTACAAGCTCAACCCGTACATGCTCAACCTGTGTGTGGTTGGTGTATGCAACAGACAATAATCCCATCACACCAAGCCAACCTGAAACAGACTCTTAACACTACAATGGCCCACCTCTGTAATGTGGCACTTTGTGTTGCTCTGATAAGAATACAAGTAAATGCTGTGGAATAAACTCACATGTAGACTGTCAGAGAAAGGAGGGACTATTTGTTTGTTTGTTTTATCCTCTTCACACAGTGTTAACAAATAAAGGACTTTATTTTATTTGGACTACTGTCATATTTTGAACAACGCATTATAAATTATCTTTGTCAATCATTACAAATTCATCAAAATTCTTCCATTTTCTGTTCAAAAACCCACTCTGGATGATACATTTCCAAAAGGATATCTGAGATATTTTTTAGTCCTCATAAGCATACATTCTGTTAATATATACATCTCAACTATAGAAATATTTGAGTAGCCTGATTTGATCTCCTAAATATAATAATATCTGGCATGTGTTACTGCTTCTCATAAATACTAAGGTTTTTTTTTTTTATTAAATTATGTCAAACTACGAAAACATCCCACAAGTCTAAAGGTTCTAAAGGTTTAATATTTTGATAATACAAACTAGCCAAGCAGACACACAGCAGATAACTAAACAACCTAAATAGCTTCATAAACACCTGAATTATCAAGGTGAGAATCATGGTGCGACTTCAGCAGACTTGACAGTATTTCTCATTTCATACATTGTAATTCATCATATCTGTAATGATGCAGGTTAATTTTTCTATTAATATTCATTATTATGTGGAAGTTGTGGTTATGACCTACAAAGCTTATTAAAGTAGCAATTTTAAAAAAGTAGACTGACACTTTATAAAATAGGGACACTAAAATATCCCAGTCCTTAGCAACCAGCACAGAAACTCCAAATGCAGCAGAAGTCCAAAATGAATGGGCTTATGTTTTCAAGCAAAATGTTATAACAATCTCCAACAAACATTCATGATATCAGTGATAAATAAAACTATGCCAGTTAAATTCAGTGAGCTGACCCCTAACCAGCCAGTACTACAATGTCAATCAATCAGCAACTGTGTGGTACAATTTCAGCATTTACAAAACACACACCCAGAGGTAAAACTGTGGTTACAATTGACTGTAACAAATGATTTATTTTGGAAAGTGATACTAGAAATAAAATTAGAAATGTAAAAGCTAAATTTAGTTTTATAAACTGTATTCCTCTTAGTTTCCAGTTACACTTGCACATTGTGGCCATGTACTGATACACACGTCTGAACTGAATCAAGAGAATTAAATAAAATCTAATCATAACCAGAACAGAATAAAATGGTCATGAAATGTGGAATTTATTTACTGATCAGATTTGCCGGCAGAACTGGCAACTAATAAGCACAATGAAATAGCAATGGCATCAAATCTACATTCAATAGTAGTAATGCCACCCAGTCAACACTCGCTACAAGAATTGGCAATGTAAGTATCAGCAATACCAACCAATCAGCACTCATTAGCAGAACTGGCAACCAATCAGCACTCATTTGCAGAACTGGCAACCAATCAGAACTAAGTAGCAGCGATACAAACCAATCAGCTTTCATTATCAGAACAGTGGCAGTACTGTCAACCAATCAACACTCAGTAGCAGAACTGCCATCTGAGTGCTCAGAAGCATTAATAGCATCCAATCAACACTTAGTAGCAGTACTGTTAACCAATCAGCACTCTTTAGCAGTAATGTCTTCCAAGTAGCATCCAATAGCAGATCTGACAAAACAGTTTGCACTTCTTAGCAGAATTTAAATACATTGATAAACCTTCTGGTAAACTACACTGACTCTCATTCACTGATGACTCTCTTTGGCACCCTCTATAGTCATGAATGAACGAATCGGCCCAAATAGACAGTTCTGTGACATGAAAAATGTGTGTGTGTGTGTGTGTGTGTGTGTGTGTGTGTGTGTGTGTGTGTGTGTGTGTGTTTTGCTTGTTTTATTAGCTTTGGCCACTAATCAGAGCTGCACCCACAAACACAGCAACTCAAATACAACAAACTAATTCCAACCAGCTCTGACAATAAATGCAAACATAATCAGCCAAACACAATAAATGCGTTCTACATACACATACACCCACAAACACACAGCATCCAGACCTAATTATAAAGTTCCTATAAAAACAGCGCTCTGCTTTAAACCTTTCATTTCAGACCATCAAACTGCCACTTTATGTCCCCGCCAGAATGTGGAGATTGTATGGGAACTCGTAAACTAAAACACAATCTCTTTAGCAGGTCCACAATCTTAATGTTTTTTCTGATGAGAACACAAATATTATAAACTTTTACAGATAAACTCAGCAAGCACTTTATTCGAAACCTAATTCTACGTTGGGCCCCTTTGGAAATGTTCCTCTGAGCTTCTGGTCTATGTTGACCCAGTCTATGTCCAAATGTTTGTAAGCACCCATGCTAATGAATGCATTCGGCTACTTTAACTTTTATAATCATCGGCCAATTTTGCAGAATATTTTAATAGTTTGATGTACTTTTATCACCAAGAAATGAGAAAAGTATTTATATGAGACAATCACACATGCAAGATGTTCCTGAGATCCAATGCTACTCAAATTGTTCTTCATTTGAGATGTAAGTATATTAATTTGACCATTTTTTTGATAAATCTTGTGCCTACAATTTTATTTATTATAAGGATTAAAAAAACACTTTATATCTCAGAAATCATTTTGGAGATTGATCATCCCGTCTGTTTTTGAGCTGAATTTTGAAGAGTTATTTGAAACAATTAGATTGATAAAGAACATTTATAGTATGTTTTATTTATTGTTTTTGTTAACATTGAATAGTATTAGTATTATCCCTTCTCATAACTTTTATTCTGAAACACTGTCTAATCACAAAAAGAGCAAAGAGTCCTCTCCTTCTCATTTTCCTCTATAACCCATTACCTGAGTGAATGACATCATCCAACCTGCATGCAGGTTGAGCATGTATACATGGACAGAGAAGTAAACATGCATTGGAAGGCATTTAAACTGGGATTTACTTCAGTTGAAAACTAGTGAATTTCTGTGCTTAATTGCTTAATTGCTGATATTTAATCCCACAATGTTGGGATATTAGTTTGTAGGGACATTTGTTATGATATTTGTATCATGTCCATAGATATGAAGCTTCAAATACCGGCATGTATAGTACATTCAACAAAGTGCAGATCTCGGGTTGTATGAATTAGGCTGCGCCCATTGCTGGCACGGAACAGTCCCTTCAGTATTGAGCTGTGAAACAGTGTAATTGTATTCTCTGGAATAATGGTGCTCCATCCAGGACTTTGGGAGAAGTTGGGGTTGAGTTGGGGTGGTGATCATCCAGCATCCTGATCTTCAGTGTCAATGAATGCTCACTGTCAGTGAATGCAATCAGATCCTCACAGCAATGCTACGGGTGTCCCCAAACTTTTGTATGTGATATTATAGTGTGGAGGGGCTAAATTCAGGAATGAAGGAAAGAACAAGGACAACACACACACACACACACACACACAGACACAGACACACACACACACACACACACACACACACACACACACACACACACACAGATTTATTGTTAGCTTTGGCTCTACTAACTGAAACCACTTCCAGAAAAGTGATTGACATTCTGCAGGACCGCTGGCCCTTCCCTTCAAACGGAATGTGTTAAATCATCATCCCTCAGTGACTCTCATGTGATTATCCTTCACAGGAACCAATCTTTCATGGCCGTCAGACAACTGCCAATTGAATTTAGCATTGATTTGCAGCTTCGTTGTTGTGTAGTGTTATTTCAGCTCAGCTGAATGAGTAATAGGAGAGGTTAACACATTACAGGAAGAAAAAGTCAGCAGTTACATTACACCTAGAAAAATGTAACCATTATCAGTGTTGTTTTGCTATACTACTCAAATGGTCCAAATAATAATAATAATAATAATAATAATAATAATAATAATAATAATAATAAGTTTTATATTTTACAACATTCCATTATTGTCCACATTTCCACCATCCCAATATGGAGGTCTGGTCAGCATACATTACTTTAGATACACCTATTCATCAAACAGGTTAGACTCACCCTTTCTTCCAACAGCAGTTCAGGCTCACCCTTCCATCCAACAGCAGTTCAGGCTCACCCTTTCATCCAACAGCAATTTAGACTCACCCTTTCATCGTACAGCAGTTCAGGCTCACCCTTCCATCCAACAGCAGTTCAGGCTCACCCTTACATCCAACAGCTGTTTAGACTCACCCTTTCTTCTTACCACAGTTCAGCCTCACCCTTTCATCCAACAGCAGTTCAGGCTCACCCATTCATATTACAGTAGTTTAGCCTGCAATTCAGCCTACAGCTCTTTAGACTCACCCATTCGTCCTACAACACTTTAAACTCATTAATCTCATGGCAGTTTAGACTCGCCCATTCATCCTACAGCAGTTTAGACTCACCCATTCATCCTACAGCAGTTTAGACTCGCCCATTCATCCTATAGCAATTTACATTCACCCATTCATCATACAATACTTTAGACTCACTCATTCATCCCACAGCATTTTAGACTCATCCATTCATCATACAGCAGTTTAGCCTGCCATTTCAGTTTAGACTATAGTATAAATGATGAAATACATATTGATAAAATATGTAAAGATAAATTACAGATAATTGCACATAGGGAGATGGAAGACGTATTTCACATTATGTTGTGTTGAAAAACTCTTATAGTGTGTGGAGATAAGTGTGTGTTAGTGGTCGGCTGTGATAGCACTCCTTCACACACTTAGGGTGAAGCAGCCTGTCACTGAAGGAGCTGCCCAGTGCTGCCAGAGTCTCAAATATCAACAGATATTGGTTTCAATTAGTACTTACTAATCTAATCTTGTACCTACAATGAGAGACAAGTGCACACACTAAAACACACACACACACACACACACACACACACACACACACACACACACACACACACATAAACACACACACACACGCACACACACAAAAAAAACACTGTATGATTTTATTTTGAAAGGGGAAGTGTCTACGACAGTTCAGGCAGAAAGCCTTTGAAGATTGTGATGTGTACAGAGAAGCGGTCAACTGTAATCAGCTCTGTCTGTGTTCTTTCCTTCAACTAACATCCTTTGCCTTTATTGTGTGTGTGTGTGTGTGTGTGTGTGTGTGTGTGTGTGTGTGGGTGTGTGTGTGTGTGTGTGTGTGTGTGTGTGTGGTCCATGTCATCATTGGTCACTACTGAACCTTTTTAAAAATGTAATCTTGCCTTACAGGAGCAACAGAACTCAAATTACATCTCTCTCTCTCTCTCTCTCTCTCTCTCTCTCTCTCTCTCTCTCTCTCTCTCTCTCTCTGTTGCTGATTCTGATGCAGTGCTTCCCACTAATGGCCAACTTCACTCAATGCAACCTCTCTCATCTCAGCCGTATCCACTGACCAGTGTATCCATGTGTAAAAGGTCATAGTAAGCTATAAGAAGAGACAGAAAAATATTGAAACAGGGGAACCCAGGAGGTCCTTTACACACCAAGCATTATGTTTCACACGGTGAAACTCTCATTTCCTGCCTGTATCCAAATGCTTTACTCAACATTCCTTTCCTGTCTGCTTTCCTTCATTTTGCCTGACCCCCCACCACCCCTTTGCACAACACCCATCCAGTGAAAGGTAACACACACACAGCAAGGGGCAATTTAGCATACCAACCTGCAGTGTGCCTATCATTGTCCTGCCACATCCTGGCAAAGAAGGCCATTCAGTGTCTCTACCATCTCAGACACCTAATAGACTTCACTCTGCCCTCCCAGGAAATTGTGTGGTTTGGGAACAGCTGCAAAAACCTGGTTCTTTATAATATAGCTATGGCCTTCCCTGCCTTATTTTGAGTAGGGTGTGTGCAAATATTTACAGCTGTTTATAGATGATTTACAGCATCTCAGCAAACATGCATATATTAGACCTACACTCTCTGTAAGTAACATGGTTTCATGGTTACTTTATCCTGTGGTTGCAGGTGAATATCCATATTTTCTTTCTTTTTCCTGGTATAATCTTAGTGCCAACAGGGGGCAGCACCCCTACATCCCTTTTTATGTTCTAGAGCAGGGGGGTCAAACTGGGTCAGAAATGGGCTGCATATTTTCATTCCACCCAAACTGAAGTTCATGTGATCAGATAGGCTGATTGATTAATTGAGTGGAATCAGGTATTGCTTCTGGTTGTTTAGAATGAAAACCTGCAGCCACATCATGCTGTTTATGACCAGGTTTGACACCCCTGCTCTAGAGGGTGGTGTGCCCAGTTGAATGCACCATCCAGACTGAGCTCTGCGACCTTAAGAGCATCTAATGGAAGTAGTGCTCTTCTCTCTGTTTGCAATCAGGGAAGTAATTTCCCTAATTACTTCCCTGTATGCCCCTGAAAATGAAAACAAAGAGAATGAAAAGGATTTTCTTTCTTTCCCAGGACATTATTTAAGTCTACACACAGATGACATACTGACATATTATATAAAACTGTCATTATTTTTAGAGTTTTATGCAATTGTATTGCAAGTGCATCCTTTTGAACACTCATTATTGCACATTCTACTCTTTATATATCTATCATACTAACCCCATATCACACCATATTTATCATCTCCATTAATCTCTGTGTAGCTGTAATGTATAGGATATACAGAGCATAGATTGGGATTGGCCTAAATTTGTACCGCAAGGTTTTAGGCACAAGAGGTCACTATTGCATTTTTGTACTTTTGCATACATTTGATATGAAAGCTGATCAGATATTCATTTAAACTAATAAGGAGAAACATATGACAGAAAAAAAATTAAAATTAAAAAACTTTTTTTACATTTATTAATTTAGCAAAATTATTGAAAATATTAGAAGTATATGAACCTCAAAACATTCATCTAAAGGGGTAATTCAAGGTTTTCAAGGTTGCCTTCACTTTCAAAGTCTTTTTATGAAATGTTTATGTACATTTTACTTAATTTGTCTCAAAAAGAGAACTGCTGATGCTCACCAGGCTGGAAATTTTATAACTTTGTAAGAAGTGTGAATCATTAAATTTTCATGTACGGATATACATGTGACATACAAGTTAGTTGCTGATTGACTATTTAAGGTCATCTTATTGCACATGCTTTCCATTCTGACTTGTGCTGATAACATCGTTTGCAACCGAAGTATGCTTCAGAGAATAGCAGTTCAAGCATCTTGAAGAGTTCAAGAGGGGTCAAATCGTATTTCTGGAGAAATCAGGATGGTTTTATAGATGTATTGTGCTCCATACTGGTTATGCACATATTACGATAGCACACTGTTCAATGGCAGTGAATAGCATGCACAAATCTGGTAGACCTACACAAGCCATGGAGACAGAGAACCAACAAATTGTCTGAAATGCACCTAACCCTAATCCTAACCCTAACCCTAACAAATTGTCTGACATTACCGAACAGCCAAGATTGTGGACATTCAGTGAGCAATGATGCCCTCCATGAGTGATCCTGTTAGTGCCAGCATCACTGGCAGAGGGTTACACAATGCAGGACTAAATGCATACAGATTGTTACAATGACTGCCCTTAACACCTCATCATCACCAAAGACTGCAATGGTGTCATCCCAGACTGTCATGCTAGACCTATCCCTCCCTGAATATATGTGGGGTGCTATTGCACACACTATCAACATCAACCACAAAATCTGTAGGAATTGAGTGTGAATATTTGACCTACATTACTATTTGAAACTTCCTTCTTAGTGTTTTGTTGTTGAGTGTATATTTCAGTTTGAAATTTGTAAAAAGAGGAAACGATTTTTCTAAAGAAATTATTTTTATGTAGTGTTGATTTCACTGATATCTGCATGGACAACTAGCTAGCTAGCTTCTAGGGCAGCAGTCCACAGCTTCTATCCCATCATTTCTTTACTGCTTGCCATCGCAGTAACTGGCACCCACCACTAGGGTTTTCCAGATAGTTTTCTGAGAAACCAACACCATATGAACAGAATGTCTTTAATTTCTCTGCCTACTGGTTGTTATAATTTGTTATTCTCTGAACCAATTGCATTTGTTCTGCCTGAGAGGTAGAGCTGCTTTCAGAAATTTTGAGTAGTGATTTTGCACACAAGCATATTAAAGGGTCCATATCATGGAAAATTGGCCACTGGGGCTTTGGGCTTCTCTGGATTGCTGGAATTTCATCCAGTATCCAATAATCCAGTATAAGTACCTGATCTCACTGATGACCTTGCTCTCACGGCTGAATGCAGCCAAATCTCCACACAGCAATGTTCCAGCATCTAGTGTAAAGCTTTCTCAGGAGAGATTGTACCCAGTATAGGATCAAGCAGAAATAATTAAATTATTGTACAAAGCATTGTAACCCCTTAGTCAACAAGTCTTAATTTAAGCTATTAAGCTAAGTCAATTAAGCTTAAAGAAGGCAATCACTCTCCATGGTACATGTGTAATGTTGGAGAATATTAAATAAGCCTTTAATGTATATGTTCATTTAAATGTCATCATGAATTCTGTGGAACTCTGCTTTGTGTACAGCTCAACTTGGCTTTTGTTCCTGAACAACATATAGAACATCAATATTCTTTGTGTTTCTGGTGTTTAATCTATACAACACAGAAATACCTATTATAGAAATACCAATTAAGTTCTGTGGAAGCCATTATTTTACAAAATACCCAAACAACGACTGATTAAAGAGCTTTCACAGGATGTGTTCCTTTATCCTAAACTTCACTTATCAGTCCATTACAGGCATACTCTCAACAGTCCAGCTAGATCTACTGGTGGATAGGGAACCAGCCTTGTGACTGGAAGGTCGCCTGTTTGAATTCCTGAACTGGCAGGACATGACTGAATTGCCCTTGAGCAAGGCACTGAACTCCTCAGCTGCTCCATGGGTGCTGAGGATAGGGCTGCCCACCGCTCCAGGCATGTGTGCTCACTGCCCCCTGGTGTATGAATTCACTAGTGTGTACACTACCGTTCAAAAGTTTGGGGTCACCCAAACAATTTTGTGTTTTCCATGAAAAGTCACACTTATTCACCACCATACATTGTGAAATGAATAGAAAATAGAGTCAAGACATTGACAAGGTTAGAAATAATGATTTGTATTTGAAATAACATTGTTTTTACATCAAACTTTGCTTTCGTCAAAGAATCCTCCATTTGCAGCAATTACAGCATTGCACACCTTTGGCATTCTAGCTGTTAATTTGTTGAGGTAAGCTGGAAAAATTGCACCCCATGCTTCTAGAAGCAGCTCCCACATGTTGGATTGGTTGGATGGGCACTTCTGGCGTACCATACGGTCAAGCTGCTCCCACAACAGCTCAATGGGGTTCAGATCTGAATAGCCTTCATTTCTAAGAACAAGAATAGACTGTCGAGTTTCAGATGAAAGTTCTCTTTTTCTGGCCATTTTGAGCGTTTAATTGACCCCACAAATGTGATGCTCCAGAAACTCAATCTGCTCAAAGGAAGGTCAGTTTTGTAGCTTCTGTAACGAGCTAGACTGTTTTCAGGTGTGTGAACATGATTGCACAAGGGTTTTCTAATCATCAATTAGCCTTCTGAGCCAATGAGCAAACACATTGTACCATTAGAACACTGGAGTGATAGTTGCTGGAAATGGGCCTCTATACACCTATGTAGATATTGCACCAAAAACCAGACATTTGCAGCTACAATAGTCATTTACCACATTAGCAACGTATAGAGTGTATTTGTTTAAAGTTAGGACTAGTTTAAAGTTATCTTCATTGAAAAGTACAGTGATTTTCCTTCAAAAATAAGGACATTTCAATGTGACCCCAAACTTTTGAACGGTAGTGTATGTGTGCATTACTGTGTGTGGATGGGTAAAATGTGGAGGATTAATGTGTGTGCACAACACAGTGGGTTAAAAAAGTACCATTACTATAAATGACTTAATATTACTGTTGTTAAAACGTCCAACATGCAGTCTTCTCTGCAAGCTAGAAGTTTGAAAGACTGATGGATTGCATGCCAAGAAATGAAAGCTGTGATTCACAATCAAGGTTATTTCAGAAAATAGTTGTTTCTCAATTCTATCAAAGTTTTTTGTTTAGATATTATATTAACTGAATTTCTTTACATTGTTTGCGCTCTGAGGAAAAATATTTGGCCATTCCACATAATTTTCTCTGGTTTTTCTATTTACAGGCATGTTTTTGAGTAAAACAACATTTTAATTTTTTTAATGCACTGACCATGTTTCTCATCAAATACTCTAAAAAGAATGCTTTTTGGAGTATTTATTTGCAGAAATGACAACTGCACAAAATAGCAAAAAAAATATTGAGGGGGATTTTAAGACCTCAAAAATCCACTGAATAAACATATCTAAACAAATCTGTCAATAGTCTAACTATGAGAGGATTCAGAAGTCAATATTTAGTGAAGTAACCTTGATTGTCAATCACAACTTTCACATTTGGCTGTTCATTAGGCTTTAAAGCTGTTGTTTGAAAGGCAATAGTTGCCATTTGTGTAGAGAAACTGGTTTAAGAAAAAAATGGTAATATGTTTTTGTAATATGACTAGATGATTTGGTCAGAACAGACAAAATATCAGGCAGATCTTACCCAAAATGAACCAAGAAAGAATATGCAGTGGATCAGCAACAGTCTTATCTTATCTTATCTTATCTTATCTTATCTTATCTTATCTTATAAGAATATTGAAACACCCTGTACTGTAATGATCTGGTCTGTGTACATTCCTGCACTAGTGGTTCCTTAATACATCCTGTGTTGTAACAATTTGTCTTTTGTGTCCTTTTTATATCTGGTTAGTGTGCCTTCATGTAGTAGTGGTTTATTTGTTTAGTTTAGTAGATCAAAACAGAAATGTGTTTAAACAACTAAGAAAAACAGGAACTGAACATTAACACATTTTTAAACCATCATTAAACAAAGCAACCCCAACTACATGGCTCCTTTAGCCGCCAATTCGTCTGGCCAAGGGAATTCTGTGGAACTCATTATTTCTGCCTTTCTCTGTGGTTCTGATTTTTAAGTTATTGTACAGTGGCATAGTGAGGTTTTTCAAGTTTGTGTTGTGGTAAATGGCTCGCTCCACCCATCACTTGTTTTTCACCCTGTCTGAGTGTCACTCTGCATTGACAGGAAGTCCCTGGCCATGGACTGCTTTGGCATTATTGGGATCTACCTAGTTATAGATACTGCAATTCCTACAATTAATTTGAATTGCTCAGAGAGTAGAAGATGAACCAATACTTTGATAAACATTCTGATTCCCCAATCCTTCCTCAAAAATAGTGAACAACCATGTTCAACCTTTAAACAGCTGCCTAGCAAAATTAAAATAACTGATGAAAATCAAAATGGCTGTAACAAAATAGCAAAATGCATAATGCAATGGCAGTTAATGTTTAGAGAACTGCTCATACCCAGAGAAGTCACAACTGCAGTTGACTGTAAAAGATCTGAAAGTATGGTGCACTGTTATACTGTTCAGTGGTACTTGAACAAATATGACCTACACATAGGATTCATCAGAAGAAACATCAAAAGAAACCTTATGTATTTTGCAAGCAAATTCTGGTGCAGAAAATGTTTTTAAAGACAAATGTGGATTGATTATGCATTGGGTTTGGTTAATGATAGGAACGGGAATGTGCTTGTTAGTGATGGGGCAGGAATGGATTTGTTAGTGGTAAGAGCAGGAATGAGTTGGTAAGTGACAGATGCAAGAATGAGTTTATTCATGATTGGGGCAGGAATGAGGTGATTTGTGATAGGTGCAGGAATGAGGTGACGTGATAGGTGCAGGAATGAGGTGATTTGTGATAGGTGCAAGAATGAGGTGATTTGTGATAGTACTGATTGGAAAAATGAGTTGGGCAGTCTTGTATGCAAGAACTGCTTTGCGATAGGTGCAGGAATTAGTTGGTTATCGATAGTGGTAGGAATGATTTGGTTATTGATAGTGGTACAAATGAGTTGGCTAATAATGGGGCAAGAATGAGGTTGTTTGTGATTGGGGCAGGAATTTGTAGGCTAGTAATAGATGCAGGAATTAACTGGTTAGTGATGGGGACATGAATGAGTTGGTTAATAATAGGTGCAGGATTGAGTTAGTAGTCCTTGCAGAAATTAGTTGGTCAGTGGTGTATGCATGAATAATTTAGTTAATATGGGTAAATTAATATGGGTAAAAGATGCAAGAATGAATTGGTTAGTAATAGATAAATGAATCTGTTAGTTACTAATTGGTTGAGGAATGCATTTTAGTGGTAGGTTAGTGATGGAGGATAGAGGAAGAAATCAGTTGGTTAGTGATGGAGCAGGAATCAGTTGGTTGATGACTGGGGTGGAGTGATAGTCCCATGAATAAGTTGGATAGTAATAGGTGCAGGAATAGTTTGGTTAGTGGTGCATGCAAAAATGACTTGGGTTTGTAACTAATAGGTGTTGAAATGAATTTGTTATTCATTGGTGCATGATGGAGATGTAGAGGTTCCTAATGATGACCTGCAGTAATCCATCTTATGCAGCTTAAATATTCTCACTCGGTTACTGAAGATTTTGCATTTAGCATCCCACACATTTTCAACTGGGGATAGCCCTGGTGATGCAACTGCTTATGGCATAGCATCTATGTGTTCAAGAAGACAGCAGCAACATGTAAATGAACACTGAGATAAGGTAGAGCCACTGGTTGCAGGACCTCATTAATGTAATGTTGGACTGCTATACTGCCTGTAGTGAAGATCAAAGGTGATAACATGAAACTGCCTGGTGTCATGGTGTGCTGTGCAGTTTCATGTTATCACTGTGGGTCTTGGTACTGACCATGATGCCTCCACACACAGATTTGTTGGTTGTCTCTACTAAGACCAAAGCAGGCCTTGTCATTAAAGATGTCCCACTGCCATCCTGAGTGACTAATGATGAGTGTATATGACAGGGGTTGGTAAATGGCTGCATTCACTTGTGATAAACAAAGTGATAGTGTTGTTATCACTAGGAGAATGTATAAATATTAGGTTATTGTGGGCAAATGAAAGAAAATGTATTGTTGGTTAATTGGTATTTATGAGAATGTGGTGGTTACAGTACATGGTAGATACAGGGATAAGCTGATATGAGATGTGTTTTTTGTCAGGGTAGGTTTGGTGATGAGTTAGCTATCAGGTGAATTTAGGTAGAGGGAGGATTTTTACCTGTACAAATAATTGTCCTTAGCAAATACATTTAGATACTGACCTTCAATAGCTTACCCAGCAGTAGTTTATTCAATACTGAAATGATACCTATGTACATGATTTCAATGTTGATTCAACAATTGATCACTGTGAAGTCACAAGGATTCATAAACACTAGTGACTCTATTCTCTTAGCATACATGTCTTGGAGGCTCACACATCTGTGACACATGAGTGTTTCCAGCTTCAGATCATCTTCTTCTTCTTTTGGTTGCTCCCTTTGGGGGTCGCCACAGCAGATCATCTGCCTCCATCGTGCCCTATCCCCTCCCTCCTCTACTGTTACACCAACCATCTCTATGTCCACCTTCACTACATCCATAAACCTTCTCATAGGTCTTCCTCTTCTCCTTCTGCCCGGCAGCTCCATCTCCAACATTCTTTGTCCGATATATCCCCTATTCCTCCTCAACACATATCCAAACCATCTCAACCTGGCCTCTCTGGCTTTATCTCCAAACTGCTCCACCTTCACTGTCCCTCTGATCTGCTCATTTCTAATCTTGTCCATCCTTGTCACTCCCAAAGAAAATCTCAACATCTTAATCTCTGCCACCTCCAGCTCAGCCTCGTGTCTTTTAGACAGAGCCACAGTCTCCAAACCATACATCATAGCAGGTCTCACTACTGTCTTGTAAACCTTCCCTTTCATTCTTGCTGCTAACTTTCTGTCACACATCAGCCCTGACACCCATCTCCACCCACTCCATCCTGCCTGCACCCTCTTCTTCACCTCTTTTCTGCACTGTCCATTGCTCTGGATGGTTGACCCAAGATATTTGAAGTCATCCACCTTCATGACCTCTGCTCCTTGCATCTTTACCTTTCCACCTGCCTCCCTCTCATACACACATGTATTCCATCTTGTCTCTACAGACTCTCCTCTCCAGTGCAAACCTCCAATTCTCCTATCTGCTCTTCTACCTGCTCTCTACTCTCGCCACAGATTACAATATCATTTGCAAACATCACGGTCCATGGAGCCTTCTGCCTGACCTCATCTGTCAACCTGTCCATCACCACTGTAAACAAGAAGGGGCTCAAAGCTGATCCCTGATGTAACCCTACCTTCACCTTGAAACCATTTGTCACTCCAACTGCACACCTGACTGCTGTCTGACTATACTCATGTCCTGCACCACCCTCATATACCTTTCAGCCACACCTGACTTCCTCACACAGTACCACATTTCATCTCTTGGCACCCTATCATATGCCTTCTCTAGATCCACAAAGACACAATGTAGGTCCTTCTGACCTTCTCTGTACTTCTCTACCAACACTCTCAATGCAAAAATTGCATCTGTGGTACTCTCTCTGGGCATGAAACCAAACTGTGGCTCACTTATCTGAACCTCTTGGCTTAGCCTTGCTTCAACAACTTGTTCCCATAACTTCATGGTGTGGCTCATCAACTTTATACCTCTGTAGTTACTGCAGCTCTGCACATTCCCCTTGTTCTTAAAAATGGGGACCAGTACACTGCTTCCCCGCTCATCAGGCATCCTCTCACTCTCCAGGATTTTGTTAAACAACCTGGTCAAAACGTCCACTGCCATCTCTCCTAAACATTGCCATACCTCCACAGGTATGTCATCTGGACCAACTGCCTTTCCATTCTTCACTATTTCTCCCTTCGTTGTCCTTCTCTCTCATTTTCCTCATTCATTAGCCCTTCAAAGTACTATTTCTATCTATTCAACACTCTCTGTTCACTCACTAGTACATTTCCCTCTCTATCCTTTATCAGCCTAACCTGCTGTACATCCTTTCCTGCTCTATCTCTCTGTTCCCACTTTTTCTTAGCTGCCTTCTGCTTCTGAATAATCTCCTGAACTTCTTCATTCCACCACCAATTTTCCTTGTCTTCATTCCTCTGACCAGATGAAACACACACATTCTTGCCAGTTTCTTTCACCACCTTAGCTGTACTTTCCCAGTCCTCAGGTAGCTCTTCACTGCCCCCAAGGGCCTGTTGCAACTTTTCCCTGAACTGCCTGCAACCATCCTCCTCCTTCAGCTTCCACCATCTAATCTTTGGCTCTATCTTCACTCTTTTCCTTTTCTTTGTATCTAATCTTATTTTACAGACAAACACCCTATGCTGCCTTACTACACTTTCCCCTGGCACCACTTTACACTCTCCAATCTCTTTTAGGTGGCATCTCCTGCTAAGGATATAATCCACCAGTGTGCACCTCCCTCCACTCTTGTATGTCACCCTGTATTCTTCCCTCTTCTGAAAATATGTGTTCACCACAGCTATTTCCATTCTCTTTGCAAAATCTACAACCATCTGACCTTCTGCATTTCTGTCTTTCACACCATACATACCCAGCACCTCTTCATCCCCTCTGTTCCCTTCACCAACATGTCCATTGAAGTCTGCACCAATCACCAATCTCTCCTCTCTAGGGACACCTTCTACCACTTCATCCATCATACTCCAAAATTCCTCTTTCTCCTCTAACTGACAACCAACTTGTGGTGCATATGAACTGACAACATTCAAAATGACACCATCAACGTCCAACTTCAAACTCATGATCATGTCTGACACTCTACATCCAGAACAATTCACAAGCTGTTCCTTTAGAATTATCCCTACTCCATTTATCTTCCTATCTACACCATGATAGAACAGTTTGAATCCACCTCCAATGTTCCTGGCCTTGCTTCCTTTCCATCTGGTCTCCTGAACACACAGAATATCTACCTTCCTTCTCTCAATCATGTCTGCAAGCTCTCTGCCTTTACCAGTCATTGTCCCTACATTCAGAGTCCCTACTCTTACCTCCACACTCCTGCCTTTCCTTCTCTCTTGCTGCCTTCTAACCCGCCTTCCTCCTCTCCTCCTCGATGGTCTTTGACCTACAGTAGTCCAATTTCCACCGGCACCCTGCTGGTCAACAGCACCGGAAGCAGTCGTTGTTAACCTGGACCTTGACCGATCCAGTATGGCAGTCATATTTGTGATCCACACAATGGTTTTGGCACAAGTTTTATGCTGGATGCCCTTCCTGATGCAACACTCACCATTTACCCGGGCTTGAGACTGGCACCAGAAGTACACAAAGTACACCCCTAATGGTTGGTTTTTCCAGCTTCCGATCATAAAGAGCATAATAGACAGGGTCTGTGAAAATCACTCTGCAGAATCACTCGGCTTCCATGGAATTCACTCATGCAACTTAAAATGTTTATTAAATGCTGTTTTAATGTTTTCCTGCTCCCGGTTAATTTAGCAGGGTTCCACTCCAACCACCATGTGTGCAAAATAAGCAGCTACCACTGATGCAATTACAGACCAATGTAAATGTAACCACTTTCCACAGATGATCAACACAACTTCGAAATGCAACAAATTCTAAAGATCCAGATGTGATGGAGAAACCTAAAGTGGCCTAAAGTGTACTTGTGGATTATCTGCACATTGTATCTTTTAACATTATGCATTCATACGTTCATATTGTGACATATTTGTGATCTGGTTCACCTCAAATAACATAAACAGATGGAGGCATTTCTCAGCAGTTTTTGATTATTAACTTACAACACGTGTAATTGAATTAATCAGATGAATCCACATTCAGCAGGCAGTGGTTCATATGAGTTTCTCTTTTTGAGTTTGGCTAATTTTGAGCTATTCTTGATTCATTTTGGGTCTTTGTTCTCTTTCTGAGTTATGTTCAGCCTGCAGGCAAATAGGATTTGTTTCTCAGATGTGATCTATAGAGTTGATCATCCACATTGTTATTTGCAACTAGGCTTCAGTAATTATGTAGTCACACTGGCTACATATACTTTTACATTCTTATTGGATCCCTGGACTTGCCTCAATCTGGATTTGACATGGTTATTGTGTGGTTGTTGCTAAAGACACTTCATAATCCAATTTTAACTGGATTGGCCAGACTCCAAATGGGGTTTGAGTTTGATTTGCAAAAATCAGATTTCATGTGGTTTTTCACCGTCCAGACTTTTAAAAATCAATCTGAATTCAATGTAGATATGCCACAAACTGGATTTGGGCTGGCAGTCTTAACAAAGCCTAAATCTCAGTTCCTATAGTAATTGGGTTTTTTTTATATCTTTAGGGATGGTTACCTTTTGAGTTTTGATGCCTCTCAGTTGTTTTTGCTTAGGCTTAGGTTTAAACTTTTGAATTGTGATTCCTGACAGTGGTTCTGCCTCATGGCTCTAAGGAGGACTTCCTTTTGAGTCCCAGTTCTTTTTCTTCCCAGTGGTCTTCCTGATGTTAATAGAGAGCTTCTCTCTTTGATTCTCTGCTCCTTTCAGTGCATTTCCATCAGAGAGGTTCTCTTTTGAGTCTTATCAGTCATATTCTTACAGGGGAGCTTAAAGTATGAATCAGTTTTTGTGACTTCAGATACTTTTACAGAAACTAGGATTAACTGTTAGGTGAGTGATTTTTATTTTACTCTAAAAATGAAGCTATTAAATAGAGTTCCTGTGTGTGTGTGTGTGTGTGTGTGTGTGTGTGTGTGTGTGTGTGTGTGTGTGTGTGTGTGTGTGTGTGATTCCTGAATTAGCCCTAAACTGTCAGTACCCCTGTTGCAGCCCCCTCGCTGAACCTCGCTGGGTTTGCTTGGCTCTCTTTGCAGCAAATTCTCCACTAAGTTAATTTATATAATCTAATTTAAAAGACTCCAACTTCCCTGAGTGATGGATACATATTCATTGCTGTTTTTAGTGTGTGTGTGTGTGTGTGTGTATGTGTGTGTGTGTGTGTGTGTGTTACAGTTTATGAGGGATTCCAACCTGTCTGGGTGGTTTTGGGATCCCCTCTTGGCTCAGTAGAGTTGATGTAATATTAATTTTATTTTGTAATTTGTTTGGAGAGGCATAAAAAGATGTTGGGGAGAGGGGGAGAGACAAGAAGAGAAAGGGAGAGAGAAGAAGAAAGAGGAAGAGAGAGAGGGCAGGGAGAGAGTGATCCGAATGAAGGATTAAAGGCGGCTCGTTTTCAGTATGAATTTATGCTACAAACTGACAGCTTTAATGAGGAGAAAATGAGGAGCAAGAGACAGAGAGGGACTGGAAGAAGAACAGAGACAGTAAAACAAATAAAGAGGGCAGTGCTGGAGAGAAAGTCTGATTATTTCATTCTCTTTCTCTGGTTTACTTTCTTTCTTCCTTTCATTCTTTTCTTTTTTTTCATTTTTCCTCTTCTTTCTCCCACATCCCATTCTCCATTTTTTATCTCTTTGGTATTTCGTGGGCCTTCTCTTCCCTCTATCATGCACAAACTCATTCTATAAATCATGGCAGCTGCGGCACTTCTTTAATGTTCAGGTGATTTTTTTGTTTTCACACTGGATTTAGTGAAAAATGTAAACGGAATCCACATTCAGTAGATCCATATATTATCTGGATACGATATACATGTTAATGAACATATACATGAAAAGGACTCCAAGCCAGAACCAGAACCACACAGTTCCAAGGCAACCTCTCCCTTCACGCCATCAGTCTTCTGAACACTCTGTATGTACCCATCCACAGTCCATCACAAACTCTTCTTACCTGCATCATCATTAGATGTCTCATCTCACCTACTCACTCTGCACCCCGCACTTTACCTTTACTGAAGCTGTAACTAACAGCTCTGTTACTGCTAACCTCCTAAGACTTTCTCCCAGTTACCTTCTCACACTACACTATCATATTTGAATTCATATCTAATGCCTGGTTGTTAATAGTAATCTGTATATTTTATAGTGTACTAAGTTTAGGTGTAATGGTGTATGTATAGTGTCAGGAAATGTGTATATCCTCTGTTTTTGTTCATATTCATTCAGGTTTTTACTCATCTTTCCATCTGTAATACAATACGTCTGGAGTCTAGTCTGATCACTTTTGCAAAAGTTTATTTACTTTTGAAAAGCACTGTAAACAAACAGTGCTGACTTCTTCTTGATACTTTGATTTTGTGTGTGTGTGTGTGTGTGTGTGTGTGTGTGTGTGTGTGTGTGTGTGTGTGTTTTGATGTATGAATCATACAGTCAGATGTGGATGAGAGAAACTCTGCATGTGTCAGTATTACACTCTATTGCACCCATACTAACACTTTAAAGATGTGGAGAGAGAAGCAGAGAGGGAGGGAGAGAGAGAATAAAGACAGAATCTAAAGACGAGAGGGGGGTGAGTAGATGTGTGACAGAGAGAAATGAGAGAGAATAAGAAGGAAAAGAGGGATTAGACAGAGTATAGAGAAAGTGAAGGAAAAGGAGTGGAGAGAGAAATAGAGGGCATATATGAGAGAGAGAGTGAGAGAGAGAGAGAGAGAGAGAGAGTAAAGGAAGATAGATGAGACAGTAAAAAGAGAAGGGAGGGGTTTAATGTATGTGTGTATTAGAGACGTTTCCAATGAGATGACGTGTGTCCACGGCAGCCAGTCAGAAGTGAGATGGGCGTGTCCACACACTGGCCTCCCTAAAGGTTATCAGCCTCTCTCTCTCTCTCTCTCTCACACACACACACACGCACACTTCCACTGTCACTGACACCGCGCTCACTCACTCACTGACGTAAGGACGCTGAGCGCGCGAGCGGTCCTTCGCAGTGTCAGCATGCCTGATCAGGGCGCGTGCGCGTGCGGCGGCTGCAGGCGGCTCGTGGCGCTGATCGCGGTGTCGCTCGCGCTGCACATCGTTACGCTCGCGTGCTACGCGGAGCTGCGCGCGCAGGTCAAGCGCGAGATAACGGCCAAGCAACGGCCGAGCAGAGACACGGACACGGTGCTCGAGCAGGTAAACCGGAGTGCGTGTGTGTGTGTTGGGCATAATGAGTGCGTCCAGGTGCGCTATGGTGTGTGTATATATCCCTGTAAGTGAATGTCTATATACTACCATACTATGTCTAAACATTTATTACCCCGTAACTGGAATAGTGTACTACAGTGTAATATAGTGTACTACCCTATAACTTAAATAGTGTGCTACACTGTAAATGAAATAATGTACTATACTACCCTATAACTGAGTCTGCTATGCTGTAAATGCAATAATGTACTGTACTAGCCTATAAATGATATAGTGTACTACACCCTAAATGAAATTTGGTCTAGTACCCTGTGACTGAAATAGTGTACTACACCATAAATGAAATGATGTAGTGTAGTGCCCTATAACTGAAATAGTGTACTATACTATAAACAAAATAATGTAGTGTACTACCCTATAACTGAAATAGTGTACTACAATGTAAATTAGATAATGTAGTGTACTGCACTATAACTGGAATAGTCCACTGCACTGTAAATGTAATAATGTACTGTACTACCCTATAACTGAAACAGTGTACTACTCTGCAAATGAAATAATGTACTGTACTACCCTATAACTGACAGTGTACTACATTGTAAATGGAATAATGTACTGTACTAGCCTATAACTGAAACAGTGTCCTACACTGTAAATGTAATAATATACTGTACTACCCAATAACTGAAATAATGTACTACACTGTAAATGAAATAATGCACTGTACTACACTGAAACTGAGATAGTGTACTATTATGCACTGTACAGTAGTGCACTACACTGTAACTGGAATAGTGTACTACACTGTAAATGAAATAGTGTACTATTCTGTGAATGAAATAATATATGGTACTACACTGTAACTGAAATTCAGTACTACACTGTAAATGAAATAATGCACTGTACTACACTATAGATGAAAGTGTACCAAACTGCACTGTAAATATACTATACTACATTGCAAATGAAATAGTGTACTATAGTACACTGTAAATTGCAGGAGTATACTACCCTGTAACTGAAATAGTGTACTGTACTGCATTGTAAATTAAAGTGTATTATATTGCACCATAACTTACAGCAGTGTACTACACTGTAAATGAAAATGTACTGTACTGCACTATAAATGACATCAATGTTATACATTACATTATTACACTTTACTAATATATTGTGCTGTACTGCAAATTATGGTAGTGTACTATACTGTAACTAAAAGAGTATACTATGCTGCACTGTGAATTCCAGCAGTGTACAATAATTAAAATGAAATAGGGTATTATGCTGCACAGTAAATTACAGTAGCATACTTCACTGTAAATGATACAGTGTACTATTCTGCATTGTAAATTACAAGTGTGTGGTGCAATGTAAATGAAATAGTGTACTATACTAAACTGTAAATTACTGTAGTGTACAATACTGTAAATGAAATAATGTACTGTAGTGCACTGACAATGAAAATGTGTACTGTGCTATAATTGAAATGGAGTACATTTCTACACTGCAAATTACAATAAAGTACTGAAGTGTAAATGGTAACAGTATACTTAACTACATGGTAAATAACTATCATGCAGAGTATGTGAATGAAGTGTATTGGTGAATGTGCATGGCTATGTGCATTGTTTTTGTAAACTAGAGTGTGTTTATGCATTTGTCTGTGAGAGATGTCTCTTTTGCTGCAATCCAGCAGTTTCAGAAACTGTGTATGTGTGTGTTTAAATGCCCTGCAGTATGATGTTTCCTGTAAGGTTGTGTGTGCAGCAGCTGGTAGAACATCTGTAGCATCAGTGTTACAAGCTGATTCACACCCATGCTCAGGGTCAGGGAAGTGTGTGTGTGTGTGTGTGTGTGTGTGTGTGTGTGTGTGTGTGTGTGAGTGTGAATGTGTGTGTGTGGTATCAGCTCATGCTCTCGCTGATCTCCAGACTGTTGGTTCTTGTTCTCTCAGATTGAACACCAAAAACAGTATTTCTGGGTTAGCTGTGTCAGATCTCACACATACACACACACACACACACACACACACACACACACACACACACACACACACACACACACACACACACACACACACCTAGCACACCATCTACACTAGTTGGAGCACCACCCATCCACCATACTGATTATTTATTGCCAGTAAAGTGTGTGACTGCAATTATCGCAACATATCTGAAACAGAGAAAGGACACCATCATTTTAAACTCAGTTACTTTATAGTGGCTTCTATTGTATACATTCAGCTTCTTCAAGCTGAACACATTACTGACACAGATGTGTAAATGCACACACACAGCTTGTCTAGTCCCTGTAAAGAAGTAATGGCAATAGAATAGGACTATCTGGAACAGATAAACATGAACCTATTGGCAAAATGTCTGGCATGAGGGGTATAAAGTCCCCAGCATTGAGCTGTGAAGCAGAGGAACTCTGTTCTCTGGAATGATGGTGCTCCACCCTGTATTTTGGGTTGGAGTGGTCATCTGTAATAGAGTACTGAGTTTCAGTATAGTTGACTAATAAGAGATCAGTATGTAACACACAGAATATGGGAATATGTTGGTTATGTTAATTTTGTAGTTCATTTTCTGAGCCATTCTTTCCCAGGATGAGATTCAGTAACACTGAAGTACCTAAGGAACATTGAAAGCTACAATGTTGCTAAGTGGGTGGTAGGTGGTTGCTATGTAATTCAAGGTAGTTGCAACGAGGTTGCTACATTGTGCTAACTGGTTGCACAATGGTTCCTATGGTGTTAAATACGGTTGCTACATAGTTGCTGAGTGGATGATATGGTATATAATGTGGTTGCTGGTTGCTAGATGGTTGCTATGGTGTTGCTAAGTGGTTGATATGGTATCCCAGTGAGTTGCTAAGAAGTTACTAACTGGTTTCTGTGGTGCCCCAAGGTATGTGCTGTTGTGTTGTTTAGGGATTGCTCTGGTATATAAGTTGGTTTTGTATGGAGTTTATGGGTGGTTGCTAGGTGGTTGCTGTGGTGTTATGGTATTTCAGCAAATTGACACGGTGTTGTTTACTGGTTGCTATAGTGTTGGTAGGTTGTTGCTGGGTAGTACTATGATATCCCAGATTGTTGCTGTGGTGTCTCGGTGGATGTCAAGTGGATGCTGTGGTGCTGTGGTTATATGTTTCTAGTGTATCTGTATCGTAACAACTTCTGAAAGGTGACAAAACGTTTGCACCCCATTCCTAAGGGAAAATATTCCATTGCTAATGTGAAAACTGTGCATCTAACTAAAAACACTGTATTCAAGCCTCCATCACACACTCAGACCAAATAACAGGGTTGTACATGGGCACATAAAACTGTATATCAGCATTTTTCTGATGTCAGTATCAGTTTGCAACTCTTTTCCATGCCTGATTTATCACACAATCCTGCAGATTTTTCAAGACTTTTGTGCTCTGAAAGGGTTCTATTGAATTTGGATTCTTGGAAAACCCTGAAGAAAAACTCAGTGTATGTTTGTAAAAAAAAACCAAAAGAGGCAATTTGCTTTGTAACATGGTGCATCATCATGCTGGCACTTCATGCTAGAATATAGGTATACTGTGGTCATGAAGGGAAGCAGATGGTTAACAATACTCAAATACAACGTGACATTAAATCGTGTGCAGCTACTTCCTCTGAGGCAGAACAAAAGCCATTGGTTCAGAAAATAACCAGATAAAATAACAAGCAATAACTATTCAGTTGGAGATTTTTTTTAAGTAATTGTTTTCATATAGAATTTCAGAAAACTGCAGAGAAATTCTGCATTTTCTTTGGTTGCCCTCTTTTATAAGCTAGCTAGTTAAGTAATGTTGTGCAGGCAAACTTAGTTCTTGAATATGAGCTACAAAAATTTCTGGGAAAGAGCTGCCTTTGGATGCTGGAATAGAAGACATGATTCTTAGTGACTTGCATTCATTGGCGGCAGTGCAACAATGTGAATGTAATCGATCTCTGCACCTAAATTAATCATTGCTCAAATTTTAACCTATGGTAGTGTATTGCAAATGTTTTCTTCTGGCACGCACCACTAGGGGGTGCACATGACACTGTCACATGAAAATGCCATGGTACTCTGGTGGTATGCTGGCATGCTGTGAAATGCTGCCTTAGAAGCTAGCTAGCTTCACCAACAGCCAATAAAAATAATTTCTTTTGAACTGCACACCTTTCACGCAATGCATCCACATATAGACTCTGAGGAGCAGACACACATTTCTAAAGCTCCACCTACGTGGACATTGTTTGAAACAATTGCCTCAGAACTGCCTTCAGAATTGTTTTGAGTAGTGATTTTGCAAGCAAGCATGACATTTAATCCATGATTGATTGGTATTAAGGAGCTCAAAATATGACACGAAAACCATTCTCACACCATTCAAACACCTCCACCAACTTGGGGTGTAGAAGGCAGGTGGGACTGTTGAAGACACGTTGGTTTCATGAGTTTGCTGTTTTACTGTGTTCAACGTATTTAGGCTTTCTGAGACGCTTTTCTACTCAAACCAGCCCTTTTGGCAACAGTGATCATACACATGTACATAGGCACACCTACAGTATTCACCCTCCTTGTGATTTTATGTTTTTTCCTACCTCACGGAATCAGAGTTGATTATTTGAGGGTTTGCTTCATTTCATTTAGAGAACATGTCTTCAACTTTGAACTTTCCCTTTTTTTATTGTGAAGGAAACAACAAATAGGACAAAATGACAGAAAACATCTATTTACTACAGAAAACAACTATTTACCCCCTAAAATCAGTACTTTTTAGAGCCCTCTTTTGTGTCAATTATAGCTGCAAGACTTTGGATAAGTCACTATGAGCTTGCTACATCTTTGCCCATTCCTCAAGATAAAACTGCTCCAGCTCCTTCAATTTAGATGGTTTCCGCTGGTGAACAGCAGTCTTCAAGTCTGACCACAGATTCTCAATTGGATTAAGGTCTGGGCTTTGACTAGGCCATTCCAATACATTTACATGTTTCCCCTTAAACCATTTGAGTGTTGCTTTAGCAGTGTGCTTTGGGTCATTGTCCTGTTGGCTGACAGACTGAAACAGGTTTTGCTTTCCTTGTATTTATCCATCTTCCCATCAACTCTGACCAGTTTCCCAGTGCCTGCTGCTGACAAACATCCTAACAACATGATCCTGCCACCACCACTTGTCAATGGTGTTCTTGGGGTGATGAAATGAGACATATTTTTCCTTGGTGACCAAAACGTTTAATTTTGGCCTCATCTGACCTTCCCCCATGCATTTAGGGAGTCTGCATTTTGGGAAACACAAAATGAGCCTTCTTTTTTTTGTCTGTAAATAAAGGCTTTTTCTAGCCACTCTTCCTTAAAGTCTAGCTCTTGTTGTATGGACATATACTCCCTGCTTGGGAACTCTGCAGCTCCTTTTGTTCTGGTACCATGTTTTTCCATTTGATGATAATGTATTTGATGATGCTCTGGGGATCATCAGAGATTTGGATATTTTCTATAACCCAACCCTGACTTATCAACAACCTTGACCCTAACTTTGTTTGGTGATCTCCTTGGCCTTCATGATGTTGTTTGGTTAGTGGTGCCTCTTGGTTAATGATGCTGCAGCCTCTTGGGCCTTTCAGAGAAGGTGTGTGTATATATATATATATATATACACTGTCAGATCATGTGACACTTAAGATTGCACACAGGTGAACTTCATTTCACTAAACATGTGACTTCAAAGTAAAGGGAGTGAATACATTTGTACATGCCAGTATTCAGATTTTTATTTCCAAATATTAAACAAAATAGGTAAAAGCCAAAGGGGGTGAATACTTTTGCAGTACACTGAATGCACAAGCACAAACATACATATATGCACATATACATATGTACCTGCACACACAGATGTACACAGATACACACATATACACATAGAAATATAGTATGCATATACACATGTTTATGGTCTAATATTTAATTTCACAGTAATTCAGTGAATCTGATTATTCTCTGAGACCAGAGATAAATCTCGTCTTTGCCTCAGAACACACACTCCACATGCCTGCTGGGCTGAGTATGAGGGTGTGGGCGCTGCAGCGGTGCATGTCGCACCTCTGTTTTCAGAAAGGTGTGTTACCGTGACAACTGATGATTGACGGAGGGAGGGTTCAAAGTTGTTAATCTGTCAGAAGTTAATAATGAGGCATGCATCCTGACCACACTGTGTGTGTGCGTGTGTGTGTGTGTGTGTGTGTGTGTGTGTGTGTGTGTGTTTTAACCTATAAAGCATGACTAAGACCTCAGTGACTGTGATTCCACCTGTTGAATTCAGGAAGTGTGTGTGTGTGTGTGTGTGTGTGTGTGTGTGTGTGTGTGTGTGTGTTTCTGATGGTGTATTAGCTGGAGGGATGGAAAAGAGACAAAGGAAGAGACAAAACACCCACACACACACACACAAATACACACACTCAGGACTATGCTGTCTGCAGGCACCTCCGCTACACTCCTGTGAGAAACTTCCATCTGTGTGTTATTACTTACACACACACACACACACACAGATGGGTCTGGTTACAGTCAGACAGATGCTGTTATTGGGTTAATATGGTGCTTGTGCTAACGCTAACCAAACTTCTTAACTTCAGGGCAAATGTCTCTCATACAAGGAGATACACACACACATACACATACATACACAAACCTCTTGTTTTGCTTTGCTTTTCTTTAGTGTTTATCATTTAACTCTTCCCCTCTATCCTTATTTATATCTCTCTCATCCTCTTTTTCTCTACATGTCTCTCTTGTTCATTATGCCCCCACATCCCCCTACCCACCCACCCCAGGGCACTGTGGCATTTGGCCAGAGCACAGTGTGATATCTCTGTCTCTCTCTCTCTCTCTCTCTCTCTCTCTCTCTCTCACACACACACACACACATACACACACACACACACACACACACACACACACACACACACACACACAGAGGTTATTAAAACAGGGAATGTGTGGGATTCCTTTACAACAGGATATCACCTTATAACAACCAGTCAGTAATTACTACATAGAACATCACACACACACACACACACACACACACACACACACACACACACACACACACACACACACACACACACACTTGTCTGCCCTCTTGCAAGTGGGTCACATGACCCGTTTGTTAGACTGGGCATGCTGAAACAGAAGAGCAGGCTGTAGCTAAGATAAATGTATTGGTTCCTATGCAATAAATATATCAGTTCACAAATGCAAAAATGTTATGTTTAATGATAATTTCCTAAACAGATTTTGGGAAATTGAATGAGAGCAATAAATGATTTTGGAAATATTTCCCTGAAATTTAAAAAAATTGGTTTAACAAAGAAGTTTGTGCAAATGTGTTTGATATTGACTTAGTTTGATATTTTCAGCCACCAACAGTTTATTGTTTTTCACTAATTGCAAAATAAAAGTCATTGAACATTTTCACAAACATAATTAATATTGTAATATTTTGGTAAAGTCCTGCACATTTACAGCATTTAGCTGGCACTCTTAGCCAGAGTTACAAGGTTACTCATATTTACAGAGGTGGGCCAGAGTAGTGTTAGAAGTCTTGTCCAAGGACTCTTATGTTACACAGGATCGTTGCATTGACTGGGAATCAAACCCCAGTCTCCCATATGGCGTGATGGCGTTATCTGTTGTGCCACACCAAACATGGACACTGCTGCTTTGTATGAAGCAGGGAAACCTCTTACTGACTCCTTTCTATCCTGCATGTCTCAGTAAGCCCTGCTGCCACATGCTCAATATTGATCCCTTAATATCAATATTGAATCCTGCTGATATTTAGGGTGAATGAAAGAGTAATTTCCATTATGTTACTACCAGTCACACAGACACACAGTCATTGTGTAAATCATCACTGTTATGTTCTTATTTAATTTTTTTTTTTGAGATGCAAGGTTTGCATAACAACTGTGTTATATAATTATGAGCAAGACAGTATCTTTGAAGTTTGTTTTCTGCAGTTCCAAAGAACAAAACTCTGATAGTGGTTCTTCAGTGACTGGCGCTTTATCCACAGCTCCACTCGCTCTGATCAGGGACACATGACCTGAACTGCTTTACTGAGCAAGCTCCATATGGGCTGTTCTCTCTGTGTGCACTAGAGAGTGATCACTAATGAGTGATCCTACACATCAAACAGGTGGGGAGAAGGGGGGAGAGAAAGAGAGAGAGAGAGAGAGAGAGAGAGAGAGAGAGAGAGAGAGAGAAACTTTAATAGCAGGGTTGTTAACAGCTGCATCTATTTAAAATTAGACCCAGTGCACAGATGTGGGGTGTGTGTGTGTGTGTGTGTGTGTGTGTGTGTGTGTGTGTGTGTGTGTGTGTTTGTGTGTGTGTGTGTGTGTGTGTGTGTAAGAGAGTTTGGTAACCAAAGCATAGTTGCATGGAGGCAGTGAAAGAAGAGGAGAGAGAGAGAGAGAGAGAGAGAGAGAGAGAGAGAGAGAGAGAAAGGGAGAGAGTGAAAGTTTGGATTGATCTTAAATAGATGACGACAAACAAAGAGCAAGACAACAGAAACATAGACATTAACTGTGAACACATGTAGACATGAGGGCATGCACACACACACACGCACGCATACACACATGCACACACACTCCAAACTTTAGAAGAGTGGTCACTGTCTGGATAGTCTATTTGCATTATGTGTCCATTGTTACTGTGGCATAGTGATATCATTGCAATATGCAAACAAGCAATCACAAATGTACAAAAAAAATGCATCTTTGTCTGCCATTATATCTCATGATTCCCATTAATAAACATATCTCTTGTGTTGATGATCTAATTATTGTCATGAAGGAAATGTGAAAAAAGCTGAATATTCAGTGATAATTATGTTGGCATCTGAACTGCTGCTGTGGAGAATAAAACCTATCAAGAGCAGTATTCATCATCATCAGATGCCAGGTGTATCATTGCTCTGATTTAAAAGAACAATAATAAGTTTTTACGATTTTAAAAACACCTGTGAACACAGATATGCAGCACGATAATTGCAATACACATCACAGCAAAATGTAACACCATAATGGCAATATATAACACTGTAATCAAAATACTGTGAATATGATGTAGCATTTCATAAAAAAATATGTAGCACTGTAATCACAGGATGCAACACTGTAAAGACAAAATGCAACATTGTGAACAGAACATGTAACACTGGAGTCACAATATGTGGCACTGTAATCTCAATATGCAACAATGTAATCACAATAATTAACACTGTAATCTCAACATGTAGCATTGTAGTGGTGAATGACTAATAAAGTATTATTTTATCTCAATAACAGTATGCAACACTAATCTTAATATGTAGCACTGCAATCTCAATATGCAAACTTATAATCATAGTGTATAACCATGTAATCTCAATTTGCATCACTGAAACCATAATATGAAACATGGTAATCACAATGTATGACACTGTAATCTTGGCATGTAGCACTGTAATCACAATATGCAACACTACAATATTGGCACAAATCACCATAATCCCAATATGTAGCACTGTTATCACAGTATGCAACACTGTAATCTTAACATATAGCACAAATCTCAACATGTAGCACTGTAATCACAACATGTTTTCAGAAGGATAATAATAATAATAATAATAATAATAATAATAATAATAATAATAATAATAATAATAACAGTGTGTGTGTGTGTGTGTGTGTGTGTGTGTGTGTGTGTGTGTGTGTGTGTGTGTGCTGGATGGTTGGTTATGACTATAGCCTGACTAAGCTAGGACCCATAGAGACTGTCCCTGTCCCTGGGTAACCTCAACTGTGAAAGAGAGAGAGAGAGAGAGAGAGTGTGTGTGTGTGTTTGTGTTTGTGTGTGGGGGGTGTCAATGCATTCTTTGTGTTGTGGCTGAGAAATGCATTTTTGTTTGAAGTGTAATAACCCCATATTTTCAGAGATTCCCACTTTTGTTCTGTGTGTGTGTGTGTGTGTGCGCGCGCGTGTGTGTGTGTGTGTGTGTGTGTGTGTGTGTGTGTGTGTGTGTGTGTGTGTGTGTGTGTGTGTGTGTGTGTGTGTGTAGGAAATGGCATCTGTCCGACCCAAAGCATGTCTGGTTTTGAGGTCTGTGAGTTAAAACTCTTCAAAAGAGTTTCTGAACACCAGACTCAGACACCGTCTGAGCACGCTCCAGCCATGGGTCAAATTGTCACAAGAGGGTCAGGAGGAACTCCTGCTGTACTGGTGGCATTAAAGCGATAGTCTGAAAATACTCAGTGACAAATCATCTCAATTACAGACAAATTAGATAGGACATGTTTTGGCTATAAATTTTTTTTTTATCACAAATTCAAGTTTAGAAACTTATACTTTATAAAGTGTTTCCCTACAGTTTATAATCTTTCCATCACATTCCCTTTAGTTTATACACTTTTCATCACAATTCTTACAGTTCATGATCTCTTCATCACACCCCTACAATTTATGAACTCTTCATCACAACCCTTACAGTTAAGAAATTCTCCATAAAAACAAAACTACCATTTTGAAACTCTTTGTCATAACCCCAACAGGAATTCTTCATCTTGATTCTACATGATTCTAAACGTTTGTATATCAGTTTAACACACTAATTCACAGTCACACTGTTTGCACCCTGATCCACACACTCTTATGATATTCTACACACTAACTAAGTAATAGCATGCAAGGTCAGCATATTTCACTCCATCATTAGCATGACAACGCAGCTCGAATATAACTGGAGACATTTTTACCTTGTGGTTAGTGGAGAGGTGTCGATTTCAGGGTTTTCTCTGTTTTTGTGTGTTTAGTGACTTTCTTGATTGTTTTTGTTTTATGGGGAATTAGCAAAGTTTTTTTTTCCTTTTCTGTTTTCATACTCTTGTAAATAACATTGTTAATATGAAGCTATTATAATGAACTTGGTTGTAACATTGTTGTAATGGTACAGAAAACTCAATAATTCTTTTTCTGATGGTATCAATATGTATGATGCAGCAAAAAGATTTTCAAGAACTTCATTGCCAGTTATGTCAAGGGATTGGAGAGTTTTATAAGTTGTCTTCTTCGTATTCTTCTTCTTTTGGCTGCTCCCTTTAGGGGTCACCACAGTGGATCATCTGCCCCCATCTTGCCCTATCCCCTGCCTCCTCTATTGTTACACCAACCATCTCCATTTCCAACTTCACTACATCCATAAACCTTCTCTGAGGTCTTCCTCTTCTTCTTCTGCCCGACAGCTCCATCTCCAACATTCTTTGTCCAATATATCCAGTATTCCTCCTCAACACACGGCCAAACCATCTCAACCTGGCCTCTCTGGCTTTATCGCCAGACTGCTCCACCTTCACTGTCCCTCTGATCTGCTCATTTCTAATCTTGTCCATCCTTGTCATTCCCAACGAAAATCTCAACATCTTCATCTCTGCCACCTCCAGCTCAGCCTCGTGTCTTTTAGACAGAGTCACAGTCTCCAAACCATACATCATAGCAGGTCTCACTACTGTCTTATAAAACTTCCCTTTCACTCTTGCTGCTAACCTTCTGTCACACATCAGCCTTGACACCCGTCTCCACCCACTCCACCCTGCCTGCACCCTCTTCTTCAACTCTTTTCTACACTGTCCATTCCTCTGGATGGTTGACCCCTGATATTTGAAGTCATCCACTTTATGGCCTCTACTCTTTGCATCTTCACCTTTCCACCTGCCTCCTTCTCATTCACACACATGTATTCCGTCTTGTCTCTACTGACCTTCATTCCTCTCCTCTCCAGTGCAAACCTCCATCACTCCAGGTTCTCTTCCACCTGCTCTCTACTCTCACCACTGATTACAGTGTCATCTGCAAACATCATGGTCCATGGAGCCTCCTGCCTGACCTCATCTGTCAACCTGTCCATCACCATTGCAAACAAGAAGAGGCTCAAAGCTGATCCCTGATGTAGCCCTACCTTCACCTTGAAACCATTTGTCACTCCAACTGCACACCTCACCACTGTCTGACTATCCTCATACATGTCCTGCACCACCCTCACATACCTTTCAGCCACACCTGACTTCCTCATCCAGTACCACAGTTCCTCTCTTGGCACCCTATCATATACCTTCTCTAGATCCACAAAGACACAATGTAGCTCCTTCTGACCTACTCTGTACTTCTCTACCAACATTCTCAATGTAAAAATTACATCTGTGGTATTCTCTCTGGGCATGAAACAAAACTGCTGCTCACTGATCTGAACCTCTTGACTTAGCCTTGCTTCAACAACTCTTTCCCATACCGTCATGGTGTGGCTCATCATCTTTATACCTCTGTAGTTACTGCAGCTCTGCACGTCACCCTTGTTCTTAAAAATGGGGACCAGTACACTGCTTCTCCACTCATCAGGCATCCTCTCACTGTCCAGGATTTTGTTAAAAAATCTGATCAAAACGTCCACTGCCTTCTCTCCTAAACATCTCCATACCTCCAAAGACATGTCATTTGGACCAACTGCCTTCCCATTCTTCAACCTTTTTAAAGCTTCCCTCACTTCCACCTTATTCTAATTCTCTGCACTTCCTGATCAACTCTCTCTCCCCCCATTGTCCTCATCTCTCTCTCATTTTCCTCATTCATTAGTTCTTCTATAAGTTGTATGTAATGCGTAACTGTTAAAATATTGTTGAGTAGGTGTTTGTTATTTGGTAGTTGGCTTATTTGAAAAAAGTGTAGTAGTTGTTATTAGTACATTTCAATGTGGCAGTTAGTGGAAGGGATGATGAATAGGAAGGAAGAGGAACTGACTACAGCATTTACTAACCAAAGCACTTAGCAGCTACAGACGTCAGCCAAATACAGTGTGCGTGTAAGGCAATCTCCTTTCAATAAGATAATGTTAGCTTGTTTGTTTTTGGACTGCACAAATTTGTGATGGTCCTCTGAGAATCATATCAAGTTGTGCGTAATTGACTCCATGTGGCACAATGAAATGCACACAGATTAGACCTCAATTTGTATGTGTCTCAGAGAGCGAGTAAAATCAGCCCTGATTGTATATCCATCAGTAAGTCTATCTTCCTTTGATGAATGAGTGGCATCTCTAATGGAGACATATGTTACAACCTGTTGAGAAATGTCAGCTGGAGTCTTAACATCATGACTCAAGACACAACCACACCTTTGCTGGTGTAAGATGACCCTGTTTGGACTCAGATTGGAATGGAAAGTTCATACAGAGTAGGGATTTTTTGGTCTGGATTTGTACAGTGAAGTTGAGAAACACTGGTTTTTCTTTGCATTCTTACCAAAGCATGAACCCGAATACAGAATGGGAAGCGTGTGTGTTTGTGTAAACGCAAACCAACCATAGAAGAACTGGAACTCATCACACTTGTAAAGTATAATGCAGCAAATCCACAGACTGCTCCTACCAGGACAAAGAGAGGGATTCCCACATAAATCAGACAAAACCACTGCTTAAGTTCTCTACTCATCTCTACTAATTCACCACCTTCTTGTTAATTTAAGGGTTCAAACATGCACAAGGAAATGGTTGCCATTGAGTCATAACTTTTTTTTCACCAGATTTGAGAAAGGTAATTAAATAACTGTACTCTCTATATAGTGTGCAGAATGTATGCTTTGTATGAGTTTCTGAGACATAGAAGCAACATACCAAATGTCTTTGGTATGTTCATATAATTTGGTTTAAATGAAATTACTGACATGGTTATTTCATATAATTGTCACGAAAAAAATTTAAAAATCCCCAATCTACTAAATATATTTTTTTCAACATAGACATCTTTATAGTCTGTCTTTCTTGGTAAATACATTTTAAAAACAAAAAATTATCCAAACCTAAATCAAAACCTCTTATGCAAAATATTTTCAAATGTTTAAGCAAACATTTAGGACTCATTTTTTGTGTTGTGACTGTATGAGTGGATCAGACACAGTTTTTAAACTGTCCACTCGCAGTCCTCTCTTAGACACACCAACCTAGTTGGTCTACCTTGTAGATGTAAAGTTAAAGACGGAGACTCATCTGTTTCTGCAGAGTTTGCGTTGATCATCCTTTAGTCTTTCATCAGTGCTCGCAGGACTCTTTTGCTGTTTTGTTCCAACATGAGTTTTGGGAAGAGAACAAACCCTATAAAAATACTGAAGGAGGTCAGAATATTCCGCTGTAGATCAAACACTGGATGGGTGTAATCAGAGAGTGTTTTTATTGTTTGCTTTTGACTGAGCATTTTGGCCGATTTATGCTGGTTTACAGAATTAGTGTTATTTCCCTGGAATGAGTGCAGCCTGCTGTCAGATTTCTCCGGAAATTAAAAGTGAATTTCAGTAACTGAAGAAAGTTCCATATGGATGGCACATGTCACAAGACATTGTTTTTATTAATAATAAATGTTAGCGATGCATCAGAAGACTTGATATTAAAGGAAGGAGTGTGTGTGTGTGTGTGTGTGTGTGTGTGTGTGTGTGTGTGTGTGTGTGTGTGTGTGTGTGACAGATGGACTGATATTAAAGGAACGTTTGAGCGATGGAAGGTATATGTACATGCATGTGTGTTTTAATGTAGACTGATAAAGGAAATTTTGCAGTGCATGTGTGTGTGTGATGGAGCTCATTACAGATGGGTGGATTTGATTGGACACATCACTCTCACTTAACAAACTCATTTACCTTCATCCCTCTATCCCTCACAGTCTTTCGCTTGCTCTCTTCATCACTGTCTGATGGATGGTTATGTTGGTTTAAGAGTGTGTCACTCAGGCTGGGGAACAGATGTGTAAACTCGTGCTTTCTCTCTCTCTCTCTCTCTCTCTCTCTCTCTCTCTCTCTCTCTGTCTGTTTGATGTGGTTTGTGGTTTGTTCTAAATTGGACTTGTGTAAAGACATACTGCTCTCAGCACCGGGCAACAAACTGGGAACAAAGTGAGGGAGAGAAAAAAAGGAGAAAGAAAAACAGAGAGAAAAGAGCGACAGAGCAGGTGGAGAAGAGAAGCTGCCAAATTACAGACAGGTGCGGAACAGCCTGCGACATTGGCTTTACATCTATTCTCAGCCTAAGAAAATTAAGGATAAGTCCTTTTACTTTCTCCACTTTTTTATTTTCCAAATTGAAAGTTTACTTGTAAATGTTTAAAAATTATTTAATGTACAGATTTCTTTTACCAGTTTACCAGCTCTCTTCAGTTGTAATTCTATGTTTCTTTGGTTTGAAAGTGAGTGAATTAGCAGATGAAGACTGCTATCTTAGAGTCATTATTGCTCTTGTGTTGCTGTTGTGTTAACATGTATAACTATGTAACATAAGTATGTAGATATGACATGGAACATGAAACTCCAGTGAAAACCTTCCAGATCATTCTGAATTTATATTGAATATATTAGAAGTTAACTGGCACTTACAATGGTAATGAAAAAGTTTGTAAATCAATAATATTGATTTTATTTTGAATATTGATATTTTCTCTTGCAAATTCACAGATGAACTTTAGTTGCCATAACAGAAGTGTGGAAAATTGTAAAGTGATCCTGCTGCTACATTGTCATTAGCAATCAAGCTTTTATTATGTTGGCTAACATGGTTGTTGGAGCTTTCTTCTTTGGAAAGTCATTGCCTTTTTTGTGTTTTCCACCTCAATCAGCTTCATTCATGTTAAAGAAAATGTCAGTTTATTTGGTGTAGGTTCTTGCATCCATTTAAGAAAATTTCAAGAACTTTTAGTGACAAAACCTGATTCAAGTAACCGACTTAATCTGAAAAGGGGATGACACTAGTCAGCATCAGTCCATTCAGGCATCTGCCATTTCAAAGATGTATGGGTCAGAGTTTGCTGAATCTCATCTTTGTTGGGTTTTTATGTGGGTATAATCGTCAACCACTGAGTGTGCAAGTGATCTGTTCTTAAAGCATATTGACTTCATGAAAAACTCTTTAATACTCAATCACTTTAAAAACTTTATGGTAGGTTTAGTCCTCTCTACACCTTCAAAAGAGCGAGAGAACAGAGTAATGAAGCCATTAAAACCTGGCATTAAAAATATCACAAGAAAGAGCAGCTATCCTTGAACACATTCCAGTAGTATGTGTATGTGTTTCTGTATGAATGGCCCAGATGGTCTGTGTTTCAGGTTTGTTATTTAAAGCCAGATTGAGGAATGCAACGATGGTGTGAAATTGCTGGGAACTAAGGCTGTGTGTGGGTGTGTGTGTGGGTGTGTGTGTGTGTGTGTGTGTGTGTGTGTGTGTGTGTGTGTGTGTGTGTGTGTGTGTGTGTGTGTGTGTGTGTGTGTGTGTGTGTGTGTGTGAGTGAGACAGAGAGAGAGAAACAGCTCTTAAGCCTGAACCTAATATTAACTATAAATAAGCGTTAATTATTGGTGTGTATCTGGCACAGGAGTTTCACTGTCTTGCACATCAGTTGTTGCTTTTCATGTTGTGCTGCTGAGCTATTGGTCATGTTTAAGCTCTGTTGCACTCAGTTGGGGTTAGACAGACAGATGAAGCTCATCCTTTAGAATGAGTTGGAGTGATGGAGTGTCATTGAAATCTTTTGGGATGTGCTGGAGTGATGAAGTTTCAGTGAAAGTATTTGGGGTGAGTTGGAGTGATAGAGCTCCACTGAACATTTTTGGGATGAGCTGGAGTGATGGAGCACCGTTGAACATATTTGGGGTTAGTTGGAGTGATATAGCTCCATTATATTACACTGAGGCCAGTTAGAGTTATGGAGCTCTACTGAATATCTTTGGGGTGAGTTGGAGTGATTAATCTCTGCTGAACCTCTTTGAGGTGAGTTAGAGTGATGAAGCTGCATTTGGACTCTTTTCAAATGAGTTTGAGTGATGGAGCTCTGCTAAACATCTTTGAGGTGAGTTGGAATGATGGCGCTCCGCTGAACATCTATGAGATGAGCTGGAGGCATGGAGCTCCACTGAAAATCTGAAGGGATGAGTTGAAGTGATGGAGCTCCATTGAAAATCTGTGGGATGATTGGAGTGATGGAGATTCATTTGAACTCCTTTGGAATGAGCTGGATCAATGGAGCTCTGCTAAACATCTTTGGAATGAGTTGGAGTGACAGAGCTCCACTGAACATCTTTGGGATGAGTTGGAGTGATGGAGCTGTGCTGGACAATTTTGGGGTAAGTTCAAATGATGGAAATCCACTCAACACCATTGAGATGAGTTGGAATGTTGGGGCTTCATTGCACTTCATTTAGATGGGTTGAATCTATAATATAAGCTATACTGAACTTTACTGGACTGAATTGTTGAAACTTCATTGAACTCATTTTGTATGAGTTTAGGTGATGCACCCCTTTTGGATTAGCTGGAGTAATTAAATTCCTCTGAACACGAGAGACATACAGCTGTTTGTATTGTGTGTCCATTGTAACACATTTGAGTTGAGTTGGAGTGACGGAGCTACATTAAACTCCTTGGCCATGGTTTATTTTTGGAGCTCCATTAAATTCCTTTGAGGTGAGTTAGAGTGATTCAACCTCTCTGAACACCAGTGAAATACAGCTGTTTGTAGTGTGTGTTCAGGGTCTTTTGGGGAAATTAAGGATCATCTAGCATGTTTAATGGTCCAGTGTCCAGTCAGTGTTTGTGTGCTGATGTAGTTTTGGAGGATACTGTGTGTAATTTGGTTTGTATTTGGTTTGAACTGGGCTTTACTCTGTCATGTTCTACATTATCATGGCTTGTGAAGGCCAATGTCCGGGTCATGTATGGATCAGAATGGTTACATTACACCCTAATCCACTAAAGATGTGTGTATGTGTGTGTGTGTGTGTGTGTGTATGTCACTGGGTGTTAAAATAATATTTTCTGAATATTAATTTCCCCAAGTTTAGAACCACATGCCTGGTGACTCATTTTACAAGAATGAGAGGGAGAGAGAGACTGACTGACAGACAGAGAAGTTAGAGAGAAGGAGGAAAGACGAACAAGAGAAAGTTGCACAAGTTAAAGTGAAGGGGAAGATGAGAAAAGGTTGGAGAGAGATAGAAAAATGAGCGCGAGAGAGGGGACAACAAGAAGAGGTGGAAGTATGAAAGAGATACATATATATATATATATATATATATATATATATATATATATATATATATATAGAGAGAGAGAGAGAGAGGAGAGAGAGAGAGAGAGAGAGAGAGGAGAGGCAAGAGAGAGAGAGAGAGAGAGAGAGTAAAGGGTGAGAGGAGAGAAGCCCAGTACAGTGAAATGTAAAATATTTGCTGTGTGCCAAGACTTTTGTTGAAGTCGTCTCAGTTTGCATAGTATGCACACTTACACTTTACACACACACACACACACATACACACACACACACACACACACACACACACACACACACACACACACACTGACACACTGATACACACACACACACACACACACACACACACACACACACACACACACACACACACACACACACAGTTATGGAATCCCTGAAAACATCTTGGAAGGGTCTGCGTTCCCTTACTTGCATGTTTCCATCCAGAGTTTTGGATAAATATTTGTGTGTTAGTGTGTGTGCGTGTGTGTGTGTGTGTGTGTGTGTGTGTGTGTGTGTGTGTGTGTGTGTGTGTGTGTGTATGTGTGTGTGTGTGTGTGTGTGTGTTATGGAAGGCCAAAGCCGCAGACTTTGTTAACGATGACTGCCTTTTTTTCTCTTTTTGGGGGCATTTGTAAAGCTACAATTTAGACAGAGCTTGTTTTGGGCCAAGGGATTAATTCACAGTCTCGGATGAAGGAATACATAAAAAATCAGTAAAATGCCCCAAACCTTCCAATCCAAATGGAGTTCATCAGCCAAGACATGTTTGGTGTCTGAAGTTTACTTCTCCAGTTTAATGCTGGAGCTGTGCAATTTATGTAGCTAACCGGCAACAGAAACTTATATCCCACCAATTAGCACTAGACCCAAATGATTAACCTAGCTAACAGGCAACAGAATCTTTAGTAGAAACCAACCAGAACAAGACAAACACTTACACTTTAGGCTTCTTGTTCAGTTATTAATCATATGATTTATTATTAATTAACTTAGTAAAGTATGATTTATTGAAGTAGTCAACGTTCAGATGTTATTTGTTCCTCTTACTTTGTGTTCTCCATCACTCAGCGTTAAACCTCTCATCTTCAGAAAAGATTTATTAACAGATTGCTACAATTACAATTACAGTTACAATTGCTACAGCAGTCAAGTCACTTTCAGTAAAAAAAAATATATATTACTTAATCTTTTTATTTTGGCCTGTTTTGTTTGATGTCACTCTTGGCAAGTGACCTGTGTTTATAAGAGTTATTAACATTGATAAACACAACAAGGGAATTAGAATAGAAGAATTGTAATTAAAGAAATGAGAGATTTACTGTAATGGTTAAAAACTACTTAAGTTACAAAATGTATAGTTGAGAGTTGAGTTCACAAACTGTAAATAAAGGACTGTAGACATACTGTAAGTGAAAAAACTGTAGAGTTATATAACTATAAAAACTGTGGAGTTAAGTTAAAGAACTGTAGACTCAAAGACCTGTAAACTCATTAATTCACAAATTGTGGTTGAAAAACTGTAGAATTGTTATGAAACTGTTTTCGTAACTTAAGTTTTGTAACTTTGAAAGAGATGTAATGAAATGCAGTTGAGTAGAGTTAAAGATTTCAGTTGAAAAACTGTAGATTTGAGTTAAAGACCTGTCGAGTTGAGTTACAGAACATATTTTAGTTACAATCAACATTAATAAACAAAGCAAAGGAAAACATGCAAAAAACAATAGAAAATGTTATTTTTGTTCTTTATTAGTTAGCAGTGAATTAAGAACAAATTGAGGGAGCATAAATTGATGCCTTGCTGTGCTGTGTGTCCCATGGTTTGTGAGATGTCACAGCCTGTCTCCTTTATTAGTCTTTAAAGTGACACATTGATTCATGCACTAAATAACACCCAGTTGATTAAAGTCACAGTAGAAGTGAAGCTTTCCCTCCGAGGCCAGTCAGAGTTCACTATTTGTAGCATCTTCACTGTGTGGGTATGTGTATGTCTGGTCCAGTGTCGAGCCCCAGATGTGCTCCAGCTGTGTCAATGAGAGACCGCAAGCCCAGCTGTCCGTGTGTGTGTATGGCACTGGCCGCTGGCTGGTGAAACCCACTGCTTATGAGGTGAGAACATGAGGAAACTACTGTCAAACAAGGCCTGGAACCACTGTCTGTGTGTGTGTCTGTGTGTGTGTGTGTGTGTCTGTCTGTGTGTGTGTGTGTGTGTGTGTGTGTGCGCAGTATCTTCAGATGTCTACACAGCAGGACTTTTAAGTTCTTAAGATTACACTGGTGCTAAGACTAATGTTACAACTAAAAAAAGCTCACACCACAACTTAGCACTGGCGCTATGAGGCTAATGTAGCCATCAGGTTAAAAAAGTGTAAACCCCACCACTGAGCCAAATTTACATTGGTGTAGGTATATAGTTTATAGTTTTCACTGTATTAATGCTGATTTAATTTATTTGTTAATGCTAACTTATTCACCATTTTAATGCTGACTTAATTACTCTTTTAATTAAATTTAATGTGAAATTAAATTTTCTCAGCACTTCACTTCATTATATAGTTTTATTTATTCTTAGAACAAACTTAACCATATTGTTTAGGTAGTCATTATATTGGTTGTATGTGGTGTTTGTGTGGGTTGAAGGCAACTGTGTGTGTGTGTGTGTGTGTGTGTGTGTGTGTGTGTGTGTGTGTGTGTGTGTGTGTGTGTGTGTGTGTGTGTGTGTGTCTGATTTTTTTGCCAGTGAACATTTGATTTCTGGTGGGTTTTTGGCGTTACCTAATGCACACAGAGCGCTAATCAGATTGAAACAGTAACAGGATCGGTCTACAGAGAGATGACATCATCAGCTCTCAAACTTATTCTCTCCCACATTGCTTTTTAAAGGCCAAAAAGGCAAAAGAGCAGATGCAGAATGTACTAGAACCTCTGCTCTTCATTCCAGAACTCATGTGTTACATTCTTATTGATGTGACGGTCACTGAAAGTATGTTTGTTCCATTGTTTCTTGTTTGCTGTTTTAAAAAATACTTAACAGGTAAAATCAAATTAATTTTAATTGAATGCATCCCACTTTGTCCCATTTCCCAAGGAAATGTTGGACTTGTGTTATTCCAATGGCTGTTTCTTGTTTGTGGTGTGGCGTATCTGACCAATAATGCAGTTTGAAAATCAAGTAATTCCAGAAACAAATTGTTCTAAGAATTACATTTTTTGATTCAGTACTGAAAACTGCTTAGTGGGCTTTCCTAGAACAGCTAAACCATGCCTGACTTAAGAACTGCACACCTGGTTCAGACTGATCCAGATTATTAGTGATTTAGAATCTGAACTGATTCATTGCAGAACCTGAGTGTTCTAGAATCTGTGTTTCAGATTCAGGTTGTTTTACATATAAACTCTTGTCTATCTGTATGTCTGTCTGTCTGTCTTTTTATATAGCTGTCTATCTATGTCTATGTCTGTTTGTCTCTCTATCTACAGTTGTGCTTGAAAATTTATTTGTATTTGAAAATAACCAAATAAAAAATAGATAAAAAAATTAAACATATTTAAAAATGATACAATGTTACATTATCAATTAGTTGCAAAAGTATGTGAATCTTTAAGATTCACAAATAATTTACGGAACTTCTATGCAACTAAATGTCTAACTTACATTGGCTGTTAGTGTTCATGTGTCCACCACAAGGTAAACCCTGAACAACAATGTTGTACATGGCAGGGATGGAACAGGAAGCTGATGCTCCCCAAAAAGAACATTGCTAACCATCCGAAGTTTGATCAAAATCAAATGGACAAGCCAGAAGGCTACTGAAACAATGTCTTGTGAGCATATGAAACCATTAGATATTTTTTATTAGATATACTGTTTCGCGTCTGTGCCAGGATGAATGGCCATCAGTGATGGAATAATTAATTATGAATTATATCATCATATTCTATCCGAATATGTTTGTGAGCTCAAGAAAATATGGATCATGCTGCAAGAAACACACAAGTTAAACACACAAGTCATTCTACCAATGATTGGTAGAATGTTTTGGAATGGCCAAATCAAACTCTGGACATAAATCCAATAGATGTGTTATGAAAGCAGTTCATGTCAGAAAACCCAGCAACATAACAGAGTTTAATCTTATTCATCAACAATTACATGAAACATTTGGTTACAGTTATTGCTGGACGTTTACTTAAAAAAAGCTTTATTTACTAAATGACCAAGTGTAATGTTTTTGTCTCATTTCTTTGAACTGTGTCTCTTGATCTACTTTTACTGGTTATGTGAACCGGAGTAATGCATGCAACTTACCAAATCAGGCTTTTGTACGAAGTGTTAAATAAATTTCAGCAACCTTTCACTGTGTAATTTCTCATTATTAAACATCAGTTATGGACATGTATGGTTTGATTTCTTTGTGTGTGTGGATTAGATAAGTTGTGACATCTGGTGAGAATTTCATGTTAATAGTGCCTTAAGAAATACATTTACTTAGAAAAGTGGTGGCTTGTTGGATACTTATTTCACCCACTATATTGCTTCTGTAATATAATTTGTAAAAAAAAAATCTACTGTGAAATAAGATCTTTGGACTAAAGTCTGATCTACTGATTATTAGTGATTCTGAAACTGCAACTTAGTGGCTTTTTTTCCCAGTAATTTTATCTCTGGTTTGAAGTGGAATAACTGAGCTGTGATTACAGCTGAGCAGATCTTTCCAGTGAGGCCCTCTGTGTGTGTGTGTGTGTGTAGGGGGGGGGGGATCTGGCTGTGATTAAATAGAGGAATGGTGTCTGGTGTGTTTGGAAAGGTTATAAAGGTGTATCAGCTTTGTTTTCTTCAGCAGGGCTGCAGCATGACCCACAGCATGGACAGCTAGGACAGATAGATTGGTTTGTACAATTTTAGAATGAAAGGAATACCATGATTTGAGCACTCTGATTACTTTGACCAAGGACTCAGACCTTAATTAGCCTGTTTATTAGACCTTTAGCCCTAATTAGAATTATGGCTTATTCCCAATGCTGCAAATTTCAAAGTTTAATAAATAACCAAACTCCTGTAACTGTGTCCCAAAAAACAAGTCATAGGTTCTTTTAAGCAGCTTCTTAATGAAATGAAAATGGTTGAGGTCCACATAGCAGGAGAAAGCTATAGGAATATAACAAAGTGATTACAGGTTGCCATTTCCTCAGTTCAAAATGTAATTAACAGGAACAGTGGAGGTCAAGATGAAGTCTGGAAGACCAACAAAAATTTCAGACATTTGCTAGATAGAACCCCTGCTTGACTGGAAAAGTCATTCAGGAAGATTTAGGACAAAATTCAGCGTCAGAAGTTTGCTAAAGAACATTTAAACAAGCCTGATGCAAGTCATGTGGGCCAGTGAGGTTAAAATAGAACTCTTTGGCCACAATGAGCAAAAGTATGTTTGGAAATAAAGGGCACCAAATTTCATGAAAAGAACACCTCTCCAACCATTAAACATGGGGTGGATCAATCATACTTTGGTGTTGGGTTGCAGCCAGTGGCCTGGGTAACTTTTCACAGGTAGAGGAAAGAATGGATTCAGTGAAATTCCAAACTATTCTGGAAGTAAACACACACCATCTGTTAAAATGCTGAAGTTGAAAAGAGGATGGCTTTACAAGTGGATAATTATCAACACACCTCAAAATCCACAATAGACTACCTCAAAAGGGACAAGCTGAAGGTTTTACCATGGCCTTCACAGTTCACTGATCTGAACATCATTGAAAATCTGTTCATAGGCCTCAAAAGAGCAGTGCATGCTTTGGAAGACTTTTGCAAGGACGAATGGATGAAAATTCCTTAAACAAGAACGGAAAGACATTTGGCTGACTACAGAAGCATTTATATGATATTTGTCTAAGGGGGCACTACTAGGTACTGCAGGGTCCCCATTATTTTGAAAATGTAAAAGAATTGTATTTGTTTAAAATACAAAGGGAATGTCATCTTTAATGTTGTACCTTTTGGAGATCATTTAATTTTACACTTGATTAACTGTTCACACTTACAGTCACTTTGACCACGGGTGCCCAGACTTTGCATGCCACTGTACTCTTCTCATGGGCATGAATGCCAGGCAACTTTGGAGATTCAAGTAACAACATGCATCTTCAGTTGTCTAGCTAATGCTTTGAGGTTATACTGAAGAATTCTTTATTATTTCATCCATATTTTTCAATGGACAAGTTCCACTGGCAACAAAACATCCCACACCATGATTAGTTTGTTAACTGTTCTTGGCATGCAGTGCCTCACTTTTACCCCTCCAAACATACCTCCAGTCATTGTGTTAAGACAGCTGAATCTTTGTATCATGTAATTATAAAACTACTCCATAAGGTTTTCTCATTGTCCATGTCCAACTGCAAGTTCTGATCAAAGGTGTCAGTTTTGGAGCTTGGGGTTCTCTATTGGATGACAGCCTCTTAGTCCATTGTGACTTGAAATTTCAAGTTTCATTCTGGATTTTAATGTTATTGGAATTTTATTCTGGATATTATTGTTATTAGAGGTTCATTCTAAATATTAGTGTTATTAGAACTTCATTCTGGATTTCATTGTTATTAGAACTTCATTCTGAATATTAATGATATTAGCACTTCATTATGACTATTATTGTTATACAAACTTAATTCTGGATATTAATGTTATTAGAGCTTCATTGTGGGTATTATTGTTATTCAAACTTCATTTTGGATTTTAAATGTCATTAGAACGTTTTTTCTTGTTTTACAGCTTCATAGTAATAATTAGAAAGCTGTGTATTAGAATTGTTGAAAACACCGGTTCCAGGGATTTTACTGGTGTGCAATCACTGTTTCAGCTCAGGCAGCAAATCTTGTGAAACATTTGTTTATTCATTTTGAACATGTGTCTGTCTGTCTGTCTCTCTCTCTCTCTCTCTCTCTCTCTCTCTCTCTCTCTCTGTGTGTGTGTGTGTGTGTGTGTGTGTGTGTGTGTGTGTGTGTGTGTGTGTGTGTGTTTCTCCAGAGTATCATATCTCTCACTCACTCTTGTTGTTTCGTTCAGTTTAATTGGCCCTGGAGGACTGCGGTCACTCGTGGCAACAAGCCCTTCTGGGCCAATCAGCTGTCAGCGGGGCCGGTGTATGCTGCTCTGTGGTTGGTCGGTTTGTCAAACTGTCATACAGAGTAATCAAAGCTGACAGTATTTACTAGGCCTTCTGGAGTGGTCTGCATTTATCACCAATTGGACAGAGAGGCCTGGCTTTCTGACCTCCTCTGTTTGAATTAAAGTAACGGATGTCAAATGTTGGGCTGGCTGTTTTCCTGAAATGTTTTAATGAGCTCTGTTTGCAGGGCCACAGGGTGAGGGTTGACCTTTGACCTTCGGTGGGTCAAATACTTAATGATGCATGAGTGTTGACATACTCTATCTCACTCAATCTTCCATCAGTTGAGTAGTATAATGTTTTCTTATCATAAATGTTATTGCCATAAAATCAAAAATGCCAGAAATGGTATCATGTATTCTTTGATAGACAACAGATGATGAAACTAATTAAAGGCTAGCTTTGTTCCTGCATGTGCAGCTTATTAATCCTGCTACATGCAGGCCTCCACTAAAGCCAAGAACAAGCTTATAAAGTAAACAGGAAATTGCATCATTAAGGCCATGACAGCTTCACCAAGAGAAAAGAGTAAATATTAGCACTTAAATGATTATTATGAGTTGAGCAATGTGGTGTTTTATGGTTTCCAGACTAAATTACATAGTTTATGGTCAATACTTCTATATTAAAAGCTGAAAGGTTCTATGTAGTACTAGATTCGTAATTTATTGACAATATTAGCAATATCGGAACTCTTTTTAGTGCTATTTAGTGTAGACCTGAGCATTCTGTGAAAATGCATCTACAAAGATTCCCTTATATATGAAGAAGCATTTAATCAAGCAAAGAAACATTCAAGCATCCAAATGGTTCTTTGAGTTGGAACCATTGATTATGTTTTATATAGAACAAGAAGTCAATAGAATAGTCCTTCATATTTCTTCTGAACAATATATTCAAGAAATTCAAACTTTTTCTCTATAGAGAGAAGTCTCTTGTCAGTTCAAAAGTACTGCAATTCCCTTTTGGATGGTCTTCCCATGCAAATCCCTTCCAACTCGTCCAGAATGTTGCAGCATGACTTGTCTTCAGTTTTCCTAATTTCAGCAATGTAACTTCTCTGCTGTGTTCTCTTCACTGGTTTCCTGTAGCTGCCCGCATCAAATTCAGAACTTTGATGCTGGCCTACAAAACCAACAATGGACCAGCCTCTCCATACTTGTTGGCAATTGTCAAAACCTGATCATAGGCCTGTCGTGAGAACTTTGATATCAGCTTATTGTATGTATTTGAGTCAGTCACACCCTTCTGTTCTCTTGCCTGCTCTCTGACTGAGGTGAGCTTGTGTCTGTGAGCAGACAAAACATCTGTCATATATGAAACGTTTATAGTGGTTTTTTCCATACACGCAAAGCAGACTAACTCCCCTCTGCCTCAGCACTTCGATAAACAAGTGAATTGCGAATTAACTTCCAAAGTTTTTGCACAATTGTCTGGAATACAGTTGCCATAGTCTACTGCCACTGTTGTTGTTTACATCGTTTGTTGGAGAGATACAAAAGCATTTAAAGCCTGTGTGTTGTTTCGTCCAGTTTAGAGATGTGAAACAGACAAATCTTAAAAAGCTGTATTCCAGTGATCTGTCACAATGAGCTCATCAACATATGTTACTGACCCATGATTTTTGTTTTTCACAATAATTCTGTTTTCCTTGGATTCAGTATACTATTTAAATGCACTGCTAATATTGATTGTCAATACAAAAATAATATCACCTAATTTACTTAATTTTACGCTCAAATTGTGATATAGGCTCCAAATACCCTTCCTATACTTCTGCTGAAAACATTGTCTGATATGGGGCTATCAAAATAGCTTTACCTTTAAATACACACTATGGTAGCATGCTTCTACAAGTTAGCCCCACTTGCCAGGAGTTAATAACGGTGTTTTTATTTCATTTATATAGGATATTTAACCATTTTATATATTGTAATATCTTATTTTTCTTCTTAAATAATACAAGAAAATGACAATGCCCTGTACCTAACAGCTGCGGTTATACATAGGGCTCACCCCTTTTCTTATCTAAAGTTTATCTAAAGTTTATAAGTCTTTGACCAATACTACAAACAGGCCCCCACACCAAACCACTAAAGTTGCTGTGGCCATTTATGATATAATTAGCAACGTTCCTGTTAAAACCTGCCTTTGAATAATACTACAAACAAGCCCCTATACCAAACCAGCTTACACCAAAGTTGCTGTGGGCATTTATGATCTGATCAGCAACCTTTCCTTAAACATTTATAGCTTGTGAAATGACCCAGGAGGTTGACAAGATGCTACATCTAACAGATACACATTTGACACTGATTCTTTCACTTTACCTATACTTCAATCACTATCTTGCAAGCTCTTAACCGTCCTTCATCAGTGTTTAGCTGAATTAAGCCCACGATACTGCAAGAAAGCTCAAAAGTGAAGTCTACCATCCCAGACCTACTCCCCTCACTTCATGAGATTGTACTGACAATCTCAATACCTTCAGCATACACACAAAACAACCTATAACTCTCCTCATGCCACGCCTTCAATCACTCTCTGCCCTACCCAACCCAAACTCAGCCCTTTTTATCAACAACCACTGACTAACTCTTTCAGCTACTTCTGACAATTCTTTCATAACTGCCTTTAATACATGACCTCTGAACCAGCAACACTGTAGTAGCTCCAATCTCTCACCTTTGCCACGAAATCTGCCCATCTCAGCCTTTTCCTTTGATAGGCTACCTCAACCTCATCTTCAAATGGAACCATCAGCTTGATAAAATGAACTACTTGTTTGCTCTCCAACACATTATCGGGCCTCAGTGTAGTTGCTGCAATACAATGTGGAACCTGTAGTTTGGTACCCATATCTGCCAACAACTTCCAATTTCATGCGTCTCTCCATTTACCAATATTCACACCCTGCACTCATTCTTCTGCCCCTCATGCACAAATCTAATTAACCTGCTTCCATTGTTAACTAAACACTTCTTATCAAATTCGTCTGCTAAAGGCCTCAATACCCGATTATGCCTCCATGTATAGCAACCTTGTGACAAGCTAAATTTACATGCTGACAAAATGTGTTCTAACATCCCTGTCCCAGCGCACAATTTACAACCTGGATCTTCACCTATCCACTGACTAAGGTTTTGCAGAGTTGGGAGGATATCATATCATAAGTAGCTCCCACTAGAAACTTGATTTGACTCACATCCAACAGCCAAAATTCTCACCAATGATTCTTCACTTCTCTACATTCTCCCACCTCATCTACTATCCCTGTTTCCCTTGTTTCTACAGATCACCTGACCCTAGTTCTGCCCTCCCATTTTGCACCTACTCCACCACATATTTGTTCTCCATTGCCCTCATCACTGATTGCACTGCCTATCTGGGATTCAGCTTTCTTCCTGCTTTGGCAATGCTGCTGCTTTAATCAGTTTCTCTTTTGATCCTAGTAATATCATTTCTCAGCCTGCTTTTGCACATTTAAATTCCTCAACTAAGCTTTTCAGTGGTAATTCATGCACCCCTCTACCAAACCATGCCATACTACTAAGGCAATGAGGCACCCCTAGCCACTTCCTTATAGTATCATTGATGATCAATTCTGACCTCTGCACCTCAGATATTGGAAGAGTTTTGCTCTTTAAAATGCAGTATTATGCTATTGCCATATCTCGGCCATCATATCATCAAATGGTCTTAAAATGACAATATTATCATTTACCACAATTATTTCTAGGACAACTTATCATCCCCAAAATAGTTACTGTGACAGGCTTTTTGTAAGTCGCTCTGGATAAGGGCATCTGCTAAATGCCATCCATCCATCCATCCATCCATCCATTTTCTGAACCGCTTATTCCTGAATAGGGTCACGGGTGAGCCGGTGCCCAGCCTGCAACTCTGAGCACAAGGGCGGGAAACAACCCTAGACAGGGCGCTAATCCATCATAGGGCACACACACACACACACACACACATCCACACAATAAGGGCCACTTTAGAGTCACCAATTCACCTACCATGCATATCTTTGGACTGTGGGGGAAACCGGAGTACCCGCAGGAAACGCACGCAAACACGGGGAGAACATGCAAACTCCACACAGAAACTTCCCAGGTCACCCCACCCTGGGATCGAACCCAGGTCCTTCTTGCTGTGAGGCAACAACGCTATCCTGCTAAATGCCATAACTGTAAATGTAAATGTAAACTGTACACAAGCTTTGCTTGGCTTGACCCACCATCCTTTAAGATGCATGGAAGACAAGAATCCAGGCTTTTTATTTACCTTAGTTGTCTGAACAGCTGAGTCACTTTCTGTCTTTCTGTCTTCTGAAGACAGATCTCTTTCAACAGCCTTCAACTCACTCATTAAAGGCTTACAATTTTACTAACATCTTACGTGACAAGATATCTAAGTGTAGTATGTTGAGCATTGTGTATCTTGGTCCCATTCTGATATTTGGTCTTAGCAGATGTAAATGTAAGTCTTTTGCAAGTGTAAGAAACAAAGACAACCCTTTGTGAAATTTGTGAAATACCCATTTTGTCCATGTGCTTCTTTGTTTCTTTATTGGTTATCTGTCCCTTGGCACTCAGTGTGCCTCACCTAAGTGTACTTTGTAGCCATGTCCCTCATCACTTCATTTCTCTTGTGCTTTCCTAAGCCTTGTTTGTTGCAATGCATTTTTGTTTATCCATAGTTTATTGTAAGGCTTTAAGGTTTGTTTTAAGATGGTCTTTTTGTAACTTTATTTATTATAAGCAGGCTTTGTATGTTGTCTTGTAAAATGGTATGGCATTAGCAGTAATCCAAAAATTTCTTAGCATATTTTTTAGCACTGCTGTTCTAGTGGTCCTTAGACCACCCAGATTATCATTCTAACTACCCAGATAGCAAAGATAGCTGACCACTGCTGGCAAAGCTGTTCACTGGCTTTTTTAGCTTTTGTTCTGGGTGGTCTGCCAGTGATTAGGCAAAGTTTTGGACAAAATCGATCTTTTTTATGCTCCTTTTTAAACACAGCATCTTTTTCCCTTCACTTCCATTTCCATTTTCATTCCCCCATCCATCTTTTATTTACTTGTTTCATATTTATAGTCCCTTCTCCAGACTGGTCTAAAAACTGTGCAATAGATAGTCTGTTACACTGAGTAATGCACACACATTCAGATCGAGATAACAACACAAAAATGCTAAAATAATACACATTCAGAACAGTACACTAAAAGAAACAGCTTACTTTAATGAGATCCCAGTCGTGATCTGTAGACTTCCTGCTGTGTGGAAGCTTAGCGCTGAAAATATCTGTCAGGAGTTCACATGAAATCCACATAATATTTAGTTAGATTTAACATCAAATGTTGAAAATGTGTATTTCAGCACATGCTTACACAAACACAACATACAAAGACAGCTCTCCTTCAGTGTGTGTGTGTGTGTGTGTGTGTGTGTGTGTGTGTGTGTGTGTGTGTGTGTGTGTGTGTGTGTGTGTGTGTGTGTGTGAGATGTGTTTTTGTTGAGTGTGTGTTGAGTGTAATACAGGGAAGTTCATGGCCTTTTTCCACGTTACCTCAGTCTGTAAGCAGTAGCAACATTGTTTAAACACACAGACAGACATGAGGAATGGTCTTGGCATGTGTTTGCACATTTGGATGAGTTTGTACGACATGTTAACTGACGCACTCTGGCTCAAGTTTAATGTGTTCTTCTTCAATGTGTGTGTGTGTGTGTGTGTGTGTGTGTGTGTGTTATACTGATTGGAAAGCTCATTTTTCTCTCAGTACAATAACACTTTGGCAGTGATATCCTAAAGAAGAATGGAGAACATGTCCAAATAAATATGAGCGGCTACTGTTAGTACAGACCTCAAACACACACACACTCACACACATGCAAACACAGACAAACACAACACAGAGGCCCTGAAACTGATTAGTGTAATTGAAAAAGGTTTATGTTTGTATATTAGTTGTTCCTGTTGTAAAAATGTACTTCATGTATGTATGTGAATGTACCTGTCTAGTTGTGAGCTGTATGTAGCTGTATGGAGCGTATAGTTGTGCATAGTTGTATGGAGTGTGAAGTTGTGAGCTGCGTGTAGACCATTACATCATCACTGACATCAGTATTAAACATCCTAACTGCAGTCAGACATACACTACATTATAATGATTAAGAACAGTGTGTGTGTGTGTGTGTGTGTGTGTGTGTGTGTGTGTGTGTGTGTGTGTGTGTGTGTGTGTGTGTGTGTGTGTGTTTCATCATTAATGCCACTGACCATTCTGTGGGTGGTCTAACAGAAGAATAATGCAATCTCCTTCTCCCTCCCTTCATTTCTCTCTCTCTCTCTCTCTCTCTCTCTCTCTCTCTCTCTCTCTCTCTCTCTCTCTTTCTCTCTCTCTCTCTCTCTCTCTCTCTCTCTCTCTCTCTCTCTCTCCTCTCTCTCTCTCTCTCTCTCTCTCTCTCTCTCTAAATTAGTCTCATGATTAATAGCTGTCAGCAGTTTTTAAGTTGAGCAGACCTCCCCAGGGTTACCATGAGGGGCATACACACACAATGTACTCCAATGTCCTCCAAATGTAACTAACAAACACACACACACACACACACACACACACACACACACACACACACACACACACACACACACACACAAATACTGGTAGGTATCAAGAACCTGTAAACATTTCTGATGTACATTATCAGCACCCCTTTGAATTGCATGCCTCCAGTGCATGAACCTGTCCAGTTAACCATGTTGATGTCAAATACTGTACATTAGGCCTCAGTTACAAATTATTTGAGTTATACTAAATAGGACACAGGACCTCTGTTCTGTGCAGTGTGTGTGTGTGTGTGTGTGTGTGTGTGTGTGTGTGTGTGTGTGTGTGTGTGTGTGTGTGTGTGTGTGTGTGATAGAGAGAGAGAAAGAGACCTTGATTTTGATTCTTGTACTGATTCTGCTTTTTTGCTGATATTATGCTAATTCCAACGTTGATGCTGATCCATATTTTAATTCCAGTTCCAATTCTGATTCTTATTGCAAATCTAATGCTGATGCTTATGCTAATTCATTTGTTGATTACAATGCAGGTGCTAATCCTATGCTCAAGATCATACTGATTTCAATGCTGATGCTAATTCTGGTGGTGATGCTGACACTGATCTTGATAAGGATGCTGATAATGAGTCATACTTTCACAGCAGTCTAAATCAGATGATGTTCATGTGTTCAGATGTTGATCTTTTTTGCATAGATCCAAAATAGTTTAGATGTTTACATACATTTAAAATGTTTGTGATCAGATGTTTACATGTGGAGATTTCTCCAAAGCCACAGGTTTTCTGGGATGTATGAATTTGAATCTTCTCTGCGTGTAAATATACAATAACTCATGCATTTTTCTGTATAGGCCTGAGAGGGAACAATTGATTTGTAGCTGTAAGAATGACAGTGGGAGAACCTTTCATGATTTAAAGAAAAAACATTAATAGATGGTTACATTACACACATACACATGCACACACGGACATTTAGAGAGTGTGTTTTGGACCAAAATCACTCCAAAGCAATGTCACGCCAAAGCAAAATCAGCAGTGTTTCTATACCCACATACACACACGTTTACATTGAAGTTTCAGCATAAAGTTTTGCTGTATATGTTCTATCATCATCTGCATTTGTAGCCAAAAACCACAGAAGTGCAGGAAATCACAAACACACGCGCGTGCACACACACACACACACACACACACACACACACACACACACACACACACACACACCCCTCCAAAACCAGACAAATACATGGACTGTTTTTGTTAGTTTCAGAAGTATCCCAACTTGTTGCCATGGTGTTTCAGGATGGTTGCTATGACATCTTAACTTGTTTATGGGATTTTCCATACTGTATTACTTTAAGGCCAAGCTTTTTGCACATTTTATGTTACAACCCTATTCCAAAATGGATTAATTCATTTTTTCCCTCAGAATTATACACACAATACCTCATGATGACAAAATGAGAAACATGTGTTTGAAATCTTTGCAAATGTATTAAAAATAAAACTATAAGTATAACTTGTACATAATTATTCACAGCCTTTTCCATGACACTCAAAATTGAGTTCAGGTACATCTCGTTTCCACTGATCATCATTCAGATGTTTCTACAGCTTGATTGGAGTACACCTGCGGTAAATTCAGTTGAGTGGACATGATTTGGAAAGGCACAAGACCTGTTTATATAAAATCCCTAAGTAGACCGTGCATGCCAGAGCACAAAGCAAGCCATAAGGAATTGTCTATAGACCTGTTTATAGACAGGATTGTATCGAGACACAGGTCTAGAGACAGAAAATTTCTTGTTGCATTGAAGGTCACATTGAGCACAGTGGCCTCCATTGTCTGCAAATGGAAGATGTTTGGAACCACCAGGATTCCTAGAGCTGGCCACCTGGCCAATTAAGCAATCGTGGTAGAAGGGCCTTAGTCAGGGAGATGACCAAAAAACCCAATGGTCACTCTGACAGAGCTCTAACTTTGTTCTGTGGAGAGAGGAGACGTTCCAGAAGGACAACCATTTCTGCAGACCTCCACCAATCTGGCCTGTATGGACTGAAGCCACTCCTCAGTAAAAGGCACATGACAACCTGTTTGAAGTTTGCCAAAAGGCACCCAAAGGACTCTCAGACCATGAGAAACAAAAAGATTTAACTAGTATCATGTCTGGAGGAAACCAGGCACAGCTCATCATCTAGCCAATACTATTCTTACAGTAAAACGTAGTGGCAGCATCATGCTGTGGAGATATTTTTCTGCAGCAGGAACTGGGAGACTAGTCAGGGTCGATAGAAAGATGACTTGCTCCAGAGCGCTCTGTACCTCAGACTGGGTTTATCTTAAAACAGCACAATGACCTTAAGCACACAGCCAAGATAACAAGAAGTGGCTTTGGGACAATTCTATGAATGTCCTTGAGTGGCCCAGCCAGAGCCCAGACTTGAACTCGATTGAACATCTATGTAGATATCTAAAAATGGCTGTGTACCTATGCTCCCCATCTGGTCTGATAGAGTTTGAGAGGTTCTGCAAAGAGGAATGGTAGACACTTCCCAAAAATAGGTGTGCCAAGCTTGTAGCATCAGAACCAAAAAGGTTTGAGGCTGTAATTTCTGCCAAAGGTGCTTAAACAAAGTATTGAGCAAAAACTGTGAATGCTTATGTACATGTTATATTTTTGTTTTATTTTTAATTTATTTGAAAAGATGTCTTTTCTCACTTTGTCATTATGGGGTATTGTGTGTAGCTCTCTGAATACTTTATGAATCCACTGTATAAACATGAACTGAAATACAAAGCAGTACAAAACACAGTAGTGGCCTGATCTGTCTCTGTACTTCTGTTCTTTTTTTCCTTTAGTTTTTGATCTCAGTCTGGCTTTCTGTCCCACAGAGCAGAGCAGAGAGATGGAGAGAAACAGAGGAGAGAGTCATCCTACGCTCCAAACGTTCAGGTAATATCTGTATGTGTGTGTGTGTGTGTGTGTGTGTGTGTATGTGTGTGTGTGTGTGTGTGTGTGTGTGTGTGTTTGTTTTGTTAGTTATGTTTGGAGCAAACTGGATTACACTGGGAAGACAGTTGTATTAGTTGTGTTCTGGGGTCTTTGTTAAATACTTTTGAGTATTTTAAATATTAAATAATATAAATATTAAGTATCTTTAATATAGCAGTAGATTTTGTACATTCGCAAAAAGGTTACAGAACTTTAAGTGATTATGAAAACCATCCATTTCTCTAAAAAGAAATTAAAGAACATTTACAGTGTTTTGAAGGCACGGGTGCAGGTCTGCATCCATCTGCTCATACATCACTTCCTTGTTTAAAGGATTCCAGGTTAACATGGTTGCAAGGGCTTTGATAGTCTACAAGTATCAGAATGTGCAGTACACATTAACAAAATACAGTAAAAATAGTGTTAATAGTGTTGTAAATTGGTGGGGATCTAAGGAGTTATGCTAACACAAGAAGGGGTCACTGAATACGGATCATTTCTGACATAAAATCAACAAAAATTTGGACATGACGCCTGTTTTAACAGCAACATACCACAGATATACTAGTGGAATATTCAGATTAGGTAAAGAATACATTTCCTATTTTATATACTTTTTCAGAATGCACAGAATCCTCCATTTTTCCAAAATGTATTTTAATGTGCATTATAAATTATTCTTTACTATGTTAACAGAAAATACATGCATGTTGCAACAAAAGTATATTTCATTTTCAACTGTAGTATATTATTTAAAAACTATACTTTAATAATGCACTTTAATATGTGCTTTAGGACAACTCATGAAGTACACATCAACAAATGTATTACTTGAAAATATATTGAACATATTGAAAATATCTAATTTTCATTTGAAGTGTTTTGTTTAAAAAGCATATTTTAAAGAATGTCTTATAATATGCTTTAATGAATTTTCACCAATCAACCATAGTATCTACTATCACTGTCCAATTTATCAGCTCCTTTTACCATACAGGAAAACTTTGTAGTTCTTTAGTTACAGACTGTAGTCCATCTGTTTCTCTGCATACATTATTAGCCTCCTTTCACCCTGTTCTTCAATAGTCAGGACCCCACAGGACCACCACAGAGCAGGCATTATTTGGGTGATGGGTTATTCTCAGCACTGCAATGACACTGACGTGGTGGTGATGCGTTAGTGTGTGTTGTGATGATACAAATGAATCAGACACAGCAGTGCTACTGGAGTGTTTAAACACTGTGTCCATTCACTGTCCATTCCACTGGACACTCCTACTTACTTGCTCCACCTTGTAGATGAAAAGTCAGAGACAGAAGCTCCTCTATTTCTGCACTGTGTTGTTCATTCTGTAGTCCTCTATTCTAGGATGCTATTAGCTGAATATTTATGGTTGGTGGATTATTCTTAGTCCAGCATTGACACTTAGGGGTTTAAACACTGATCCAATTGTACCAACGTAATACACACTTACGCGCCACTATCATGTCAGTGTCACTTCAATGCTGAGAATGACCCACCACCCACATACCTGCTCTGTGGTGGTAAAATACACTTAAGTTGTCATAATTTGTTCTACAATAGTACAATTCGCATGTATTAAATATATGTTATTGATTGTGTAATGTTACTGTTGCATATATATGTACAGTGGGGAAAATAAGTATTTCATGCACTGCCAGTTTTGCAAGTTTTCAAACCTACAAAAAATGGAGAGGTCTGTAATTTGTATCATAGGTATACTTCAACTAAGAGAGATAGAATCTAAAAAAAGAAAATCACACTGTAGGTTTTTTTAATTATTAGCATGAAATAAGTATTTGATCACCTACCAACCAGCAGAATTCTGGCTCTCATAGACCTGTTCTTTTCTAAGAAGGCCTCCTACTTTGCACTCATTACCTTTAGTAATTGCACCTGTTTGAACCTGTTACCGGCATACAAGACGCCTCTCCACACAATCATAATTCAACATCACCCTCGTCAAAACCGAAGAGCTTTGATAGAACACCAGGGACAAAATTGTAGACCTACAAAAGGCTGGCCTACAGGACAATAAGCGGTAAGGATGATTCTGAAAAAGGTCAGGAATCAGCCCAGAACTACAAGGGAGGACCTTGCTGTCTAAAAAATGACCATTAGTAACACACTACACCATCATGGATTAAAACCCTGCAGGGCACACAAGGTCCCTCTGCTTATGCCAGCACATGTCCAGGCCTGTTTGAAGTTCACCAATGACCATCTGGATTATCAAGAGGAGGCATGGGAGAAGGTCATGTGGTCAAATGAGAACAAAATATTAAAAGATATTGGTATCAACTCCACTCACCATGTTTGGATGAAGAATAAGGATGAGTACAACCCCAAGAACACCATGAACTGTGAAGCTTGGGGGTGGAAACATACTTTGGGGTTGCTTTTCTACAAAAGAGATAGGATAACTGCACTAAGAGGATGGATGGGGCCATGTATCACAAAAATTTGGCTGTCTGCCTTCAACAACCAGCGGATTTAGAGACAGAACAGCTTGTTAGTCTTTACAGAGACGTGGCTAACCCAGCTCGTACTGGATACTAACGTGGATCTGCAGGGCTTCATCGCTGTGAGAGCCGACAGAGACACTAAAGCCTGTGGGAAGAGTAAAGGTGGGGGGCTGATCATTTATGTGAACAGTCGCTGGTGTAACCCAGGCCATATTACTGTGAGCAGATACATTCTGTTACTGCAAAGCTGCAGACACAGCACCCTGAGGCATTCATGATCATTTCTGGAGACTTTATTCACAATACTTTGGACTCTACTTTGGCTGCTTTTCACCAGTGTATGGATTGTCCTACAAGAAACAACAGGACAATTGATCTGCTGTATGCTAATGTGAAAGAGGCATACAGCGTCACACCCCTGCCCCCACTGTGGAAGTTGGACCACAACCTGGTCCACCTTCAGCCAAAGTACACCCCCATGTTCCAGAGACAGCCTGCAACCAACAGAACCATCAGGAGTTGGTGTCCAAAGTGGAAGAACTCTCAGGAACTGTAACGACACCACTGACTGGGATGTGCTGCTTCACCCACAATGTAAGGACATTGAGGGGATGACACTGTCTGGCAGATTATCTCAACTTCTGTGCACGCAAGATCTCCTCCGCAAAGACTGTATGGTGTTACCCCAACACCTGCTGATCAGCAGCACTGGAGCACCCCAGGGCACGGTGCTGGCCCCTCTTCTCTTCACCCTGTACACAGCAGACTTTTACTACAACTCAGAGCTGTGTCACATTCAGAAGTTTGCTGATGATACAGCCATAGTTGGGTGTATCAGGGATGATAGTGAGAAGGAGTAACAGAGCCTTTTGAGGGACTTTGCAGCCTGGTGCCACAGGAATCATCTGCAGCTCAACACCTCAAAGACCAAGGAGCTGGTCATTGACTTTGGGAGGTCCAGACCAAAGTCACAACCAGTTCTGATTAAGGGAGCTGAGGTGGAGGCTGTGGACTCCTATAAGTACCTCGGGCTGTGGCTGGACAGCAAGTTGGACTGGTCATGTAACATCGACCAAGCTATACAGAAAGGGACAGAGCAGGCTGTACTTTCTGAGGAGGCTATGGTCCTTCAACATCTGCAGGAAACTCCTGTGGATGTTTTGTCAATCCGTGGTTGCCAGTGTCCTGTTCTACACTGTGGTGTGCTGGGGGGGCAGCATATGCAATAAGGACACACACAGGCTGGACTAACTGATCAGGCATACTGGCTCTGTGGTTGGCACAAAGCTGGACTCTCTGGTGTCAGTGGCAGAGAAAAAGCCCAGTCTAGTTTATTGTCAATATGTACTCCCACATATTTGTAGTCCTCCACATTGTCCACCAGTGCCTTGTGCCTCCTAAGGTTCACAACCAGTTCCTTTATCTTTGTTCTGTTGATCTGCAGATGGTTCAGATTACACCATGCAACAAAGTCCTTCACCTTCTCCCTGTACTCATCTTCATCACCCCTGCTGATACATCCAACTATAACAGAGTCATCAGAAAAGCAGATGGCAATCTCTGTGCAGTAGCTCAGGGTAAAGGGTGAATAGGAAGGGAGAGAGGACAGTTCCCTATGGGGCTCCAATGTTGCTGGAGGGGGCAGGCTATTAGGAGGGTGAGTGGAGTGGACTGCTGAGGACCAGCAGCAGAGTCAGGATGGGGGAGGACAGAGCCTGCAGTGTCAAATCTGTTAAAAAACAGATTAAGTTCATTGGCCCCATTCATGCTGCTCCCGACTTCTCAGCTGTTGCTGGACCTGAAGCCAGTGATGGTTCTTTTTCCACTCCAAACGTCCCTCCTGCTCCCTCAGTTTCCACTCCACTCATCATCCTGTATTAGTTTCCTTGTTATATGTCTTCAGTTCACTCTGGATTTTTTGAAAAAAAAATACTGGACATTATGGACAATGCCAGTCACCCTCTACACACTGTCATCAGCCACCAGAGGAGCCTGTTCAGTGAGATACTGCTCCTTCCCAAGTGCAGGACCAATAGACTTAAAAAACTCTTTATACAGTTAAAAGTGCAATAATAATAATAATAATAATAATAATAATAATAATAATAATAATAATAATGTGCAATACCCCCTCCTACAGGACTAATTTTTTCATATATATATATATATATATATATATATATATATATATATATATATATATATATATATTTATTTATTTATTTATTTATTTATTTATTTATTTATCACTATCTATATTTCATATTAATTTTCATATAAATTAGACCTTGTTTGTTGTTTTAGTTGTGCGACATAGTTGTCCATTTTTATAGAAACCACTGTGTAAGTTGTGTGATGTGGTCTGGTAAAATTGTGCGTGGTGTGTGTGTTGTGTTGTTACTGTTGCTGCTGCTGGTTTTGCTTTCATGTGGTGTTCAGTACAGAAAAAGACACACCGCACCCATTTATCAGATACAGATATGAACAAAACCAACTCTCTCCCTCTGTATCTTATGTTACTGACTCCACATTCCTGAGCTGTGATTGGATGCTGGCCCTGGTCTGTAGAAATATTTGATTGGCAGGTGGTTTTGGCCTTTATGCTGATTGGCTCACACAGAGAAATCTACAGTTTCAGCACCACACCTGGGTGTGTAATGTGCCAAAATAAACAAAGAAGAACTGCAGAGGATACATGCACACATACATGCATGCACACGCGCACGCACACACATATGCACAGACACATTGATTTAGAACAGGCAGTTGACCGCAGTGGTTGGATTCTTGAACAGAAGTTCCAATAGTTCAGGTTTCACTTACTGGAAAATAGTTTCAAAGGTGAATCTGCAGTTAGGATATCAGTAAGATCACTCTCACTCACATGGAGGGGACAAAAAAAATTCAACTGATGTGTTCATCTAATGGTAGCTGTCTGATTTGGGTGGGATGTTAGCATAAGAGAATCAGAATCAGACATATTTTATTAATTCCTGATGGAAATTGACATTATTACAGTTGCACTTATTTATATAAAAGAATAAACAAATAATATAAACAGAATAATTTAAAAGAATAAACAGATACCCATGTTGAAGTATATGCATGTTATATTCTTCTGAATAGGCAGTGGCTTTTATAATAATAAATACCTTATGTAAAGTAGTTTAAAATATGAATCAAATATTGCACATTTATTGCACAAAAACTTAAATTAATTAAACTGCGCAGATGAACCATAGTTGTTCAAAGTGGTCAACAATTAAGAGAGGAGTTATAGTTTGATGGCCACAGGTTGGAATTACCTCCTGTGGCACTCTGTAGTTCATTTCAGTGGAATGTCCCCTTACAATCTGCACCTGTGTCTAATCACTGTTTTGTATAGTGGGTGGGAGCCATTGTCCAACTCAACTCCCACAACATCTTATCACACATCACTGGCCTTACGGATCAGTATGTTGAGTCTGTTGGCATTTGCTGCCCTCAGCCTGCTTCCCCAGCATGCAACAGCATAGAGGATAGCACTCACCACCACAGACTCATAGAAGATCCTGAGTATTGTCCAGCAGATGTTGAAGGACCTCAGGCACATCAGAAAATAGAGATGACTTCCTGTAAAGTGAATTAGTGTTCTTAGCCCAGTCCAGTTTATTGTCAGTATGTACTCCCACATATATTTAGTCCTCCACATTGTCCACCAGTGCCTTGTGCCTCCTAAGGTTCACCACCAGTTCCTTTGTCTTTGTTCTGTTGATCTGCAGATGGTTCAGATTACACCATGCAACAAAGTCCTTCACCTTCTCCCTGTACTCATCCTCATCACCCCTGCTGATACATCCAACTATAGCAGAGTCATCAGAAAACTTCTACAGATGGCAATCTCTGTGCAGTAGCTCAGGGTAAAGGGTGAAGAGGAAGGGAGAGAGGAGAGTTCCCTATGGGGCTCCAATGATGCTGTTTGACAATGCCCTGGCCATAGTGACATGGATGAAGTCACCTGATAAGGTGATAAAGGCACTCAGGTTTGCACTGAGTTTGGAGATGTACCATGGTTGAATGAATGACATCACACGCAGACATCAGGTTGGCGGGGGGTGTACAGACCCAAAAAATAATGTGAAAACTCCAGCAGTAAATAATATGGCCTGAATCCAACAACCAAAGGTTGGGTAACAGACACTGAGACATTGATGGAAATGTCATCTGGAATATCCCGTTGTATCCATGTCTCTGAGAGGTACATTAAACTCCTGATACTCTCTTTGACTAATGGTGTTAGCTCATCCATCTTATTAGCCAGCAATCTTATGTTGCCCATGATGACATGGAGACACAGCTTATATCCCCTCTTCTCTATAAGCTTCTGTCTTCTCCACCTTGCTTTTCCTGTGCCTTCCTGGTCTGCATCCCCTGTGTGCCTCTCTCCAAAGCTACTCAGGGTAGTTAGTCATCCTGGCCACCATGCCGACTAGTTTCAAAGCTGACCCCAGGTTTAAGCAAAGCACTCATGTTACTACGCAATAGCATACCAGGAGTGTAGAAGCACTTTCACTGTGAAAAAACTGAACAAAACTCTCTCAACTAACATGTTTCAAGAGGGCACAGTTTCGTTAAGTTGCCTTGTCAAACTAAATTATTTATTAGAAAGTTATTAGAAGGATAAACACCCAGGAGTGCTAGAACAGGTTGTATGCATGGTATAAACAGTTCCACACATGCACACACAGGGGCTGGAATAATTTGAGAATATATTAAGTTTCTTAATTATTACATTTGGAATTAAGTTGTGTTTTGTATATGTTATATATACAGTGACTTGCAAAAGTATTCGGCCCCCTTGAACTTTTCAACCTTTTGCCACATTTCAGGCTTCAAACATAAAGATATAAAATTAAAAAATTTTGTGAAGAATTAACAACAAGTGGGACACAATCGAAGTGGAATGAAATTGATTGGATGTGTCAAACCTTTTTAAAAAACAAAATAAAAAAGTGTGGTGTGCAATATTATTCACCCCCCTTGCGTTAATACTTTGTAGTGCCACCTTTTGCTGCAATTACAGCTGCAAGTCGCTTGGGGTATGTCTCTATCAGTTTTGCACATTGAGAGACTGAAATTTTTTCCCATTCTTCCTTTCAAAAGAGCTTGAGCTCAGTGAGGTTGGATGGAGAGCGTTTGTGAACAGCAGTCTTCAGCTCTTTTCACAGATTCTCGATTGGATTCAGGTCTGGGCTTTGACTTGGCCATTCCATCACCTGGATACGTTTATTTGTGAATCATTCCATTGTAGATTTGGCTTTATGTTTTGGATCATTGTCTTGTTGGATGATAAATCTCCGTCCCAGTCTCAGGTCTTTGCAGACTCCAACAGGTTTTTTTCCATGATGGTCCTGTATTTGGCCCCATCCATCTTCCCAACAAAAAACTGCCCCAATTTAGATCTTTCAAAATTGGGGTGCACACACACACACACACACACACACACTTTTTGAAATTGAGAGCCAGAAATATATTCTAACTTGAGATAATTTTTCATGTTGTAGATAGTTGTAAAAGAGCACACGTAGCTGAGAAATATTAAAAACATGAAATATGTCAAATATATACAAGATGCACTGGAGTAAAAACACACTTCTGCCTATAGATTTTAGGTATGTAAGTGTGTATCTGTGTATCAGTATTAGAATGAGAATCGTACCCAATTTCCAAACAAAGAACAGAATCAGAGTCAGAATAAGAACCACAGTCATATTTGCCTAAGAACATGATCGATCTCAAGATCGGACTCTGATGCTTCTAAGTTTGTGTGTGTGTGTGTGTGTGTGTGTGTGTGTGTGTGTGTGTGTGTGTGTGTGTGTGTTTGCGTGCATGGATACTGTTGGAATGCCAGTGGCAGTTGGCAAAGTGAACACCATGGCTGCCAAAAACATTTTTGCCATGCCAAACGCGCACGCACACACACACACTCACATAGTCTGAACAAACACTATCAGTACCAACAAGCCAGTATGTCCTGAATTGCCTCACATACACCTAAATACACACACACACACACACACACACACACACACACACACACACACACACACACACACACACACACACACACACAGTGTATCATGTAACACAGGAAGTGTATCTGATAAATGTGTGTAAAACATCTATCTCACAAAAGAGAGAAAGAGAGAGAGGAAGAGAGAGAGAGATTAGAATCAGGATCAGAACCACAGCCATATTTGACTAAGAATGTGATGAATCCCAAGATTGGCATCAGAGATTGATAACATTATTAGAGCTTCATTCTTGATATTAATGGTATTAGAGTTTCATTCTGCATATTATTGTTATCAGAGCTTAATTCCGGATATTAATGCTTTTTTTACTTTTCTGGATTTTGAATTCTGGATATTAATGTTATTAGAGATTCATTTTTAATATTAATGTTAATCAAGCTTCATTCTGGATAGTAATGTTATTAGACCTTAATTGTGGATATTATTATTAGACCTTCATTCTGAATAATTATATTATTAGACTTTCATTCTGAATACCCAAAGTTTTTCTTAAAATAAGAAACAGTTGGGAAGTAGTTGGGGATTAGGTGCCTTGTTCAAGGGCATTCCAGATGTGAATTTTGAGGAAGGAGAAAGTGATGTTCTTACACTCCCACTCCACTCAACAATCCAACTGCCTCATGAAGTTCAAGTCCATTTCTTCTGATGTTCCTGGTATTAACTGGGAGTTTGTCTCTCTTTGCTACAATAACATCCACAATTACTTTGGAATCTCGTTAGATATTGGGTCATTGCTGCAAGTAGGATGTTATATGGAAATCGTAATAAAGTAAATATAGAAAATGGATTTACAAATTACTCTTAAATCAATTAATATATAAATTCCAAGACACTTTTGGACATAGTGTGTTTATACATAGATTATTTATTCTGCAGATTAAAGTTTGGGTTCAAATTATCTGGAGACACAGGAAATCCATTGAACAGTACCATGTTAGAAGTACTCCTGTATTACCGTACAGGCTGCGTGTATAAATGTATTTATATAAGTGTATGTGTATATGCATATGTGTGTATAAATAGCTGTGTTTGTATGTGTGGTAAGTCGTACTCTATACACAAAATCTCATGCCAGTATTTTTGTTAGGAAAACACAGCCATATTGCAATCAGTATAGAAACTCAAATTCTTGCCATATTCCAAACAGGATGGAAGGAAAGAAATCAGGACACGAGGAAAGACAGGAAGTTAACATTCACACTGAACCCCAGACATGCTAAAACGCATGCTGTAGTTTCCCTGAAACAAGTGGTGAGACTGTGAGGGAAATAGAGAGTGTACAGCTTTATTCCATCCCACATCAGTGTCTGTATATAGAAAAGGAAATAGTTTATTCAAATTTGAATTTGAGAGTTGCTGTTTTATTTATCTGCCTTGTTTTGCAGGGAAAAAGCAGCTGTAACATTTTACCTGTGTAATATTTGATATATTTATGTAACCAATTAAGGGTGGGCAATTCTGGTTCTGGAGTGCTGGATTCCTGGTTAAGTAGGAAATGGAAATGGAGTCTAGCACACACACACACACACACACACACACATATATATATATACACAGTTAACTATATAAATGGTTTACATTGAGTTCTCCATACAAAAACTGCACTATAGTGAAAGTATGGGTATTGCATCACAATCTAAATCTAAAAAACTCAAAATAACAATTGTTTAAAATAATAAAATAAGCAATTCAGAAAGACAATTTGTATAATATTTGGAATTCTTGTGGGCAAACTCAGGATTCTAGATGATTCACATATTAATGAAATGTCATGTACAGTGTTAGAAAATAAGTATTTGATACACTGCTGATTTTGCAAGTTTTCCCACCTGCAAAGAATGGAGAGGTCTAATTTTATTGTAGGTACACTTCAGCTGTTAGAGACAGAATCTAAAATATCCAGAAAGGCCCATTTAATTATTTTAAAATAATTAATTAGCATTAATGCATATATTGCCTTAAATAAATATCATCTACCAACCAGCAAGGATTATGCTCTGACAGACCTTAGTTTTTCTTTAAGAAGACCTCGTATTCTACACTCATGACCTGTATTAATTGCACCTGATTGAACTTGTTGCCTGTATAAAAGACACCTGTCCACACACTCAATCAATCATATTTCCCAACCTCTGCACCATGGCCAAGACCTGTCTCAGGACTCCAGGGACAAAATGTAGATCTGCACAAGGCTGCATGGGATGGGCTACAGAACAATAGGCAAGCAGCTTGGTGAGAAGGCACACAAAAACACAATATGTTCTCGTTAATCTTCCTCGACTCAATCATCCTCAGTCTGGGGCTCTGAAATAGGTCAGCAATGAGCCCAGAACTACATGGGAGGACCTTGTCATTGACCTGAAGAGAGCTGTCACCAATCCTGCAGGGTACACAAGGTTCTCCTGCTCACACCAGCACATGTCCATCTGGATGATCAAGAGGAGGCATTTGAAAAGATCATGTGGTCAGATGAGAACAAAATAGTAAAACCTTTTAGTATCAATTCCTCTCACTATGTTTGGAGGGAAAAGAAGGATTACTCAACCCCAAGAACATTCCAACTGTGAAGTGTGGGGGTGGAAACATACTTTGGGAGTGCTTTTCAGCAAAGGGGACAGGACAACTATGCCATATTTAAAGGAAAATGGATGCTGCCATGTATCGCAAGATTTTGGCCAACAGCCTCCTTCCCTCAGTAACAGCATTGAAGATAGGTCATGGCTGGGTCTTCCAGCATGACAGTGACCCAAAACACACAGCCAGGGCAATTAATGAGTGGCTGTGCAAGAAGCATTTCAAGGTCCTGGAGTTGCCTAGCCAGTCTCCAGACCTGAACCCAATAGAAAATCTTTGGAGGGAACTGAAACTCAATGTTGCTCAATGACAGACCCAAAACCTAAAAGATTTGGAGAACATGTATGTAATGGGCCAAAGTCCATGCTGCAGTGTGTGCAATCTTGGCCAAGAACTACAGGAAATGTCTGAGCTCTTTGATTGCAAATCTGGTTTTCTGGATTTTTTTAGATTCTGTCTCTCACATTTGAAGTGTACCTATGATAAAATTACAGACATCTCCATTCTTTGTAGGTGAGAAAACTTGCAAAATCAGCATTGTATCAAATACTTATTTTACTGCAACTTTTTTTCCTATTTTGTGACTTTAAATTCAGTTTTAAATTCATTTCATTTGAAATGTCACATTTAGTGCATGCCACAATGTGGGATATTCTATGGATCTCCATGCTTCATGAACAGATTGTATGACAAGCAATTTGAGTGAAGCCGTATTTAACCTTAAAAACCTTCCAATAGCATTTAGCATTACTTTGACCAAAGTTTGGAAGTTTGAAAATTTTAGGAACACTTTGGACCAATGAGGTGCCATTGCTAGCAGCTGTCAGTTATTATTACCAACATGAGGTTTTGCTCATTGGTAAACCAGAAGTTCTCCTCCTGGAAAAGTGAAATAGGCCTGTCTAACTCAATTAAAAGAGCAGAAACTGTATCATAGTATAAGTACGGGCACTGTATCCAAAATATAATTCAAAGTGCAGAAACTGTACTATAGTGAAAGTATGGTTACTTATAATAGTTGCCAAATCAAATAAATAAAGACAGTAATAACATACCAAGCACTAAGTTAAATTCAATTGGTCAGAACTCCTATGAGCTCCTTTTCTGCAAACTGAGACCAGGTACAATATAAAAGTCTAGCAGTATTGAAAAATAAGTATGTAAGATGAATAAATGTATAATAATTAGTTTGCTAATTTTTCTTACAGTAAGTGCTTCTTCTATCCCCCTCTCCCACCCCATTTTCTGAAATGTTTTTTTCTGTCCTTTTATGACATATGATAAGTAGCACTTAATAAAGTCATTACAGTGTATTAAATTTAATATTTATTACTTAAGTTGCTTTAGCATTTGCTAATTTATTGGCATTTTAATATCAACTTATGTATGACATACATTTCTAAAGTCATTTATTTTTTATTATTTCTTTATTAATATTATAAAAGGACAGATCCATAAACACTGTAGTTCTACCAGTCTACACACACTCATACAGTACACTGTTAGAATTATCTTTCATGTGTCATTCACTGTGCAGTGCACTGTTTGTGTGTGTGTGTGTGTGTGTGTGTGTGTGTGTGTGTGTGTGTGTGTGTGTGTGTGTGTGTGTGTGTGTGTGTGTGTGTGTGTTTGTGTGTGTGTAATAGGGCTCTAATGGCATCTCTCTTTGATGCTAATTTGTTCCATTCATTTAACACTCTCTTTTCTTCCCCTTTCATGATGTAAGCAAGTGTTTACTGAACAAGCATGTCCATACATCTGTCAGACACACACAGGCGTGCACAAACACACACACACACACACACACACACACACAAACACACACAGTCTGACACACAAAAGCACAGCAACAGGCCTGTGATGATTTTACAGTGTCCTGAGTTTTTATGAGCCTTTTTCTAGTGCGTTAACTAAGGACACCTGTCGTGTCCTGTCCCATCCTGTCTCGTCCACCCACACACACAAATATACACACAATTCTTTTATTTTATCTTTCCTCTCCCCATCTGTCACTTTTATTATCTCTCTATCTCTTCCTCTCTCTCCCATTCTCCCTCTCTCTTCCTTTCTTTCCATCTTGGGTCAAATTTTATTTTCATTGTACATGCTCCCCTCAGGGTCTGTTCTTAGGAAATATGGTATTTCCTTTCATTGCTATGCAAATGATCCCCAAATTTACTTGCTTTTCAAACAGAGAGATGTGAACTTTTAACACACAAGTGGGAACATATTTCTCACATACTGACTTCCCTTCACTGGCTCCTGGTACATTTTAAGATTGATATTCTTTTATAAATTGTTGTGAGTATCTCCTACATGTCTCTCTCAGCTGTTACAACCATCAAGGTTACAGATCTGCTGATCAGCTCCTTCTGGAGGTCCATAAATCTGTTGAAGCACAAGGAAGATCATTGCTACAGTATGTTCTGCTGGCTTATATAGTAGTTATTTAAATCCTGTCTTAAATCTTATTTTTATTCTTTGGCTTTTAATTATGTATGATCGCTGCTATTATTTTGACTGAGGTATTTTGTCTTATTGTCATGCCATGTATACTGTATTCTGTGTTTTATTTGTCTTTTGGCTTTTGCTGTATTCATTGGACAGCATTTTGGTCAATATTGCCAAATGATTAACATTTCCAAATTTGCTCTATAAATACAATTGGGCCTGACATCGACAATGACATGTTTCCAATGGACTACAGTGTTAGTGATGGTTTAGTTGTCTCACCCTAAAAAAAATAATAGCAGTGAAGAGATACTCTTTAAAAACAGCTGTGCCATGTACTCCATATGTCTATATTTGAGGGCACCTCTTCTAATGAGGGCATTTAGCTACTTTAAGCTGCTCTCATTGCTGACACAGATGTGCAAATCTAAATATACTTAAGAGAAGTGGCAATACACAATATGGTACAATAAAATTCATAACATGTACATTGTTAAATTATCAAATAACCATTAAAATGCAGTCATTTCTTTAAGTTGTCGTGATTATAGAATCATATTCTTTAGTAAGAACCCTTGATAGTAATAAAAAAAACTTTTGGACAGACCTTCATCATATTAAACGTGTTTTTTTTTTTTTGCTTCATAACAATAATGGTGTTGGTAAAAGGTTCTGCAAAAAACAATCTACAAGAGGCCTTTCTGGTACATAAATATCTATTTAAGTAGCTAAGCCTACAATCTCTGTTCTGATTGACTTCCCCTCATTCAAACAGTCTGCTTCATTCAAAAAGCAGTCCAGACTGAAACACTCTGGCTAGGTTACCATATATGGACTGTCTGGACCTTGGGAGTCAATGTCAATTTAAACAAAAGTGTTTAAATTCAACATCAAATTCTTGTATTTAAAAAATCAAACATGATTGACACAGATGCAGTCAAACAGATGCAGTCAAACAGTCAAGACATGTTTGATATCTGATGTGTGCTTCTTTAGTTTACTGTCTTTTTAGAGATGCTAGGCTAACATAACTAACAAACACCAATCCCGTCTCTGTAAACACACACATTTAACCCTCAGCCAGTATATGGTATCATTTTGCCATTTTGTGCACTGTGGTCCAGTTTAAAAGAGAAAAAGTGGAAGGTTTTGTGCATGATAAAATAGTTCCAGGTTATCACTTAAATGTTTAAATACATTTTATTGCTGCTTTCCAGTTTCCTAAAGCAAATAAATGATTTTGGCAGAAGAGTTAGTCTAGCATCTAGCATGTTGGTTGGTCAGTGATTGGTTATATAACTTTGATTTTTCATTGAACTGTTCCTATGATGTGTTCAATAATAATGTATTTTCAAAGGTTCACTACATTCACTTTAGTGCTGTCAAGGGAAACGGGCTACTACAGTTTTTATGCTGTGTACCAGAGCCTACATGCTAGACTCCAGACATGTCCTGTCTTATCAACTGCATCTGGTATAAGTAAGGAAAAATTGGGTAAATTTAATGTTGTGTTGTAGAACTATCGTTTAATTGGACCCAGGAACGGTCAGACCTGCAGTGGCCTCAACCCAGACTTAACACACCTGATCCAGTGGTTTATTTCTAGGTAATCTCCAGGAGTTTCAGGTGTTCTATGAGATGTGGTGTGGCGTCGTAATCCAGGAAAGTGGTCAAAGAGTAAATATATAAACCTGGATTTAAAAAGGAAAAGGGTTAGTTTGGTTTTGTTTGACATTTGAAAAGTGAAGTAGTTCCTTCAGATCGCATAACACACACAAGCAGACAAAACATCTAAACACTCACCAAACCTCCCCAGGCCTGTCAGAGGGAGAATAGTCTTCACTGGAGACTTCATCTCACACACACACTCCTACACACACTCAAACACACAAGCTCTAGACACACAGCAGACATGTATTATTGTTTGTGTCATCATAACGATCTTGGACATGTATTTACACCATGTTTTGGGGTTTTGACTTTCAGCGAAAATTCCACACGGTTTGTTTCACACACACACATACACACTTGTGAACCTTTGTCTCCTTGAGAGAGTGTGTGTATGTGTGTCCTGAGAGTGACTCTTGAGTAGGGCGTGTGACTCATTCAGGCCTGTCTGGGGGTTTACTAAATCAAAACATTTTCAGCCTTTTAGTAACAATGTCTATTGAGAAATTTTCATGTTGATGTAAACAAAGGCCAAATATTTACTATCCGTGCCAACTTACTGCTGCAGTGCCCCAAACGCACATAGCACTCCAACACAGCCTACATCTCAAATCGCTCTGAATTTCTCACAGTATCCACCTTGAATTGTTCTGAATTTTTCATAGCTTCTGTCTCAAATTGCTTGGACTTTCTCACAACTGATAGCTCAAATCACTTTAAATTTCTCACAGCCTACATTGCAAATTGCATTGATTATCTCACAGCCTCCATCTCAAATCACTCGGAATTACTCACAGCCTACATTTCAAATCGCTTTGAATTTCATATCATCTACATCTCATACCACTTTAAGTTCCTCACTGCCTACATCCCAAATCACTTCCTCACTGCCTACATCCCAAATCACTTACAATTTCAAATCGCTCTGAATTTCTCACAGGCTCTGTCTCAAATCAGTGTGAATTTCTCCATTTTGAAATTGCTCTGAATTTCTTATAGTCTAAATTTCAAATTGCTTAAAATTTCTCACAACCTACATCTCAGCCCACTCTGAATTTCTCATAGTCTCCATCTAAAATTGCTTACAATTTCTCACAGCTTCCATCTCAAATCACTCAAAATTTTCACAGCCTCTGTCTCAAATCGCTCTGAATTTCTCAAACCCTCCATCGCAATTTTTTCTGAATTTCTCACCACCTCTGTCTCCAATACACTTAATTTCTCACAGCCTACATTTCAAATTACTCTAAATTTCTCACCACCTCTGTCTCATATCACTCTGAATTTTTTTACAGCCTCCATTCACTAATTGATGTGAATTTCTCATATCCTACATCTCAAATCACTAAATTTCCCAGTGTCCATTCTCAAATTTCTCACAGCCTCTGTCACATCACTCTCAATTTCTCATAGCCTCACACATTTTAAAAAGGAAAGCTAAATATATTAGTCATTATATTATCCATCATTTAATCAGAGATTTTGCTTCAGTCTTAACCACAACCTACAATGCATCTGGAAAGTATTCACAGCACTTCACTTTGTGCACATTTTGTAATGTTACAGCCTTTTTCCAAAATTGATTAAATACATTTCCCTCAAAATTCTACACACAATACCCCACAATGACAAAGTGAGACAGGTTTGTGTGAAATCTTTGCTAATTATTTAAAATAATAGATTCTATCCAACTACATTGCCTCCCAGTGAGCATCTCAGACACTTCTCTGTATGTGTGTGTGTGTGTGTGTGTGTGTGTGTGTGTGTGTGTGTGTGTGTGTGTGTGTGTGTGTGTGTGTGTGTGTGTGTCTGGGCATAAGCTCCAGTGTTAATCTTCCTCCATCCTTATTTCCATAAAAAGCGGCAGATTGCGTGCAAAGGCTTTGGGCCATTGCTGCACACACAGCACTAATTAACACACACTCACATTCACACATATCACCACCAAAAACACACATACTGGCCAACACAAACACAGGGTGACCTCAGAAAGTCTTCCTCAGAAACTGAAACACTCTCTGGAGAGACAAAGCAAGTGTGTGTGTGTGTGTGTGTGTGTGTGTGTGTGTGTGTGTGTGTGTGTGTGTGTGTGTGTGTGTGTGTGTGTGAGAGAGAGAGAGAGAGAGAAAGAGAGAGAGAGAGAGAGACAGACAGACTAAACTCAAAAACAGCTGATTTCATCATATTCATTTATTTTCTGTTTGTCACACATTATGAGTTGGCAGTCATTTGTTTTTTTCTGGCGATTTGTTTTGAAGCTCACGTCTGATGTTTAGCCAGTGAACTCACACACGTACGCACACTCACATGCGCACACACACACACACACACACACACAACATTTTTTTTTAAACAGCCCTAGTTTATAGTGTTCTGTCCTGGGGTGAGAGAGGTTGAAAGGAAATGTTTGATTTAAAGTGTTTTTTTATAAAGATGATTTTAAATGTTTGTTCTTTTTTCAAATGGATTTAGAACATCATTAATACACAAACTGCTGGAGGATCTCTGTTTACCCTTTGTTCTCCAGTATCTGGGTGGTTTGTTTATAACTTTGCAACTTGTCTTCATCTTCAACTCATAATTACCTACCCATACTATAGTGAAAATATGGATCCTGTATCAGTGTAACTCAACAGAGTTGAAACTGTACTTTAGTGAAAGTATGGGTACAGTACCACAGTCTAATTCAATTAAAAGAGCAGAATCTGTGCTAAAGAAGAATTATTGTTAGTCTTTTTAACAAGTAAAATTTCCATTGCACAAACTCACAGTGGATTTTTGGTCAGCATATCAAAAATGGTCATGCATATTCTGTCTATTTTACAGAAGAGAGTCTGCCTGCAACTGGAAAAAGGAGAGACAGAGAAAGAAAGGGTGGCGAGAGACGAAAAGGTAAAACAATAAAAATAAAGTCATTTAAAATTTTAATTGTCATTTGAGATATATATCTCGTCTGTGTCCAATGAAAAGCTTGTATCTTCAAAATGGTGAATTTACAGAAGGTAAATATATTCTTAAAAGTTAATGTAAAATAAGAATATACATTTTAGAGCATTTCTATTGGTCATCTGATCCAGAATTATTTACACAGTGTAGAGAGCAAACCATGGAGACAAAAAATGGACAAAAATTGAGATACATGTTTTTTTTTTTATTAGAGAGCAGTGTGTGTGTGTGTGTGTGTGTGTGTGTGTGTGTGTGTGTGTGTGTGTGTGTGTGTGTGTGTGTGTGTGTGTGCGTGTATGTGTGTATACACTCATTGTCAAAAAAATAGTTTTACCCAGAAGGAGTGAAACTTGGTGGGTAGGATATTGTGAGACATGCAACAGATTCAAAGTTTGACTCTCAGCCATTTATATGACGTAAGCAAGAACGGACTTTGTCGATGTACCTGACTATATAAGGTCATCCTGTGGTTTGTGCTTTATTCATTGTGTGTTCTGTGATAATCCATGCCATGCAGCTTGAATATTCTCACTCAGTTCCGGTATATATTGTAGTGTGGATGAAGTATATTTTGAAGTGTTGTCCAATAGCATTGCACGCATGTTTCATGCAAGGATAGGTCTGGCAATGCAACTGGCCATGGCATAGTGTCTGTATCTTCAAGGCAAACTCTTCAGACAGCAGCAGTTTTTGGATGAGCATTGTCCTGTCCTGATGAGCATTGCACCAGAGAGTGAATTCAGAAATGCCACTAGTTGCAGGACCTCATTTACATAACATTGAGTTTTCAAAATGGCTGTAATGCATCACACCACGACACTGGGCCTTCTGGACACGTGATGCATAACAACACACTACTGATTGGGGTGCTGGCCACTGTGCCTAAGCAGAGGGGTTTCACTGGTTGGGACTCTTCACTGCCATTCTTAGCAAGTACATGGAAATCTGACATGACACCATTGCAGTCAATTGATTCCTTCTAACTGCATTTTTTAACAGTGAATATACAGTGGTGCTTGAAAGATTGTGAACCCTTCTCTATATTTTTGCACAAATTTGACATAAAACTTCAGCAATTGTTCACACTGTGAATACACACTGTCCTATAAGTAGATAAAAAGAACCAAATCGAACAAGTGAGACAAAAATATTACACAAATATTACACAAATGAGAATATTACATACCTGTGAAGGATAAAAGTAGGTGAACCTTTGCTTTTAGTATATGGTGTGACACCCTTGGGTAGCAATAACTGCAAATGGAAACAAAATAAAATTTAATTTAATTTCCATTAAATGTTATATAGTACTGCACATCGGCTTGAAAACATAGCATATGTTGGTGGGTTTCATCCTATGAACTGCTTAGATCAGGTCTTCAAGGGTAGGGCATTGACTTGGCCATTCCAAAACATTAACTTTATTCTGAACCTTAATACTTGAACCATGATTTGATAGAACAACTTGTGTGCTTATGCTCATTGTCTCATGGCAAGAGACATGTTCTCTTTAAATTGCGGGGGCAGCAGCCTAAGCAGGGAGACCCAGACTTCCCTCTTCCCAGCCACTTGGTCCAGCTCTTCTGGGGGAACCCCAAGGCATTCCCAGGCCAGCCGAGAAACATAGTCTCTCCAGCGTGTCCTGGGTCTTCCAGTGGGGCATGCCCAGTACACCTCACCAGGGAGGTGTCCAGGAGGCATCCTCACTAGATGCCCGAGCCACCCCAACTGTGGAGGAGCAGCTGCTCTACTCTGAGTCTCTCTCGGATGACTGAGCTTCTTACACTATCTCTAAGGGAGAGCCCAGCCACCCTGTGGAGAAAACTCATTTCAGCCGCTTGTATCTGAGATCTCGTTCTTTCGGTCATGACCCAAAGCTCATGATCATAGATGAGGGTAGGGACGTAGATCAACCGGTAAATCAAGAGCTGTGCATTTTGGCTCAGCTCTCTTTTCACCACTACGGACCGGTACAGCATCCGCATCACTGCTGAGGCGGCACCAATCCGCCTGTCGACCTCCCGCTCCAGTTTTCCCTCATTCATGAACAAGATACTTAAACTCCTCCACTTGTGGAAGGACCTCATCTCTGACCTGGAGAAGGCCCTGATCCGTTTTCGGCTCAAGACCATGGCATCAGATTTGGAGGCACTGATCCTCATCCTGGCCCGCAAACTGCTCCATTGAAAGCTGTAGATCATGACCTGATGAAGCCAAATAGCATCTGCAAACAGCAGAGATGTGACCTAAGGTCACCAAGACAGATCCCCTCACCGCCTTGACTGCACCTAGAAATCCTGTCCATAAAATTTATGAACAGAATCTGTGACAAAGTGCAGCCTTGGCGGAGTCCAACTCTCACCGGAAACAAGCTTGACTTCATGCCGGCAATGCGGACCAAGCTCTGACACCGGTCGTACAGGGAATTTACAGCCCGTATCAATGGGCCTGGTTCCCCATACTCCCGGAGTACCCCCCACAGGGCTCCCTGAAGGACACAGTCAAATTCCTTCTCCAGATCCACAAAGCACATGTAGACCAGTTGGGCAAACTCCCATGCACCCTCTAGGATTCCCCTGAGAGTGTGGAGCTGGTCCAGAATCCTAGGTGTGACTATCCAATGGACCCTCCTCTCCAGAACACCTGAATAGACCTTACCAGGGAGGCTTAAGAGTGTGATCCCTCTATAATTGGAACACACTCTATGGTCCCCCATTTTGAATAGGGGAACCACCACCCGGTCTGCCAGTCCAGGGGAACTGCCCCTGATGTCCACGTAATATTGCAGAGTCGCATAAGCCAACACAACCCCACAACATCCAGAGCCTTAAGGAACTCTGGACGAGTCTCATCCACACCCGGGGCCCTGCCACCGAGGAGCTTTTTGACCACCTCAGCAACCTCAGCCCCAGAGACTGAAGGATCCAACCCAGAATCCCCAGGCTCCACTTCCTCAATGGAAGATGTGCTAGAGGGATTGAGGAGGTCCTTGAAGTACTCTGCCCACCGACCCACGACATCCCCAGTTGAGGCGCCAGATGGTGGACCAGAATCGCCTCGAAGCCATGTGGAAGTCTTTTTCCATGGTCTCTCCAAACTCTTCCCACACTCGGCAACCACCCAAGCCACGTGCCGCTCGGAACACCGATACCCATCAGTTTCTTCTGGAGTCCCACAGGCCAAAAAGGCCAGATAGGACTCTTTCTTCAGCCTGACAGCATCCCTCACCGCTGGTGTCCACCAGTGAGTTCGAGAGTTGCCACCACAACAGGCACCGGCAACCTTGCAGCCACAGCTCCAGTAAGCCGCCTCAACAATGGAGGCATGGAACATGGCTCACTCTGACTCAATGTCCCCCGCCTCCCCTGGGAGGCATGAAGCCCCGAACAGCATAGCTCCTAGGATCATTGGGACACTCAAACCCCTCCACCATGTTAAGGTGGCAACCCATGGAGAGGAGGTTTCTTCATGTGTAATATTTTTTTTTGTTTCATTTGGTTCTGCTCATCTATGTTTAGATGATGCATATAAATTTATGCAGAAATTTTAAAGAGTCCACAAACCTTCAAGAACCACTGTATTTGTGACACATAGATTATATTAGTAAAGATAGGTGTTGGGGTTCTGCAGTGAACTGACATAACACATTATTGCTGGTTGAATTTGGATTAAGAGGCAGTTTGCTAAAGACAGTTGAATGAATGAATGAATGAATGAAGTCACTGAAAAGACTACTAGGGATATACTACAGTCAAACTAAATCTCAAAACTCCATCCTTCCTGTATACTGTACTACATGAAATGTGTGGTTTACATCCAAACAGATTACAAATGGGCCCTTGTCTTCTTAATGTTTTTTTTCCTATTACAAAATCAGACAATTGCATTTTCTCACTCTTAAATAAGGGTGCTTTAAACAATTACTTGAGAGGTGCAATATAAGAACTACTTTGGTTCCATTAAGTACCATGTTGATAACAGAGAAGTGTGAGTATGAAGAACCTTCACATGAAGTGAGGGAATACAAAGGAAGAAAAGATTAATATCAGGTAGCCTAATATCAAGTAGCCTTGGACTTAGGGTGGGTCAAACTTAACTTGCATTAATTAAAATGTGAGATGTGTAAAGGAGGATTACTATTATGTTGTTAATTTTGTAGGGAAAAAGGGCCCCCGTGGCCCTGAGGGACCCCAGGGCCTCCCCGGCCCACCTGGTCCACCCGGACCCCCGGGGCCTCCTGGAATCCCAGGATTCCCTGGATACCCAGGCACCAATGCCATGGGACCCTCCGGACCACCTGGACCTCCAGGACCTCCCGGGCCTCCAGGGCCTCAGGGTCCTCCTGGACCTCAGGGACCAGGTAAGGAAATTCTGCAGACACTGAATGTAGATGCCAGAAAATATAAACCGAACTCTGAGAGGCACATATAATGTACAGAGGAAAGTGGTGGCTACTGATGACTGGTTTGTGGAATATGCTGAACTGCCCCTTAAACAAAGTGCAACACACTTACCCCTCTCTTGTCTAAGCCCATATACAATATACTGATCAGCCATAACATTATGACCATTGTCTTTGTCATTGTCTTTGTCATATATCCTTGTGTCTGCTCACTCTACATTTCATCTGCTCCTCTTACCATACAAGATCATTTTGTAGTTCTGTAATTACAAACTGCAGTCCATCTGTTTCTCTGCATACTTGTTAGTCTCCTTTCACCCTGCTCTTCAATGGTCAGGACCACCACAGAGCATGCATAGGTGGGTGGTGGGTCATTCTCAGCACTGCAGTGACACTGAAATGGTGGTGATGTGTTAGTGTGTTGTGCTGGTATGAGTGGATCAGAGACAGCAGTGTTGCTGGAGTTTTTAAACACTGTGCCCACTCACTGTTCACTCTATTAGACACTCTTACCCAGCTGTCTCACCTTGTAGATGTAAAGTCAGAGGCAGAAGCTCATCTGTCTATACACAATTCATCTTCTAGTACTTTATCAGTGCTCACAGGATGCTGCCCACTGGATGCTGTTAGCTGGATATTTCTGGTTGGTGGACTATTCACCGTCCAGCAGTGACGCTGAGGGGTTTAAACACTCCAGCAGCACTGCTGTGTCTGATCTATTCATACCATCACAACACACTACCAGCAGCTGTGTTCAAGTACACCACAAGTGCACCAGCCTTAAATCTATCCATCTTCTAGTCTGGGTCGTTGTTAGTACAGAGTCTACCTAGAATTATTGTGTGCACAGGAGGAATTGCATCAAATCAAATCAATAAAATATTTTAAATAGTATATAGACAGATTTATTGCCTGCCTTTACACAGCTGCAATTCATATTTTCACACACAATTCATATGCATCTCACACTGTTTCATACTGTCTGTGTATGTCTTTGTGTTTGGATAGGTGGAGGTGAAAAAGGCAGGTTCAGAGACACACAGGTATGAGATTTGCACTGTTTACACATTTATTATTGGTGGTGTCTTGTGCATACAGCACTAAGTAACCAAAGGCCTTGATCATTATCAACATAGTCCAGATTACTGCTGATACTCTCATACTTTCACTTTGGGTTCTGTGTTTCTTACACTGCACAATTGTTTAATATAAATATTAATTTTAATTAAATCTCAGGTAGAGACCAAAAAAATATAGAGACATTTCTGTCCTGTTTTAACAGACCTGTTCTTGTCCTTGGAGTTTTAAAATTAATGCAAGCAGCATATTTGGCTTTAGAAAGGTGGTATAGCGATTGGTGTAGCATCGGCTGAGGTGAAAAATACAGAGGTTTGATTTCCTTCTTGGGCAACCACACTATGATCTTAATGTGATCACACTACCTTTTACTGCTAAGATCCTTTTGGAAAAGCTCCTAAGACTGCATTCACCTATCTGTGTTACAGGGTTGAAATGTAAGCCACTCTGCATAAAAGTACTATGTATGTTTGTGTATTTTAAAAACTCCAGTGCCAAATGTCTGTTGCAAAATTGTTAGTGTGAACAGTTAAGCAAGTTGAAGATGAAATGATCTCCAAAAGGCATAAAGTTAAAGATGACCCATTCCCTTTGTATATTCAGCAAAAACATCTGTTATCAAAGTAACTTTAAAAGGGGCCCCGAAGCAAAACTTTGGGTGATCTGCATCACTAGTACCTAGTAGCACCTCCGATGGTAAGTTGCATAGCTTATAAACACTTCTCATAGCCAACCAAGAGTTTTTCAATTCTTCTTTGAGGGATTTTCATACATTCCTTTTCACAAAAGTCTTCCAGGTCTTTAAGATTCCTGGGTTTTCTTGCATGCACTGCTCTTTTTAGGTCTATTCACAGATTTTTTTTTTGCTGTGTTTTCTTCTTATACCTTTTTCCTGGTTTGTGGGCCAGTGCTAGACTGCTGCTTAAAATAACCCATGGCTGCTCATTTTTGGGACAAGGTTAGATTATTCTGGGTATTTATAAAGCTTTGAAATGTGCATCACCTGGCCTTTTCTAACAATGACTGTGAACAAGTCATAATCCTAACAGGCTTATTAAAACCAAGATAATACCCTGGTATTGCTTAAAATGTTGAAAAGTGTGTTTCTTCTTTAACATTATGTCTTTTGGAGATCAGTAGTGCCAAAATTTTGCATGCCACTGTAAATGGTGTTTAGAACAGTTTGGTGAAAAATCTGCTGAACCTGATTGAACACTGATGTCAGATTCAGACAATCACTCAAGGCATATTTTACATTGTCTGTGATAACTGGAGATACTATGCTGAGCAGTGTTGCTCATAAACTTTGGATTTCCACAAATTTGTATGGGTGCACTTATTGAAGTTAGCATTATGCGAGTGGCCAACTGGACAGTAAAATAACTTTTATAAGGTAAAGGACAAGGTTACTCCCTAGAATATTGCCACACTGTATGTCCAAGTGTTTGTGGACACCCCTTCTGATGAATGCATTCAGCTTCTCTAAGTAGCACCAATTGCTGACAATGGGGGGGTGTTGTAAAGACTTAGAAGTCATACAAATGTGAACAAGGTATTGATGGAAGTTATGGGACTGTAGATTAGGAGGAGAGGCTTTAGGTATGTTAAATTCTAAGTAGGATAAACTGTTTTAATACAGAGAAGAAACAATAAATGAGCAGCTCTTTCCATACTTTTGTCCATGCAATGTAGTATTCACAGAACTGTCAGATCTCAATATTTTTTAAGTTCATCTCATCTGTTATAAATATTTCTATCATTAAGGAATCATAAGTTTGATTCACTGTGTTGCCATGGCTGGGAGTCGCAAAGAGATTGGCCCTTCCTCTCCCCCATTACTCAGTACAGTAGACAGAAGAGCTATATGTTAGCTAATTTAACAGATTTAGTAGTTAGTGTTTTCCTCCAAGTGTTTTGCGAGCTCCAGTAATGTAATGCAGCATTTTTCCACTGGAATTCATCTTTAAATGCACAGGAAAGGATACTGTGTTACTGAAACTGAAAGTGTGTACCAATGAGTTTGTTATACTCTATATGTTTGTGCATGTGTGCAGCCAGCTGTGGTCCATCTGCAGGGCCAGGAAACAACCATACAGGTGAAAGAAGGTAAGAGTTAAAACATGCTCATGCACACAAACAAACATAAAACATTCAGAAACACATGTGAGTCACACACCTCCACTCTTTTCTATACTGTTTCCTTATGGGCATGTGATCTACTTACTTACAGCAATAGCAGGGTTAGGGAGTTTATGATACACTGTGTGTGTGTGTGTGTGTGTGTGTGTGTGTGTGTGTGTGTGTGTGTGTGTGTGTGAGATCAGAAGTTCACAGAGGAATTGTTATTCAGTGAACACATTCCATTAAAATATATCATTAGTTAATAATATTACTAAAATAGTAGTTAATAATAACAACTGTAGATTTTTGAATGAATGTAGCACATTCAAATGAGACTACACACCAATCAGCCATAACATTAATACCACCGCCTTGTTTTTTAATTCACTGTCCATTTTATCAGGAGTACTTTATAGTTCTGTAATTACACATTGTAGTCCACCTGTTCCTCCGCATACTTTGTTAGCCTCCTATCACCCTGGTCTTCAATGGTTAGGACCCCACAGGACCACTACAAACCAGGTATAATGTGGGTAGTGGATCAGTCTCAGTACTGCATGACTGACATTGTGGTGTGTATGTTGTACTGGCTGATTGGGCTACAACCTCACTTTATCAGGAATTTTGTGAAACATGTAGGATTTTTATCTGTAACTAATATTTCAGACATGCTTTATACACACTCTCACATACATATACACACCAGAAATACAACTAAGGACGATTTAACATGCTCAAACTTTTTGTTTGTCTTTATCCGCTCCTAAAACTCAATTTAAACACTGACTTTACTGGATACAAATGCAACATTAAGAATAATATTTCATTATGAAGTTCATGCGTACATGCTTTTATGAACATATGGCTTAAATCTGAGCATTAAACCTTTCATTCTTTAAACATATTTTCACTCCGTTGTTTTGGGTCTCCGTGGTTTTTTGCTTCAAAATGTTGAAATTAAAAATCAGTTTCAAAGGATTTTTATGCTACATCTTAATTGTAATACTTTTGAACCTATATAAGTTTCACTTTGTATCTTGAAGGTATGTATGTGTAGATATTATATTAGGAAGAATAAGTAGGTTAGTAGATTATTAAATAATATATTTAATAATCAACTAATCTTAGCATTTCTACTCTATCATTTGATGCTCGTTTGAGGAATAAAAAAAAATATTATTTTATTAGCATCAAATGCTTCATTCCAGTTCAGTTTCATACTTGAAATGTTGTAAGAATCTTGTTGTATTTGAATTGTATAATGAGAATTATTAGATTTCAACATTTAAGATACTTTTACATTCCAAGATACATTTGTGTAGCTTGATTACAGTGGTGTGAAAAAGTGTTTGCCATCTTCCTGATTCCCTGTTTTTGCATGTTTATCACACTTAAATATTTCGGAATATCAAACCAATTTAAATATTAGTCAAAGACAACACACAAACACAAAATGCAATTTTTAAATGAAAGTGTTTATTATTAAGGGGAAAAATATCCAAACCTTTATGGCCCTGTGTGAAAAAGAGATTGCCCCCCTTGATAAAACATACTGTAACTGTGGTTTGTCACACCTGGGTACATTGTCTCTAGCCACCCAGGCCTGATTATTGCCACACATGTTCTCAATCAAGACATCACTTAAATCATCATGCCAAGATCCAAAGAAATTCAGGAACAATTGAGAAAGAAAGTAATTGAGATCTATCAATCTGGAAAGGGTTATAAAGCCATTTCCAAAGCTTTGGGAATCCAGCGAACCACAGAGAGCCATTATGCACAAATGGCAAAGACATGGAACAGTGGTGAACCTTCCCAGGAGTGGCCGGCCACCCAAAATTGCTGTAAGAGCACAGTGACGACTCATCCAAGAGGTCACAAAAGACTCCACAACAACATCCAAAGAACTGCAGGTCTCACTTGCCTCAGTTAAGGTCAGTGTTCATGCTTCCACCATCAGAAAGAGACTGGGCAAAAATGGCCTGCATGGCAGAGTTCCAAGAAGAAAACCACTGCTGAGCAAAACATTAAATCTTGTCTCAGTTTTTCCAGAACACATCTTGATGATCCCCAAGACTTTTGGGAATACATTCTGTGGACTGATGACACAATAAAGTAACACTGGATTTCAGAAAAAGAACATTATACCAACAGTAAAATATGGTGGTGGTAGTGTGATTGTCTGGGGCTGTTTTGCTGCATCAGGACCTGGAAGACTTGTTATGATAAATGGAACTATGAATTCTGCTGTCTACCAAAATATCCGACCATCTGTTCGTGACCTCAAGCTTGAAACAAACTTGGCTTAAACATTCTGGGTGATCCAAAACACAACAGCAAGTCCATCTCTGAATGGCTGAAGAAAAACAAAATGAAGACTTTGGAGTGGCCTAGTCAAAGTCCTGACCTGAATCCAATTGAGATGCTGTGTTAAAATGGCCATTCTCAAAAACCCTCTAATGCATCTGAATTACAACAATTCTGCAAAGATGAGTGCGCCAAATTCCTCCACAACACTGTAAAAGACTCATTGCAAGTTATCTCAAACGCTTGGTTGCAGCTGTTGCTGCTAAGGGAGGCCCAACCAGTTACTAGGTTTAGGGGCAATCACTTTTTCACACAAGGATTTTTTTTCTCCCTAAATAATAAACACCTTTGTTTAAAAATTGTACTTTGTGTTTACTTGTGTTGTCTTTGATTAATACTTAAATTGGTTTGATGTACCAAAACTCTTGTGTGACAAACATGCAAAAAAACAGGAAATCAGGAAGGGGGCAAACACTTTTTCACACCACTGTAGCTGGCATACATTATATATCCGTGGTGTGTGTGTGTGTGTGTGTGTGTGCGTGCGTGCGTGCGTGCGTGCGTGCGTGCGTGCTTTGCGTGCGTGCGTGCGTGCATGCGTGTGTGTGTGTCGATGTTAGCGGATAGGTGAGTAGTGACTGATATCTCTCTGTGAGATCTCTCAGAAGGTGTCCTGAAAAACTGGAAGATGATCCTGACTCACCCACGAGTGTTTAAGATGCACTCACGCTCTGGAGAGCTGGAGGTGCTGATGGACGGAACTTACTTCATCTATAGTCAGGTAGAAGTGAGTACACACCCTGTGCTGTTTCCTACATACACAAACACAATATACTATACACACATATTCATGTCACTATTGTCAGAACAAAATCTTATATCTTGTGTCTCCAGATTTGTTATTTCTTTATTTTACAGAATATTAAGCACAATGTCTGTATAGAACCATAGTTCTTTGCATGATTAAGTGGTTCTTTGCATCTTGAAAGGGTTTTTAAGATTGATTGACAATGTGCTGTAGATGATTCCATATAGAACCTTTTTGTAAAGAGTGTAGCAAAGAAAATTGGTATGATACCAAGCTTGAAACAAAGAAAGAAACCTTTTTGGTACTATATAAACCTTTCGTAAAAGGTTCTATATACAACCCTCAATAGCACATTATCAATCAATTTGAGGAACCCTTTCATGATGCAAAGGTTCAAAGTTCTGAACAGAACCGATTTGTTTACCAAAGAAAGAAAAAACATTATATATCTGTGGCCTTTATGCTGTGCCAGAATTTCTGACTAAACAAACCAACAAAAAGTCAAATGTCAAAATGATAAGCCCTCAAATTTTACATTAACTCCGGTGTTATTAAAAACATATGCAAATATTTTTATCTTGAGTGCCTTCTAATGTTACTCTCCTGATGTTTCAGAGAGTTCCCTTTTTAACATAGACAAAATGTAACAACTTTTTTATATTGTGTCAAAATTTCATGATGAATGGACCACAGAAATGTTCAGGATTATGAGAACATTACGAGTCTCCACTGTATGTTTTACAACAGCATCTTCGTTCCAATATTTAGAGAAGGTTAAGGGGAAATATTTAGTTTGTACATTTTAATGACAGTTGTTTTAAACAATCAGTCTTTATTAGTGCATCTAAAAAACTTAATATCATTAAGAAACTCATTCATTATCACAATTCCATTCAAAAGGTAAACTGTCATTTACACAACATTTCAAGACTTTCACTGTTGAACAGTATGGCTTATAGCTTATGAAAACCAGAAATCTAGAATCTCAAAATATTAGAAAAATGTATTTTAAATTTGAATAGATTACTAATCACAGTATCAACTTTATAACAGTAATGTATATAATATATAAAATATGACAATTTTAAATGAATCTATCAAAAACCTTTTCACAGTATTCTATTTTTTAAGATCCACTAGTGTATGTCCTAAAGTTGGATTTGAGCTAAATGGAAAAAAAAATCCTTAAATAGAAATGCCCATTTGAGGATACAACGTTATGTTTTATAAATGTTTATTGTCCATTTGTGAAATCCATCAAATTCCTTACTGCTTTTAAATGTGTTCGTATACAATCCTAAAGTCGTAATTTTGTTAGCTGGGTAATTGCCTACTTAAAGCATGGAGCACACTGCATTCTAGAAGCATCTGCATTCGCTATGTTTGTCCACTCATTTATTCAAAGTTTCTTTCTTTCTGTGCGTGCTAATGCTTTGGGACTATTGATCTCCATCACTGAACGTCATGTTCTTTTCCACACTCTCATTAAAATGAACAAGATCACTTTTGGCTCAAATGTTGTTAAAACTGATGATGCTGATGAGTGCTAACATCACAACAAGGGAGTAAACAGGCACAGACATTGGTTATATTCATTGGCTACGGCTTAGGGCAGGTATTCCTTCAATGTTACAGTTTTGGGAAAAAAATAGCAAAACCTAACAAAATGTAATTTATATAAAAACGTTTTAAAACCTGAGTCCCCAAACTTTGATGAGTATTGTATACACACATACACAAAGAAAAGAATTACAAATCTTATAGAACTACACTGCTGTGTTCTGATACACCGTGTTTATATGTCTTTTCATGTGTAGGTGTACTACCTGAACTTCACAGACATAGCAAGCTATGAGGTGATGATTGATAAGGACCCATTCCTGCGCTGCACAAGGAGCATCGAGACCGGACAGCGTAAATTTAACACTTGCTACACTGCAGGAGTGTGTTGGCTTCGTGCCAAACAGCGCATCTCCATCCGCATGGTGTATGAGGACACCTCCATCTCCATGAGCAACCACACCACCTTCCTCGGCAGCATCCGTCTGGGCGAGGCCACACCCACTGGACACACCTGAGCCAGGTCTCGGGTGTCACACCAGAGCTATTGAGCTCACAGATCACGCCCACAGAGAACATCTGATGCAATAGGCTCTTGCCCACAAGACACACCCGAGGTATTAATATCATAGAACAAGCCCACCGGACAGTCCTGAGCCATGAAGCTCAAAGACCATGCCCACCAAATAAACCTGAGATATTAATATCATAATCATAATAGAACATCATAGAAAGTAAATAGCAAATAAGGACACACCTGGGTCTTTAATCTCAAAGACCACACCCACCAGACAGACCTGACCTAATTAGCTCACACAAATAAGGACACACTACCAAATAGACCTGAGTCTTTAACCTCAAAGACCAAACTCACCAGACCGACCTGACCGAAATAAAGACACAACTGAGCCATTAAGACCACCGACCACACCCACCAAAAAGACTTGAGTCATTACGCTCACAGGCCATGCCCATTAAGCTCATAGACCACACACTGGACATACTTGAGCCATTAAGTCCATAGGCCACACACCCCAGATACATCCATACCATTGAGCTCATACACCCTGCCATGTATGAGTCATCAGCAGAGGGCATTGCCCAGTGTCAGTAAAAGGGAAGTGACAAGAGGCAGAGCGTTTAATCTACATGCGAGCATTTGTGCTGTTACAAACATTTGTTTTTCTCAAATAAACATTTATCAAGTTTTGCGCTAAAAAACTTTTAATCTTTGGTTTCAACTGCAAAATAACTGTTCAGGTTCCAGAACTTATTTTTGTTGGTGGAAATGCACCGAACAGTTCAAAATTAGGTTCACGAACTGAAAAGGAACCCGTTCCATGTTGATGGAAAAGGCCTACCAGAGGACACCCTTGAGCTTCTCAGTTCACAGATCACAGCAGGACACCCCTGAGTCAATGTGTTCACACCCGCTGGACACGCCTGAGCATATTAGCTCATAGACCACGCCCACAGGACAAGGTTGAGCCAATCAGCTTAGAGACCATGGACACAGGAAAGACCTGAATCAATTATCTCACCCACCATAGGCGTAGGACGTAGCTCAGGACAATCCTACAGGACAATCCTGTGCCAATCAGTTCACAATACAAACTTTTAGAATGCACTGAAGCTCGGACACACCTGAACGTTTACAGAGCGCTTCTAAACTAACAGCTTGCACACTGCTTCCTCCAGCACACACCCAAGTCAATCACTTTGCAAAACATCAGTCATTTATACCTATATGTCTCATTTTTTTGTCTCATGTTTACTTGTGTAAAATGTTAACACTGACATTTGTGTAACATTTCGGTCCAGAGTGCAAACAGAATATTTTACCTTGATTTCAGTTTTAGTAACAGTTGTTGTTTTGAGTTCAGGCATCATCTTTGCCAAAAAAAGACAGGAAAAAGATGGAAATTGAGAGCTTGAATTTTAAAGAATGTAAGTTGAATGTAGACATCATTATGTAATATATGTAATTAATATGTAATTTCTTAATGTAATTTCTTAATTGCATTTACATAAAATAGCAAGAAAAGTACCGTATTTTCCGAACTTTAAGCCGCTACTTTTTTCCCCTTGCTTTAAACCATGCGGCTTATAATGTGGTGCAGCTTTTTCTTCTAATATGTTATTTTCCAGTTTTTTTTGTTTTTTTTTTTAACTTTGCGGCTTATATTTCGATGCGGCTTATAGTCCGGAAAATACGGTAGTTACTTTAGCTTAATTTAACTCATCCCTGACAAATCACAGGTTGCCATCAAGACTTATCCTAACAGAATCAATCATTTTCTGTTTTGTCTTGGGCAAACTACTGTAGTTGATAATCATATTATTATTATAATACAGTATTACTTTTTTTCTTGACATAGTGATGTAATGCATGTAAAGATGTCTGGCTGCAGGAAGCTATTCAGCACCACCATGTGGTAAGAGGCAGATTGGGCAGTGCATTTTTGTTTGTTTGTTTTAATAAACTAATTAATTATCCCAGTATAATTACAAATATCAGATACTGAAATATTTAAAAAATAATAATAATAGACCTTTTTTCTGAATATCCCACAATGGCCATGTCTCCTGCTTCACTAACTAAAGCCAGCTTCACTACCTACAGACTGGACACAAGAAAGTCAAAGAAATTCAAATTTACATTTTACAAACCTAGTGAGCATGTATTTGTTGGAAACAAGTTACAGAAGCCACCAATTAGAACTGCTAAATATCTAATAACAGTTATAATGTAGTACCAGTTTTAATTGGTCTTTGTCCACTTGGTCATCAATTTCTCTCTTAAATGTCTCTCTGTTGCATTTTTAACAAATGTAGACTTATGGCCCCAGAAAGACAATGGATCAAACAAACTCAAAATGCATTTTAGAGAAATTTAGAGAATGCAAATTGAATGTAAACATAATTATGTAACATATGGAATTATAATTACCTTTACATAATGTAGCTAGAGAAATAGTAACACAAGACACTGTGAGCTAAGTGATGTAAAGCTGTGTTAAAACGTTGAATTAAAAAAAGGGGATAGAAATGTTCAGATTAAGCAGTTTTCTCTGCTTTATGAAATTTGGCTTTTGAGAAGCAACCATGTGTTTACTCCTTTCAAAATAATGTCTCATTGCTGGTTTAACTCATTTTGTTAATACTGATCTTACCTCAGTATCAGGTGAATAAGATAAGTGAAGTGTAACATTTGTTATACAGCTCTCTTCTACTACTCAGAAATATTTATCAGCCTGTCAAAACGGTGGGAGATCTCATGCTTTTCTCTTTTGTCTCATTAGGAGAAAGATTTCAGACACCTGTAAAACAATATTGAGATCTGCTCATTTCTCATTGGAAAAATAGAAGAAAAGGCTTTTTTCCTTTTGGAAATCATTTGATCTCCTGAACTTTAGGCTGCAAACTTCTTTCTCTAAACTGTGACCCTGAAACAGCTTTATTATTTTACATGGTTAACATATTAGTTCTAAGCTAATGGCTACTAAACTGACTAATAAACACACAAAATAAAGGTCATACACTGTGGTTGTACACCAGACTGATTAGCCAGACTTTTATTCAGACAATTTTTCATATATTCATAGAAATATATGTACATTCTGTTCAGATGTCTTGTTTCACAATGCTAAAGTTTGCATTGTTAGCTAATTAACACACCAAGGCATGCCTAGACGAGGGTAAGTGCATTCCAGTCAGTGAGTCATAAAAACCATAAAAACAGGCTATTAGGAATAACAAATGAGTGTGTGATGGTTTTAGCTGTGTTAATTGGTGGTGGTACTTGTTAGCAAAATTATTTTTGTAGCTCCAGTGCAAAACTAAAGAAATTACAAACTTGTGTTGATAGTAAGGGAATTAGATTTTTTAACTAGACTATCGGTTTAAATTCCATTCCTATATAAAACTATACGATGCAGCAACGTGTGTAAACATTAGAGAATGATGTGGTTTCCCTTTGATTTTCTGATACGCTTGTCATCATGTATATCTTTGCGGCAAGGGTGTGTGTTTGGGTTTGTTTGGGTTTGCATTGAAGCCGTTTATGCTCTGGCTGTTCCGCCTGCCTGCCATTAGCAAACAAACTGATGCAGAAGCATTTTCGTAATTAGGAATGTTTCTGACTGAGGTCTGTACTGGGTCTCAATCTCAGTTCATTTTGTCTCTGCTGACACACTTCACTCACTTCCCTTAACATCAAACGTTTAAGTTCCTGACTTCTTAAACTCTTTTATTTCAAATAATTAGGTTTGATTAGTGGGTTTAGAGAAACTGACCATATTAAAGCCTAATCTGCCTAAAAACACACATTGAAATATTGGTGACAGTGCTACCTTAACATTACACTGCAAAAAAAATATCTTGGGAAATCTCAGTATATATAATATTCCTTGTTATGAAATTATTTGTAAGAATATTGTTACATTATTTAAAAAGTTTGTATTTATTTACACTTCTAAAATCTAAAATCTCTGTGGGTTTATGAGCAGTTGTACATTTTACACAACCATTATCTTATTTTAATGAAACAGTGTCATCAATAATTTATTGTGTGTGAATAAACAGTGTTGTGATTGGCTGCCCTCAATTCTGCCTTTCTCACTAATCAGTCTGAAACATTCCTTATGACTTAAGTGTGAGGGGTGATGAATTGCTGTATGTTTATGCTTATTTCTAGCATTCTTTCTTAGAAATGATGAAATGCTAAGTAAAAATATCTAGTAAATCTAATATTACATTTGTTTTCAATTATCACGATCCAGCACCACATTCTCTGACACCTTGGCAACACAAACTGTGTGTATACAGTGCATTTGGAAAATATTCACAGTGCTTCACTGTTTGTTGCAGCCTTATTCCAAAATGGATTAAATTCTTTTCTTTCTTTTTTTTAGAATTCTACACACAATACCCCACGGTAACAAAGTGAGAAACATTTGTTTAAAATCTTTATAAATGTATTAGAAATATATAAAAAGTGGAACACATAATCATTCACAGCCTTAATTGAGTTCAGGGGCATCTTGTTTCCATTTGTTAACCTTCAGATGTTTCTACAGCTTGATTTGAGTACACCTGTAGTAAATTCAGTTGATTGGACATGATTTAGAAAGGCACACACTTGTTTATATAATGTCCTGAAGAAGAAAGTGCATGTCAGTGCACAAACCAAGCCATGAAATGAGTATAAGAAAAAAAGAGGGAAAAAACTGAAGTCTAAGGAATTGTTTGTAGACCTCTGAGACAGGATTATATCAAGACACAGACCTGGGGAAGGGTACAGAAAAACATCTGCTGCATCGAAGGTCCCAATTAGAGCATTGGTCTCAATCATAATTCTGATGGTTCCCAGAACCAAGAATCTAAAGGGTACATTAGTGATATTAAAGTCAAAGCTCCAAACATACTTGTATTGGTTAGCTTTTGCACAGAATTGAGAATGATGTGACATTTTATTCTATGGTGTATTAAGTATTTTCCTATATTTACAAAGTCCTTGTTTTGTTTTGTTATTGTTTGTATTTGTTTTTATATATTTTAAATATGCTTTCTTACTTACTGCCAAAGGTGATTCAACAGAGTATTAAGCAAAGGCGGTGAATACTGAATACTTACTTATGTTATATTTGTGTTTTATTTCTTGTACATTTGGTTTCATACAAACTTTCCTCACTTTGTCATTGTGAGGTGTGTAGACCTTTGAGGAGGAAATTAATTGAACCCATTTTGGAATAAGGCTGTGATATACAACAAAAAGTAGAAAAAGTGAAGTGCTGGATGCACTCTATATATTTTTAGCAGTGACGTCATTGGTCTGTCCAAGGTAATACATGCACTGAACACATGATAAACTAGCAAGCTGCCCAGTGATTACACAATAGAATCAGGAGCTGTGATTTTTATGACTCATTTGAAAACACCATAAACTATACACCTCTGAGCCAGGTAAACAACAGAGTTTTGCATAATCAGAGTTAAAGGCACCTTGAAACCCATATTCCAACCTTTCTGTGTTACAGATTTTTTTTCCATTTAAAAGATTTTTTTTTTTATTTTGGAAACCATACACCCATGTCAGTTAATGAATGTGTATTAGGAGATTTCTTGATGTTATTTCTTTGGACATTAGTGTTTTTTATGTTTTGTCTGCTTACAAAAAACATAGAAGCTGTGTAATATGTCCACTATTAGGCTCTTTGAGAGCTTTTTAATGTGTGAGGGACTGTCTGATTTGCTGCACTGAAACCACAGAAAAGGGTTGTTAAAGATCTTTTAAGGCAGTGGTTGACAACGCAAGGAACCTTTTAGATTCTTGTTATGAACATGTTCATTTCAATATTTGAAGGGTTCCAGTGGCAATACGTTAGCAGTAAACTGAAAGCATGCGATGTAGCTTTATACATGAGCTAGTCTTCACCCTGTAGAGGGAGTCCTACCTAATTACTTAATGTGGGTACAAGAAATGACTAAACTGGTCAGAAAAATGTTTTGAACACAATTAATTTTTCATGGTACCTAGAATCAGAAAAGGTCTTTCTGAAGTTCTGTGAACATAGTAGATGTAAAATTTACTTTAAATAAAAAATAGGATTTATTAACATTTACAGTGTATAATTTATGCAGACTGGTGTGTTAAAGGCTGGAGTAGGATAAAATCATGGACTGGTTGTTATTGTGGACCGGAGTTGTTATGATGTCTTAAAGTTCTTATTGTTTTGTAACAACAAACAATAAACATTAATCAGTTTTATCAGATTAACCACTTTGGAGTGAAATATGGAGTGAAATTTATTATATGTATGGATGATGATGATGATGATGATGATGATGATGATGATGATGGTCTTGTGAGTGTGTGTGCAAAAGAGGTGTGATCTCTTCTCAAATTATTCCTGAAAATAATGTACATTTGTATACGAGAACTGTAAATATGTAGATAAAATACAACTGTTCTTTTTTTATCAACTTCTGTAAAATGACATTGTTTTTATATTAAATTTTCTACTCCAAACCATTGCTTGTGAATGGTTCATTTGTTTTTGTGTGCAAGTGCGTGTGTGCTGCTTTTCAACAGCATAATGTATATACATGCATACTTAATATTTATATTCACAGTTCAGTATATATGACTGTTCATTCCCGTATTCATTATGGACCAGAAATGGCACACAGATACCTACACACACTGATTCCTGCTGTAATGGAAAATGCCCCATCTTGGAAATGGTAATTTTGAGAGGACGCAATGTCTCTTATGTCTCTTTTGTGGGTGTACACTACCCTCTAGTGGTCATACAGATTCACCAAATTCCCTTAACAATGCAAACATTTGATTGCTTCAAAGCATATATAAATATATGCTGTCATAACAGTCCTTAGCTCTTCTATCATTCATCAAGCTAATTTGATTTGTATAGTGATTTTCACATCAGCTATTGTCACAGAGCAGCTTTAAACATTTTCATCAAAAATAAGATGATCAACAACACATGAAACGAAGAATAAAAATAAAGGATATGTATATTCATTTGATGAGTAAGAATAGAATGTTCTCAGTTGTGATATCTTTAACCTTTCATTAACAGTAACAACCTGTTTCCATCTTTATTCAGGCCTATTTTGTTTAAAGCAAATATTGTTTTTCTTTTTTTTCTCTCTCTCTCTCTCTCTCTTGGTATTTGGGTATACACACAAAACTAATTACCCCCCAGAAATAAAATAATTTCACAAAAAACAAAAACTACCATGGTGAAAATTATTACTCCCCCTAATAGTCAATTGTGTGTCATTTTTGCTGGATAACAGCCTGCAGTCATTCGCTGTAGTTTCTCCAGAGGAATCCCAGCCCTTTGTTCTTTGACAAATCTCTCAAGCTCTTCCAGATTTAATGGCCTTCGAGCATAAACCTTCTGCTACAGTTCACTCTACAGATTTTCAGTGGGATTCAAGTGAGGGTTGTATGCAGGCCAGATAATACTGTTTACTTTGGTCTTGGCAGGGCCGGATTGTGGCCAAATCTGAGCCTAATGCTGGACTGCAAAAGGGCCTATTTTTTCTTAGCATTGATGCATGTGCATTCGACTCTCACCTTTCATGCACACTGAGACCAACCAAGAAGTCTTAATTGCTTACAATGCAACCAGCCATCCTTTACTGAAAATTAATAATATTAACAACATGTCAAAGTATTATCGTAACAACCCAGGATTAACATCACACTACGTATCATATCATGAATTTGCAGAGACATTGGGTGAAAGTGACTCAGACTCAGTTCAGGCTATTCAAAAACTCAGCTAAATTACTAAATAAACTGTTTAACATAAAATGGATATCAAACACTACAATGTTATAATTATGTCACAGTGCATAGTAACTGTATAATAAGTAATGCTGAGTCATCTGAAAGTCTGACTCCAAACTTCATTCTAAGAATCATTTTGAGGTGAATATATAAAAAGAAAATGTTCAGCTTCCGGGAAAATTCTTGTCTGCTTTCAGTAGCATCAGTAGCACCTACCTTAATTTGGACCTGTCATTTGGAGGTAATAATTCACGAGGAGCGATGTTTATTTTGGATCATTGTCATGTTTGAAGAGAAAGCAAAGACCCAGACTAAGTTTTGCCGCTGACTGCTTAAAGTTTTATTTTGAATTCTTCACATATGAAATCTTAATGCAGTCTAGTGATTGTCTTATTTGAGACAATTCCTGACTTGGCTAAGTCATTCACTAGGGACTTGGCAGTTGTTCTTGGATCTTTAGACAACAAAGAACAATCTCTCACAGGTTTTCTTTCCAGGGTCTTTGAAATCTTTCGCTTACTACCTTTGTGGTTCTCCTTGAATTTCTTGATAATACTTTTCACTCAAGTTCTGGACACTTGGAGACTCTATGATAACTATGTGTATCCTTCTCCTGTTTTGTAAGCATTAATGATTATTTTTCTCACATTTAAACTGATTTCTTTTGTTTTGTTTTTTTTGCATGATGCTTTCTATAGTTGCAACACTAACGCTCACTGAAAGTATTATACTGTGTGTAAATTGACAGGTAACCCTCATCTGTGACTTGATTTTTTGAGCTTGCATTATTACAATAATAATACTGACCCCAGTGTTTACTGTATGTATTTTTATGCATTTCTGTAATATGGGAATGGCTTAGTACAGACTGTACTTCTGCCAGTGTGTGTGTGTGTGTGTGTGTGTGTGTGTGTGTGTGTGTGTGTGTGTGTGAGTGTGTGTGTATTCTGAGGATTGCTGGGGGGTAAACATACCTTAGTCTGGCCTCCTTTCAGAAACATGAGTTTCCTCACCTCTATCTTGCCCATATCAATACCTACATCCTGCACTCACACATTGCACTGGATACACTCCTGTCCTTTATGGTGGACAACATGTGGATGAGAATTCGCTTTAATGTGTGAGTGTGTATTGTCTCTCTATAGCACGTCACAGACAGGTAGAGTGTTTTGTAGATTACAGTAGCTGTGCAGGCAGGTCAGTCTGAAAAGTCTGAAAAGGTTCAGCTGAAATGTGATGTTTGTTCTTTTGTGATAAAAATAAAATATACAGTAATATTACCGCAGTCCTACAAGAATCACATTGCATACCATTATTTAAAATAAAATTTATTTGTATATATTTGTATTTGTATATATATATATATATATATATATATATATATATATATATATATATATATATATATATATATATAAATTTAATTACATTAAATAATGTCTAATTCATTGACTCAAAATACAGTCAGTGTGTAACCTTAATCAGAATGGGAGACTTATTCTAATAGGTTTTATTGTAATATTTATTTAATTACCAGTCACATGGCAGGATGTGGGTCTACGGGAAAACATGTGGGAAAATGTTTATGATGAGGTGAATCCTCAGACCTGGTTTAAACAAACCCAGTTTGGGTTAAGACAGAAGTATTTGAGGATTGGGATGTTGTGTAATCTATTCTCTGTTTAATGTAACTGTTTCATCATGTTTCATTTGTGATGTTACCTATAATTTTCCTATAGCAGCCATTATCTAAATACATGTTTATTATTACGTCTTAATAATAATAAATTATATAATACAGCGATAGTTTTTTAAATTATACTACACGTGCGATTTTACACAAAACTGTTACTTGGTGAAAAACCTGGGCTCGTCCGGGATTTGAACCCGGGACCTCTCGCACCCTAAGCGAGAATCATACCCCTAGACCAACGAGCCGCCATGACTGATCATGCCGACGTTTACTTACTTAATATTTCATACATACATGTCCCGTTGGATTATTATTTATGTGGTATTTTACATTTAATATAGAAATCTCATAATAAATACTCCGTAACAGTAAATAACTTGTCAGGAAACAAAACATATTTGAATTGTGTAAATAAACTGACAGTAACCGAAGACGTATCGCTGTAATATCATTGTAGTTTATTATTATTATTATTATTATTATTATTATTATTATTATTATTATTATTATTATTATTATTATTGCTGTAGGCAGTAATATGGTAAAGATCAGTCAGTATGCGTGTGCCTGAAGCAGATTGCTGGTAAAGCAACTAACCAACTAAGCAGCCAATGTTGTGGAAAGTCCTCCGGTGTTCTACTGCTCCGTGGGTTCTGCTGTGCTCTTGATGGTAATTAAGGAGAGGAATCCGGATTAGCTGAAATGCGGAGAGGATTCAAATGCAAATGACCAGCTTGTTGATCCAGTTTCCGAAGAAAAGCTTCAAAAGAGAGGAGTGGGACTGATGGTTTCTTTTGGAAATGCACATATGGGTTAGGATTGTCTCTACAAGCCTCACACCCTGAAGAGCTTTAACACAGTCACACTGTAAAAATCACTTATAAACATATCAATAAACAGAGCTTTAACACAGTCACACTGTAAACATCACTTATAAACACATCAATAAACAGATGCTGAAGAGCTTTAACACATCCATACTGTAAAAATCACTTATAAACACATTCATAAACAGAGCTCTAACACAGTCATACTGTAAATATCAATTACAATCAAATTCATAAACAGATCTTTAACACCATCATACTGTAAAAATGACTTATAAACACATTCATAAACAGAGCTCTAACACAGTCATACTGTAAATATCAATTATAATCAAATTCATAAACGGATCTTTAACACCATCATACTGTAAAAATGACTTAGAAACACATTCAAAAACAGAGCTGTAACACAGTCATACTGTAAAAATCATTCAAAAACACCTTCATAAACAGAGCTATAACACAGTCTTACTGTAAAAATCATTTATAAACACATCCATAAATAGACGCTGAAGTGCTTTAACACAGTCACACTGTAAAAATCACTCAAAACACATTTATAAACAGAGCTTTAACACAGTCATACTGGAAAAATCACTTGTAGAGACATTCATAAACAGAGTTTTCTCACAGTCACACTGTAAAAATCACTTATAAACACATCAATAAACAGATGCTGAAGAGCTTTAAAAGTCATACTGTAAATTTCACTTATAAACACATTCATAAACAGAGATTTAACACAGTCATATTGTAAAAATCACATATAAACACAATCATAAACAGACCCTGAAGAGCTTTAAAACAGTCACGCTGTAAATATCAATTATAATCAAATTCATAAACAGAGCTTTGACACGGTCATACTGTAACAATCACTTATAAACACATTCATTAACCGAGCTTTAGCACAGTCATACTATAAAAATTGCTTATAAACGGTCATAAACAGAGTTTTAACACAGTAATACTGTGAAATCATTTATAAACCCACCCATAAACATAAGCTGAAAAGCTTTAACACAGTGATACTATAAAAATCACTTATAAACAGATCCATAAACAGAAGCAGAATAGCTTTAACAAAGTGACACTGTAAAATCATAACTCATTTATAAACAGAGATTTAACACAGTCATACTGTAAAATCACTTAAATATACACCCATAAACAGAAGCCAAGGAGCTTTAAGACATCATATTGTAAAATGTCATATTGTAAAAATGACTTATTGAAAGATCCATACACAGAAGAGATTTAATCCATAAACAGAGCCTAAAACAGTCCTACTGTAAAAATCACTCAAAAACACATTTATAAATAGAGCTTTAACACACTCTTACTGTAAAAATCACTTATAGACACATCAATAAACAGAGCTTTTACACAGTCATACTGTAAAAAAACACTTATAAACACATCCATAAAAGAAGCTGAAGAGTTTTAACACAGTCATACTGTAAAAAGCACTTAAAAACACATTCATAAACAGAGCTTTAACACAGTCAAGAATCTGTAGAGCTTTAATACAGTCATATTTTACAAACCATTTATAAACACATTTATAAACAGAAGCTGCAGGAAAATTCTCAGGTCACTTTTATACAGTTGACGAGTGTGTGCTCAGTAAGGCTGCTATACTAAAGCTGTATTGAGCTGTACTCCAATAACATCATCAAAATTATAGTTTTTCATTCATTGCAAACCTGGAAACGTAAGTGTATTGTATGTTTATTCTGAACACAAAAAGCAGTACAGCTTATTTAGGGGATAAAGTATCAGAAGAGCTTCACTGAGATAACAATACTGACAGATAACAGCATTACAGACTGACAGAAAGGTCAATAAAGTCAATAAAGCCTGCGAGAACATGGTTCAGACATGTTTGTGTTTTGTTTCTGAGTATTAAGGTCATCTTTAAATGAAGCCATATTTAAAATTAGAAGACATATATAAAATTAGATTTTAGGCTCAATAAAAAACTGAATAATCACTAACTCTGTACAAAGGCTGATGGGTCTTCCATAAATAATTTATTTTTTAAATAATTGGTATCAGATTGAAAACAGTTGTAGTGTGGTTTTAGGGCAAATGTAGTGGTGTAGTAGCTGTTCTAGCGCCCTCTGCTGATCACTTACAGTCTTACCACTAATGGACGGGGCGTGGTCTAAAGCTCGGTGGTATATAAGCGCGTGATCTGCCGGCGAAACTTCGTGAGCTGGAGGTGAACTGGAGAAATGTGGTCGCGTACGGATATACAGCAACAGCGACCCCTATTGCTTCTGCTCCTGCAATTACAACTACTTCTGCAGTACGGAGAGGGAATATACTGGCTGTAAGAGTCTCTTTACTGCTGATTATGCTTAGAGTCTCTTTACATTTATATTGTTAACATAAGATTTTATTATTATTATTATTATTATTGTTGTTGTTGTTTTTATTTCTGAATTGAATTATGTAGTTAAGTTTATTACTTTGTCCATCGTTTATCTTACAGTCAATTTTGTTTTCAAAGCAGTTCTTGTTTGCATTTTAGTCTTATTTTACATACAGTCAAATCTGTTTTGTGCTCTTTTTTACAGTTTAGTTTGTGTTTGTTCTGGATTTCATTTGCATATTAGTTTGTGTTTGTGTACATTTGTGTAGATTGTATTTGCTTTTCCTGGGTTACCAATATTATCCATGCACAGCCTCCTTAAAAACCTTCATGAGAGGAGAAAGAGGGTGTTAAAGCATGAACTTAAGTATAGTATGGTGGTCAGGCTGTGCTGCTGCCACTGTCTCCATCAGTTCTGTTTGCAGAAGGGTCAGTCACGGCCAGAATAGACCACCTCAGTAAAACTGGGCTAAATATAGATTCTGAATATTGCCATATAGCTGTGTATTGTTTCTGGGGACCAAATTCCTGGATGATTAAATTATTCATCTTATCTTGTTACATCAGAAACACCTACCACACACTTTATAGAATGTATCTCAATTTATCAGCACCCTCTACCCATTTTCTCAATGGAAAGAAACCATTATAAAACTGACCCTTGTAGCCCACATTTTATGTTAGCTGTCCTCTAGCCTTTCATCATTGGTCAGTTTCTGACCACAGAGACAATCCGGTTCAGATATTTTTGGGTGGTGGCAGTAACACTGACATGTTAAAACCCCAGCAACATAGTGTCACTGCAGTGCTTAGGTCAGACGACCATCCCAATTACAAGTGGTCAGTGGTGGGTCCTTTTTAATACAAATTGTGGAGAAGTAACTGGACACTTACTGAGTGCACCTATATGGTATATATTTCTGCACTAATACACTGGCATCTCAGTGTGTTTTTTGTTGTGTTCATCATGCTTGTGTTAATGCACCAGCAGAATCTACCATGTTTATGTTGTTCACAGTGTTTTTGTTTACTCTGCAGTGGTCTAGCTTCCCGTGGCATCCCAGTGAGCTGGAATCACACTCAGCATTGCAAGCTGCTCCATGCTCTGGCTCCAGATCAGCAGCAGCTGTGCCGGAGGAACCTGGAGCTGATGGGCAGTGTGGTTCAAGCAGCTGAACTGACAAAAGCAGCCTGCCAGGACTCCTTCAGGGACATGCGCTGGAACTGCTCATCCATCCAGAGTGCACCAAACTTCAGCCCAGACTTGGCCAAAGGTGAGATCCTTTGCAACTCACACCAAGATTACTCCCAGTGGTTAATGTTTTTCCTGTTCTGACTTACCTAACTGAATGCTTCGTCAAACTTAAGCCTTTCATACTGGGCTAAACTAGAACTTAATGTCACATCTGCAGCTGGTACAAAATTCACATACAAGAATATTGACTGGCACTAAAAGGTGATGGTTCCACTGACTTCTTGTCCTTTAAAGGGTTCAGTTCAAAGTACTTTTATTTGTATATTTGCCATTACCCATTTTGTGCTTATTTAGTACAAGACATATACATCTTGTATGTTTAGTGTAGTACAAGTCATATACTTCTAATTTGAGTAGTGTAGTACAAGCTATACACTTCTTATATATTTAGTTTAGTACCATATACTTCTATTATGTTTACTGTAGTACAAGTCATAATCTAGTATGTTTTGTGTAGTTCCAGTCATATAAATCTAATATGTTTATGGTAGTTCAAGTCATATTCTTCTAATATGCTTACTGTAGTACAAGTCATATAGTATGTTTGGTGTAGCACCAGTCATATACTTCTAAAATGCTTACTGTAGTACAAGTCATATACTTATTGTAGTTCTTGTGTAGTTCCGGTCATGTTCACCTTATAGGTTTAGTGTAGTATCAGTCATACACTAAATTGTTTCATGTAATACTAGTCATGTACATTTAATATGTTTAGTGTAGTACGATCATATATATCCAATGTGCTTACTGCAGTATGTCATATTCCTCTAATATGCTTAGTGTAGTTCAGTCATATGCTTCTAATACGATTACTGTTTACAATTATACAAATTAGCACAGCCAAATAAGGTTTTTGAAATTATACTGAAATACAGATTAAGTAGGTAAAATTATTCCATATATAGTTCAAGTAGACCGTTGTAATAAAATGTATTACTTTTTCAAAAGGGTGCATGGACAAGCATGATTTACTCCAATATTTTGCTTCTAGGTCTTCAAACTAGTTATTTTTGGCTGTTCCTCAGTCTCGACTGAAGTTGAATGGTGCATTTTCAGTGTAGTACTGAGGCTGTGGAACTTTATTAGGGAATGTAACATCTGTTTTCTCTCTTACATGTCAACAATTGTAGACATGAAGCACATATTTATAAAAAAATGTGTTAATTTCTGATATGTTTTAACTACTGTATGTTCTATATACTTTGTTTCATGGTTTGTTAGGTCGATCCATTGGCCTTTGTTCAGCTGACTGCTGGGTGGTGGTTTGGTTTGGTCTTGCTGTGACCTATGCAAACCTATAGAATTAATAAACTTATTTTGTTCCTCTGTTTCAGGTACACGTGAGTCTGCATTTGTGTTCTCTCTTTCTGCAGCTGTATTAAGTCACTCTATCGCCCGCTCTTGTGCATCTGGCTCTCTGCCCAGCTGCTCCTGTGCTCCAGCCCCCGCAGAGCAGGCCTCATCTGATTTTCGGTGGGGGGGTTGTGGGGATAACATTCATTATGGGCTGCAGATGGGTTCAGCCTTCTCCGACGCTACACTCAACAGCAGACGTTCTGGTCCCCATGCCATCAGACTCATGCACCAGCACAATAATGCAGTGGGCAGACAGGTTGGAGCTTTCAATCTCTATCATATTTACACTTACACTGTACCTGTAATGTCCAGATCTCAGCCGATAGACATGACAGACACAACTAGATACAAAATTCCGGCATTGTTACTGTTTTAAGATGCAGCTAATGATCATTTCTATAATTTGTAGAACAATGTCAGAATTTCTGTGTCAATTACATTATAGAGTATTACAGAGTAATTACTGTCATCTGGTAAAATGACTCTGGGGATCACATGAACATTAAAGTACTCCCCTTAGACTTCCTATAGAGTATTACAGGTCTGTTGAGTCTGTCAGGATAAATGTGTGGATCATGTGAACATTATAAAGCAACCCTACACTTCCTGTTGTATTACAGTGTCATAATGAATGCATGGCATATACGATCATTATAGAGATTGTAATTAATGGTTAATTCTCTCTATATCCTCTCTATATCTCTCTCATGTCCTGTAATTTGATTTATATGTATAGAAAATTGTTGTGTCTTCATTCCTTCAGGTGCTGCTGGATGCATTAGAGACAAAGTGTAAGTGTCATGGTGTCTCTGGCTCGTGCTCAGTGAAAACATGCTGGAAGTCCCTCCTGGATGTGGGTCAGATTTCAGCTCAGCTGAAGGCCCGCTACCTTTCAGCCACCAAGGTGGTCCCACGGCAAATGGGGTCCCGCAGGCAGCTGGTTCCCCGGGAGATGGATGTGAGACCGGTCCTGGAGAATGAACTTGTCTACCTGATAAGCTCACCTGACTACTGTTCATACAATACCAAGCATGGCTCTTATGGAACCACTGACAGGTACACACAAACATACATTTGTAGTCATATGTTGATATATGTTAAGAATGTTCAGTTCAGCCTTATTTAGAAACTTACATGCACCTCAGTTTATGTCATAGTAGAAAGTGTTAGTACTCAGTTCTAATCAGAGACACTGAGACACCTTATGTGATTTACAAATAAGGAAAATATAAGGGTTGAAATGATCCGTGCAAACTATGATTGATTTGTCCTTCCTATTGATTATTTTCATCTAATGTCCCACTACAACTTACAAAATGCCAGACACAGGGTGTGTGATCCTCAATCCTTGTGTGTGATCCACAATCCTAATCAATCGATCTTATTGATGAGTGTTTAAACCATCAGGGTGCTCTAGGGTGAGTGGATTAGGGTAAGGAATTAGTGGATCATCAGTAGCAGCAAAGAAGGGAGGGAGAGAGGGCTGGTTAAACATTGCACAGCTTGCTTTGTTACTCTCATTCTCTCTCTAGACACACATGCACACAGTGATTATAAAAATGAGGGAAAGAGAGGGAAAACAGTTATTAATCATTTGCTATTTGTAAATGAATCCTTGCAACAATTCTCAAATAGTCAGCACATGCAGTCAATTTAGTGACCAATCACACTTGCAATTATGCAGTGTTGTTTAAATTGTTGCAAAATTAAATGTACATTACACAATGCTATGTACTATATAGAAACACAAAGCACAGGCTCAGATTACCTACACAATAAATATCAGGTGGGATATAATTAAAATAATTAATATAATTATGGCTTTACTGTTAAAGCCTAGAGCAATTTAATTAATGATTGGAATTCGCAGTATTCATGCTCCCTCTTAATTAATTATATGTGTTTCTTCCACAGGCAGTGCAATAAGACAGCCACTGGCAGCAGTAGCTGTGGTTTAATGTGCTGTGGCCGAGGGTACAACACTTACACTGAGCAGGTGGAAGAACGCTGCAACTGTCGATATCATTGGTGCTGCTACGTCACCTGTAAGAAATGCCAACACACAGTAGAGAGATACGTCTGCAAGTGAGACCTGCAGTCAGACAGAGAGAAACGGGGACATTCATGTAACTTGTTTCATGCCTTTTTGTCCTTGACCTTCCCATCACATTCTTGAGCTTTGTATCTTGTAGTGCTAACCTGATAAAAAGATGTGTGGGCCATGTTAAGTTTGGAAAATGGAACAGATGAACCCCCTCATGTGAACAAACGGAGTCAGGTTACACTTTCATCCTAACAATTTGTTTGTTCAAGATAACTAAACTTGCTCAGGTAACAGGTTAAAGAAAAGGTTACATTGTCCGATGTAACTTGGCCAAATTTGGTAATAGCAAAGCAACTCTTCACTTATTAGTAAGTTGCTTTGATATCATGATAAGATTAGTTAAAATGACAAAAGCTAAACTATACTACATAGTTAGTATAACTAATGGACACTTATCAAACAGCAGATTCCTCTGCTTACAGAGTAAAGTGGCATTAGCTACAATTACTACCTGGCTGATTTTTCATGCACTCAAACGTGCACACAACTTATGATAGCACATGGGTTGCTGACATTAGATAAAACCATGTGTGTTTGATGGTGAAGTGTAGAACTGAGAAAACGTGGAAATGCTGCTTGTGGAAATTGTCTTTGACACATTTGAGAGTTGCAGTGTCCTTCAAAAAGTGCTGAATGGGAAGTGTTCTCTTCTGGAATCAAAGCATACAGAAGTAGTAAACACTGGACTCTACATCTGAGGAGGGTGACGATGTGGAAACCACTGTGTTTGTCATTGAGTGGAATTTCCCACAGGGGTGAAGAGTGAAGCACTAAGAGTAGAAGGAGGGAGAACGAGTGATGAAAGGAAAGATTCCTGAGTGAATAGAGTGAACAATGGGATGAGCATGAGACAATGGGCCAAGGTGACAGACTGAAACTCCAGAGGTGGAAACAACAAGAACCCAAATACTGATTAACCTGCTTTTGAAACCTCAGAGAGAAAGATGTGTGTGGGGGTAGCATTATGTGTTACTCCTTTTTTGTATACTCCTTTTTATTTATTTAACAGAGAAGTAGTATTACTTTTTCCACTTTACCACAAATGAAGTTGAGAACAGTTGTTTAGCTGCTTCTTTAGGTTCACATTGCTTGTTAGATATCGGCTAATGTAACTAATGCATAATGGAAGCTTATACCCCACAGATTAGCACTCAAGCTATCGGCATGCCTATACTGTGCCCAAATGCTTTTTCCGTGTTTCTAGATAACATGGACAGTAACAGTCATACAGAGTCAGAAACCACATCAGCAAGTCTACTAGGGATGATTGATCACCTGCAGGTGAGACAGTCGTTAATTCAGCTATACTAGTTTCTTATTCTGAATCTTTTTTCAGTTAGTACCAAGCATATGTATGGACCATTTAAATTGGAACAGAAGATAACTTGTGCAAAGGGTGGGGTACAAGATTCCATCACCTGTTAGAAACATTAGTCTTGTACCTTCTGTATGGAAGTAAAGAAGCCCCAAATGTCTTGGCTGGTGAATTTTAAATATAAAAATAACAGATTTATTGTAAATTTTGTTGTAAAATATGTAAGTGTATTTATTTTGTATATAAAGTGTGTTTGTTCCAGCAGTGCTGTCGGCTTGGTTAATGGTCATTACAACATGATCAAACTGTAAAACCACACAAAATCACGGGAGTGTGTTAATGTGGTGGAGGTGGGGGTGGGGGTATTTTGGGGGGCATGGCTTGGGGATTAAAATGTTTGGGGTTAAAAAACAGCAGTGGGTCACTTTTCAGGTCCTCCCCCAATCACATCAAAGAGTTCTTCAGGATATCAGCAATACAGAGATCTAACACAGTAAGCAGAGAGAGTGAAAAAGAAAAACAGAAAAAGGGAAGGCAAGAGAAAAGTATAAAAAAGTATTAAAATAAGAGAAAGTAGATGTGCGAGAAAGATAAAATAGAAAGTGGGATTAGATTAATAGTGCAGAAAGGTATTAATGAGAGAAAATATTTTTAAAATGTAAAATGACCACAAAAGAGAAAGAATGAAGGAGAATGAAAAGAAAGACAGTTCTACAGATTCTTTTGTTTTAGGATTTGGCTGATTCTTATCTCAGTGTTACAGAACAAAGACACACACACACACACAGGTTTTTAGAGATTAGTGTAATCTAAAATGCAGCTGATTCCTATAGAGGTATTCACACCATTGAAAGAGATTAGCTCACTTCAAACACACACACGGTGAGATTCGATCTGACTCAAAGCTCATTTGCAAATTATCTGTTTGGTTTTCTAATCACTAAACCTGTTGCCAAAATAGCAGTTATTTTTTTATGAGTAATAAATGTCATTTATCTCTTTTTCCTCTCTCACTCCCCATAGTGCGTGAATGTGGGGGATGTGGTTCTGTATTTAACTCACTCAAGAACACTATTTACAGTACAGCAGTAAACATACACACACACACACACACACACACACACACACGCAAACACAAACAAACAATGCTAGCCAGGTCTGTCTGCATTTCTGTCAAGCAGGGTGACTTTACTGTACAAGGATGACTTACCTATCTTAAGGATACATACAGTACAGTCCCCTTTCTTTGTGGTTGTAGCAGTACAACTGTCAACTGTGTGTTTGTGTGTTTATTTAGCAGCAATGTTGGTGTATATGGCTGTAATTTGGGTACATAATGCAGTATTATGGGTATATATATATATATATATATATATGTGTGTGTGTGTGTGTGTGTGTGGGTTGTAATGTGGGTATATATGGCTTTAATGTGGGTATATATCTGAGAAATGTGGATGTCATATAAAAAACATATACAATATATGTGCAAATGTTTGTGGACACCCCTTCTAATTAATGCATTCACTGTAGACTAGACTCTAGGAGGAGTTGGGGAGTTGAGGATGAGTTGATATGGTGATCATCCAACATCCTGACCTCAATAATGCTCTTTTCACTGAATGCAATCTCAGAGCAATGCTCTCAGATCTAGTAAAAAGTGTCCCATCAACAGTAGAGACATTTACTCCAAAGAAAGGATAAACACTTTCAGAACAAATCATGAATTTCCAGGTGTCCAAGTACTTTTGTTCAAGCTGCTATTCCCCAGCATTTTCTTTTGGTTGATTCATTTTAAACTATCTTTATTAGCCATATAAATGTTTAGAGAGAGAGAGGGTGGGGGGGAGGGGGGCAGGGGTAGAGATTGATGACCTAGCTGTTGTATTTGCAGCTTCATCACTGTAGGTTTTTCAACTTGGGGGGTAAGACACACACACACACACACACACACACACACAGCGAATACCTTGCATGCCTCTTTTAACTGTGGCATGCTAAATCTGGTGGAGGTGACAATGGTTACTCTATACTGAAACAGCCCAGTGCATCCTGGGGAAATCCCATTCCCTCTTGATGTTGTATTGTAGTTACTACTTACACCATTCAACAATTTAGTGAGCACTGATTTAGAAAAAGAGAACTCTGACTGAGTGCAAGGTATTCCATGTTTAGACTAACAATGTACAAAAACAAACTCCTGAGGTTGGATGACCAATGTACTGTTTTCTGAAATTGGAACAGCAGTATTAGGCGAGCATGCTGCCTTATGGTGTATTAAGCTATACTGAGTACAAAAAAGTGACCTCTAGATGCATCAAGATAACTTCAGTGAAGCAAGAATACATCTTGACATTTGGACTGTATTTGGGTTCATGCAGACTTCAGAATAGAATAGTCCTTGGGCAGTAACTGATGATGTTTCACAAGTCCACAAGAACAGAAGTACAGACAAGAATGCAGATTGAGAATTGCCATTTGTGTCATTCAAATTTGAAAACATTTACCACTAGCTAGAACTTCCCCTAATATATGATGCTTTGAGTGCTCTGAGGGTGAAGGCTAGTTCTTTGAGACCACAATCAGGCCTGATACCATCATCATTCAGAATGTTGAGCTGGTTGACACATACAAATATCTGGGTGTTCTGCTTGATAGCAAATTAGACTGGAGGGCCAACACTGAAGCTGTGTACAAGAAAGGGATGAGCAGACTACTCTCTGAGAAAGCTCACGTTCAGTGTGTGCAGCAAAATATTGGCCATCTTCTACAAGTCTGTTGTTGCAGGTGCTGTCTTCTTCGCAGCAGTCACTAAGCCTGACTCACTGAATATGGCTGGACATTATTATTGCACTGACACTTTATCTACATATATGTACTGAATGGTGTACTGAATGGCTGGACATTACTGCTCTTCTATTGATATCTCTTTGCAGACAATATTCAGATCTCCTATTCTTTTGCACAGACACTTTAACTGTGCATGTACACACACACACACACACACATATATATATATATATATATATATATATATATATATATATATATATATATATATATATATATATATATATATATATATTACACAGTTAACTATATAAATGGTTTACATTTGAGTTCTCCATACAAAAACTGCACTATAGTGAAAGTATGGGTATTGCATCACAATCTAAATCTAAAAAACTCAAAATAACAATTGTTTAAAATAATAAAATAAGCAATTCAGAAAGACAATTTGTATAATATTTGGAATTCTTGTGGGCAAACTCAGGATTCTAGATGATTCACATATTAATGAAATGTCATGTACAGTGTTAGAAAATAAGTATTTGATACACTGCTGATTTTGCAAGTTTTCCCACCTGCAAAGAATGGAGAGGTCTAATTTTATTGTAGGTACACTTCAGCTGTTAGAGACAGAATCTAAAATATCCAGAAAGGCCCATTTAATTATTTTAAAATAATTAATTAGCATTAATGCATATATTGCCTTAAATAAATATCATCTACCAACCAGCAAGGATTATGCTCTGACAGACCTTAGTTTTTCTTTAAGAAGNATATATATATATATATATATATATATATATATATATATATTCAGCATGCTTGGAGAAAAATGGCAACTGCAACTGCTAATCCTGCCTAGCATCACTCTAAATGATAAATGATGGAAGATAAAGTCTGGACAATGTCCAGTACCAATGATTTGGACATTTGCATTCACACATACAGCTCCTTCAGGTAATATGCATGTGCATCTTTGGTCTCCTGGCAATAGAATATGAATAAAATGGTACCATCCTGATAACAGATTCAACACTTGAATGATGACGAATGTGCCACTGAGCCTATACTTCTTTTGGAGATGACATTCCCCTGGTGTCACCCCAAAATTGTGGAGAAAACAAAGAACCACAGACATCACTCTGAGGCTTTATTCATTTGCACGTGGCAGCTAAATGACCCCCACACTCAAACACACCATGCAATTCATAGTGTGCAAACCTCTTTCAAAACTTCAACTGACTAGATAATGTCAGTGCAAACTATTCATTTGAACATTTAAAAACTAATCTTATAGATTTAATTAGCAATTACCATGCTAACTGCATGTCAAAATCATCACACTCTCCTCAAACTGTTGTGTGAGCTTTCCGGTATGGTTGAAAGTGTGCCTTAGTACAAATAGAAAGGTCAAAGGTCAGGGTAAAAGGTTAAAAATGACTTATTGGGTGTAAGTCAGGGCACTGGAAAAATACATTCAGACTGAAAGGAAAGAAAACCCCCCGAGAAGCAAAACATAAGTAAGTGAATGTTTAAATGTATGTAATTACAGAAACAAAAATGACATATTAATCATTATAATAACAGTTATAAGAATAACTTGTAACCTGTTAATCTGTTAACTTTCAAGTTAATCTGTTATTAACTATATAAATATCTCTCAAGATTCAAGATTCAAAGTAGCTTTATTGGCATGACTGTAATAATTACAATATTGCCAAAGCATTACAACAATAACAACAAAATGACAGTGAAGGCAATCAATTTTTACTGATACTTTACTGATAAAGAATAATACAATGAGTTGGGATTTTGGCCCAGTCCTCCATACAGATCTTCTCCAGAGCTTTCAGGTTTTGGGGCTGTCACTGGGCAAAGATTTTCTATTGGGTTCAAGTCTGGAGACTGGCTAGGAAGGAGGTTATTGGCCAAAATCTCACAATACATGGCCCCATCCATCCTCCCTTTAATATGGTACATTTGCCCTGTCCCCTTTGAAGAAAAGCACCCCAAAGTGTGATGTTTCCACCCCATGCTTTGTGGTTCGAATGCTGTTCTTGGGGTTCTACTCGTCCTTCTTTTTCCTCCAAACATGGCGAGAGGAGTTGATACCAAAAAATTCTATTTTTGGTCTCATCTGAATTTTGACCTCCTTTGAATCATCCAGATGGTCATTGGCAAATTTCAAATGGGGCTGGACATGTGCTGGCATGAGCTGGGGGACCTGCAGGATTTTAATCTATGATGGCTGTGGTCTTTGAGACTGTGGTCCACGAGCCCCAGACTGAGGAAGACAGTCATCTTGTGTTTCTTCCATTTTCTAATGCTTGCGCCAACAGCTGTTGCCTTCTCACCGAGTTGCTTGACTATTTCCCTGTAGTCAACCCCAGGTCTATGAGAGCCAGAATTCTTGGTTGTTAGGTGATCAAATACTTATTTCATGCAATAAAATGCAAATTAATTATTTAAAAATCATACAACGTGATTTTCTGATTTTTAGATTCTGTGTACCTACGGTAAAAATAAGAAACCTCTCAGTTCTTTGTGGGTGGGAAAATTTGTGTATCGATTTTCCTCATGGAGATAATATGTGTGTGTGCGTGTGTGTGCACTTTTTATCACAACATTGTTCCAAAACTAGTTCCAGTGCTTTATATGTTAAAACGTACTTTACTCGCATTCATATTGGTTTGCTCTCATTTAAAACCTGAAAATAAGCTCTTGGTATCCCCGTTGAAATTAGAATTACTTTAAACTAATTTCAAGGGCTTTTTATTCGCGCTCTAAAATCAGGTTTTGTCGCCCCCTGGCGGGTCACACTGGAGGCGCACACAGTGACCGGACGTGGTAAACGGAAGAGACGGGAGCCGCGGAGGCTCACATCAGCTGCTAAGAGGAGAAAAATGGCGAGCGCTGAGACTGAGTCTGAGGCTCCACGGCTCTCCGAGCTGCTGGAGGGGGGATGGAAGTTATATGAGGAGGTAGAAAACACCGCGGAGCCCACCGGCTCCAACCCGGTGCAGGTGAAGGTGAAGCGCGGGATTAAGCAGCTGGAGGAGGCGCTTAGTGTGGTGGAGCAGCTGGACCTCTTCAGGTAAACACGACGCTCACGTCGAACTGCCCGGTCCTCCTTAAATTGTGCAGCAGCTACGCTGGACTACTGCAGGCGCCTGAACGGAACCACGGCACGATTTAAGGTGGACCGGGCAGCGGGAATCAGAAGATACATCAACGCCGCGTTTAAAACGCAAACAGGTCCAGCGTGGCTGTTTGGATTTGTGCGATGTTTTATTCAACTGTGAACACAAAATGCAGACGATATAATCTAATTATGACTGTAAATCCTAGACATTTACACGAGCTCTGCTTCGCGCTGTTTGTGCAGACACGCTTACTGTGCTGTATCAGTGCGTGGAAAAGTCAGCTCTGCGCTTCAGTCATCTACATACAGTGTGTTTACAGTAAACAGCAGGTTAGAGGGACACTTCCGCTCCTTTGATGACGTGGGTTGGAGGTGGGCGGGGCTACAGTTTGGACAATTGATCAATTAGAGCAGAATCAGTGATGCAGATTATCATTGATGTCTGTTGTGTAATTATTTGAGTATGTTGATGTGCTGCCCTTGTGTTCTGTTTGACTGAAATGCTTTTCTGTTTCTTGTGTGAAATAGTTTATTAATGTAGGGATGTTTGAGGTTTCTCTAACTTTAATGTAGTGACTGTCAAAAAAGATTGAACTAAGAATCAGTAAAGCGTGATTGGAGTATTTTTACAATGGATTTCATCATAATGTTATGATATAATAACTAAAATGAAAATGAGGTCTTTGATTCTGAATCTGAATCGTGACGTGAAAATTCAATCATGATTTTGGTGGCATTACAATAGTAAAACAATAGTAAATATCATAGACCATAACGTCAACTGAATGTGGACCAGAATGTACTGTGAGTCTCATTTCTAAGTTACACAGAGAATAATTAATTAGATAGATAGATAGATAGATAGATAGATAGATAGATAGATAGATTTATTGATCCCAGAAGGAAAGTCACATGTTACAGCAGCACAATGAAGAACAAAGATCAGAAAGAGCACAGTACCCAGGCCTTATTAGGAAACATAATATATAAGAGCCATATTTTTAAAAAAAAAAACCCAAAAAAAACAGTAAACTAAAAACTAAGATTACTGACCTACAGAACAAATGTGTGTATATAATGAGTATTTGTAATGAGCATATGTATTTGCATAAACATTATGCAAGTAACAGTACAGTACAAATTAAGTCTTAGTGAGCCTGTACATGTTTAGGTAAAGTGTCTCTGCAAAATATATGAATAGAAGAGTAGTGATTGACCAATCATTCAGTGAGTTTGTCTGTTATTTACATGTGTAGAATGAATCCGCCAACATTTACTTTGTTCTTATAAGCAAGTCAGTTTAGAGTTCCAGAAAATGTATTTTTGTTTATGAAAACAGCATGACTTGCCTCACAGATACGTGATCAGATATGAATCAGACAGATTACTTACAGGTCCAGCTCTAATATGACTTAAGTCAAGTGTTAATGTTTATGTCAAGTTAAGCAAATGTGTATGTTGTGTCCTTTGTCTTGCAGCCGCAATGAGGACCTGGATGAAATTGCCACAGCTGATCTTAAATACCTGTTATTGCCAGCGGTGCTGGCAGCACTGACAATGAAGCAGGTGAACGCAGCCCAGCGGAAGGACCATGTGCAGAAAGCCCGCGGGCACTTCCTCGACTTCCTGCGCAGGTGTAAAGACTACAACATTAGCAGCTTCCACATGCCTGTTGACAGTGAGAGTGCGGAGACAACACCTGCAGAGACAGACTCCACAATCCCCGCCCAGCGGCCCCAGCAGCCTGATCTCATCGCCATGGCAACACAGAGACAAGCTAAAATTGAAAGGTGAGTTGCATTCTGTCAGCAAAGAACCCATTGTAGTAAAGGTTGTTAGTTTGTTATTTATGCACTAGTACAGTTATTGTGAGGTAATATCTGATTGTTGTGTGGATGGTGATACATAAACATTTTTCTTATATTTGGATATTGGAGCTTAAACCACCTGGATCAGCATTAGAGAGATTAATGTCTGTTCTGCACCATTCAACATGGTGCATAAGCAGCACTATTAATAATTAAATTATATGGCATTGTAGATGACGCTGTATAAAAATAATTCTCACTGCTTTTTAGTGTGGGGGAGTAAAAGAATAAATGTCATAAATCAGGTATAATTATGGGTTTTGTGTGTGTGTTTTTGATCAGGTTTAAGCAGCGCAAGGAGGCAGAGGCTAAGCTAGCAGAGTTGCGTGCTGCAGTAGACAGTGGTTCAGCAGATGATGAGGTGCTGAGGGAGTTTTACCTTCTTCAGGTTCGCAGGTGGATCACCATCGCCATTGAAGAGATCGACTCCATCAACCAGGAGATACAGATACTCCAGAGGATGGATGTGTTCAAACAGGTCCTGCAGGGTTTTTGCAGTGTCATAATATTTTGCAAATACTGTTCATTAGATCATGTTTGAAGATTAATAATTGTTAAAAAAAAATTTCATTAGCATGAATATGAATAAAGCAGTAGTAACAGGTGAGCCTTAATAAAAGTGAAGTAAATAACACAGAATAACCTGTGAATGTGAGTCATGAGGGCGCAAGACTGACTGAACTATGCATTTTTTCTCTTTCTCAGACTCCAGCCCAGCCACCACATCCAAGAAGACCCCCTTTGAAGCCTTTCATTTTAACTAAAGATGCCGTGCAGGCCAAGTAAGTGTGGGTGTGTTTGTGGGTGTGTTTGTGGGTGTGTTTGTGGGTGTGTTTGTGGGTGTGTTTTTACGAAATCTGTCAGCCGTTGTTTTGTCTAAATACAAAAGTGCTCTTTAATGCTCATTATGGTAAGCTGCTGATACACTACATGAAGTCCAGTCCCAAATGGTACATTGTAGTTCTGTTGTCTTGCCCACGAGGCTAAAGCGTGTTCCAGTTCATTCTTACAATCTAAGCCCTATGAAGTGCAGGAGTGTATCTCTCCATATACTAGTGCATCTAAAAAATAGAATATAATTTAAAAGCAAACTTGTGATCACAATTTCAATAAACTTCCTTTTAAATATATAACACATCAAGCTTTTTTAGCCTTTTCATTCTGTTGATCAGTATGGCTTATAGAAATCGAGAAGATCAAATTATTAGAATTTATTTATTCAAATTTTAATAGATTACAATTCACAGTACCAACTTTAAAAAAGCTTGAAATACATCACTTTAAAATAGTAATTAAAATTTCAAAAACCTTTTTCACAGATTTCTGATTTTTTTTGGGAGATGCATTAGTATGGCATAACTTCATATTTGTTCATGTTTGTCCTGAGACCAGGCCTTTATGAATTTAACCATAGTTTACTGTGAAAACTAACCATTTCATGTCTATTTGGAATGAGGAGATAGTCATTCTGACTGACTAATCCACTACAGGAACTGTAGGGGTGGGAACTAGCTCACACATTCTGATATTTTGTAATGGTGTGGTGTGGGTGATGAAATCCTGATGATTCATTTTAAAGTGCTCTATAATATTAAAATAAAGTCCAATTAAAATGCTAATGTGTTGGTTTCTTTGTGATAGAATTAAACCAATACCCAAAAAAAGTGATTTCAGCCATGGAGCACCTGTGCTCATGTATTGTGAACACAGTTTCATAAATCAAATCAAACTGTTGACTGGGTGTATGGTTACACCCCTCAGATTGGTTGATAATATAATGTCCACAGTAATGCACATGAACATTTGCTTTTAGAACATGGTATTAATTAATTACACATTAGTTGTGTAGTTTTGTTTGGCCTGTTACAATCATATGTATATGGGCTGTTTTTAATGTTTTTTGTTGTTGCTGTGTTACAGCCAAATACAGCTGACTGACCCATAAAGATATTTGGTTATCAAAAGATACTGGCACTCATAGAACACTTCTCTCACCTAATCACACTGCAACCATTTGTAATGGTTGTTTGTAAGAGTTGTAGTTGCAATGTTTTCAATGTATTTTTGATCAGTAATACATACAATACAGCTGGTGCACACAACTGATGTTAATGCTGATAAAAAGTGGATTGATTGCAACATAGTTACAAATCAAAGCTTTTTCACTGTGTGTGTGTGTCTGTCTATGTCAGGGTTTTTGGAGAAGGGTACCCAAGCCTTCCTACCATGACTGTGGATGACTGGTATAATGAGCACAGAAAAAAAGGATGCTTACCTGACCAAGGACTACCACAGAGCACAGGTACACACCTAAATGACCAGGAAACATGATACCCTCAAACGCAGTCAGTCAAGTCGTGTTTGGTACTCCTTTAATTTTAGCCCTGCAGCTACGAGGCTAACAAGAAATGAAATCTTGTACCCTACCAGTTAGCACTGAAGCTAGCCCAGTGCTTTGTACACTCTCTGCCATAACATACGTACACATGTTTGTGTTTAGCGGAGGTTGATGCAGAAGAACGAGAGAGGGAGGAGAAGGAGCGGAGAGAGGAAGAGGATGACGAAGAGGCCCTACAGAAGGCCAGAGACTGGGACAATTGGAAGGACACGCACCGGAGAGGATATGGCAACCGCAAGAATATGGGTTAAAAACACACACCCAACAGCATAGACTTTGGGAAGCCTTACATGCATACACACAGACAAACCCACATTCTGGAATGAGACACAGTGAAGAGGATATTACAGTGACAACAGCAGAACTCACCCACATAGTCCCCGATAGCAGAGACTTCAGATGATCTGACACCCACATTTTTGAAAGACAAACTACAGAGAAGTCATGGCAAACATAACAGCTGAACATGGGTTGAACATGAAAATGAACACAAAGATCAGCAGAGATGCTGGAAGCCTTTTACACACTTACACACACACACACACACACACAAACATATGCACACATATGCACACACATGCACACACATGCACACACACTTGCATACAGTGTATACTATAAGAGGACATGGCAACTACAAGAACATGGAAAACACACACACTTCTCTTTCTCTAGAAATAAACTGTCAAATGTGGATCTTGTGTGAGTGTATGGGAGGGAGATAAACCATCATGTGTCGTGGTATTTGGTTTGGTGTCAGGTCCACTGAATGAAGAATTGGTCAAGCTAAATTTAAAACATGCAGTTAAAATACAGTGCATAAATGTTATGTATTCACAAAATTAAACTCTCAGTGTAATGAAACAGTAAGTCAGTCAGTGTCTTGACAGTCCCCAATATTAAAGCTCTGCTGACCAACTTACTTAATCAAACTTTACAAACTCATCAGACAGACTATGGGCTTTCAGAAAGTCACACTCAAAGTTAGCAAGAGAGAAAAGATGACTAGTTCCAAATTGAATTGCAGAGAACTACAAATAAGTTTCTAATTTAGCATCACAACACCAAGATTTATCATTTCACTGACATGCAAAAGTTTGGGCAATATTACTGTTACTGTAACAGTTAAGCAAGTTGACAATGAAATTATCTCCAAAAGGCATACATTGTAAGATGAAACGCAGCTCAACATTTTAAGAAATACCGGTGTATTGTGTTTGTACAATTTCATAGTGAAAAAAGGAAAGGAGTACTTTGCAGAGGTTTAGGAACTCTAGAAGTTGTGCTCTGAAAACGGAGTTTTCAGACCTTACATAGTCTGTTAGGGTCATATCCTGTTCACAGTCATCATTGGTAATGCAAATTTCAACTTTTTACAAATACCTGAACTCCTCTACCCTCAGAAAAAGAAAATGGTTGAGGCCCACAAAGCATGAGACGGCTATGACAAGATAGCAAAGCATTTTTAGGTGGCCATTTCCTGTAAATGTACCATATGTAAATGTATTTTCTGGACTATAGAGCGCAGCTGAATATAAGCCAAACCCACAAAGTTTTTTTTAACCCCAATACCCCAACACTGGAAAGTAACATATATAAGCTGCACCGGGCTTAAAGCCGCTGATATCTGCTGAACTGATAACGTAGTTTATCTGAACACAAATGAACTAGTTTCCGAACGGTGTCTGAAGCAGCGAGGAGTTGAACAGCCTCTAAGAGCTTCGTGACATACTGGTACTTTTTCTGTGTCAATGCCAGAAAATTAACGTCTTCTTCTGTGATTTCCTACTTTTGACTTTGGCGCCCCTTGGTGGGTGAAGAAAAAGCCGCATCTCATAAGCCGCATGGTAAAAAGCGTGGGAAATAAAGTATTGGCTTATGGTCTGGAAAATACGTAATTAAAAGGAACAGTGGATATCAAGATCCAGATGTTTGTAGGATTGCTAGAATGGCAAAATCAGAACCTTAAATTGAGTGCAGAAGACCTTGTGGTACATTGTTCTACTGTTCAGCGACACCTGCACAAATATGGCCTTCATAGAAAAGTCATCAGAAGAACACCACCTGCTTTCTCACCACCTAAACAAGCCTGATTCATTTTGGAATCAAGTCCTGTGGACAGATGAGGTTAGAATAGAACATTATCTGCATTCTCCAAAGGTATGTTTGGAGAAAAATGGGACTGAATTTCATGAAAAGAACACTTTTCTATCCATTAAGCTTTGGTGGATCAATCATGCTTTGGGCCTGTGTTGCAGCCAATAGTAGGTATAGATTCAATGATATTCCAGCAAACTCTGGAAGCAGTCTGGAACACAAGACCTTCTGTAAAAAAGCTATAGTTGAAAAGAGGGTGGCTTCTACAAACGGATAATGATCCTAAATGCACCTCAAAATTCACATTGGACTACCTCAGATAGGGGAAAGCTGAACATCATCGAAAATCTTTCGATAGACCTCAAAAGAGCAGTGTATGCAAGACAGCCTTGGAATCTCACAGAACTGAAAGACCCTTGGCTGGCTACTAAAAGTGTTTACTTGCAAAATGGGTTCTACTAGGCACTACCCATGCAGTGTACCCAAAGTTTTGTTTTGGGCACTTTTCATTTTTTTATTTATTTAGTAAATATAAAAAATGAAAAACTGTTTAACTGTTCACACTAAGTCATTTTGAGCATGGATACCCAAACTTTGGTATGTCACTGTAAATACAGCCAAAGTATGCAAAGCACCACATCCAATGAGAAGACTGTCTGATAGAAAAAGCATTCTAAGCTCTTAAACTCTGAAGGCCTTCCATGATGCTGATTAATAATTACACCTACACAGTGTTGCACAGTAACAGATTACATGTAATATATTAGTGCATCTTAAATAATTGTAAGATTGTGGAGTTAGGACACCTGTCATTTTATATTCATTACATGTAAAGTGAAATGTTTCAAGCTTTTTTGTTTTAATTTAGAGCAATATGTCTTATAGTTGGTGAAAATCAGAAATCCAGATTCTCATATTATTAGAATATTTAAGAAAACCACAACCATGACTAGAGTAACTTGTCACTGTCATTGAAATAAAAATAAATAGCAAGAGTAAGCTGTGTCTTTTGTGGTGGTCTATTGGCACATACACACTGTTGCACTATCCCATTACACACAAACATTAGAATGTTGGTATCAGTTTTCTTTTAAACAGTAGCTAATATATACATATATATATATATATATATATATATATATATATATATGCATCTGTAAAGTTGAACTTTGGATTAACATTAGTTTTCAAATAAGCAAATTATAGCTATTTTTTTCATTTACATTACATTTAACCCAAGGTCTGTTTAGGACATTTTTACAAATACATTTTAAACAAAGGAAACCACACAACATATGTGACTTTTTTTCTGTGTTTCATAATACAGATACTAACATGTATAAATCATGAAAACAAAGCTCAGCTTAGATATCTTTTCTTAATTTGTGATACTATATATGAATGGAAAATATAAGAACAGTCAAATTAATCCATTTCCTGTTACTATAAAAATACATGATCAGAAGACAATGTTTTTACTGATTTATCAGCAATTGGAAATCTAAAACCTGCTTTGTGGGGCACATCAGACAGTATTAAGCCTTATTAGTGGTGTAGTATTTGATCATCGTGATATTGTAATGTAATCATAGCTGCAGGCTGTGTAAACTAAGAAAAACGAGAAAAAATGTTTAACCCCAATTGTTAAGCCCCTTAGACATCTGCAACCTTTCTGGTGCATGCAGTGCATGGATAATCCAATTTACGCAAGATTATCAATTGTTTAATTGTATTTTTCAGAGATTAAAAAATAACACATCTCATATATGATGCACTTGGCTGCCTATGTGTGCTAGTCAGATGATCCTGCTTCCCACGTGTGAAGTCAGAATTATAAGCACATCCCATTCAAAAAACATGACAAATTGTGGCCACAAGCTTTGTTGCTACCAGCTTCAATGTTAAACGTTTGAAGGCCAAATCAACTTGGGAGCTTGGATATGAAAATTATTTCTAAATTTCCCACTAGAAATTACAAATTGAGGGCGTCCAAATCAGGAAGTCACATATACTATAATTTCAATGCACTTGAAGGCAGTAGTAAAAGCCATTGCTCTGTACAAACCCTAAAATCTCACCTCAAGTAAACTGCTGTTAAAAGCACATATTTAAGTTGTTTGGATCCAAAGGTGATGAAAGGTCAGAGCCCATAATTTCTAACCTTAAAAGCATGAGAGAAAATGCTCAGAGTCTATTACACTTTAAAACATTAAATTATGTCTACATGAGATTGTTGTAAGAACACTCTTAGATTACTAAATGTACTTCCAAATGTTTGTGTCTTGTTTCAAGAAATGGATAAAGAAATAAACCAACAGAAGAAAATAAAGTTATTATAACGGCCACAATTTCATTCTTGCCATTAAAATGATCAGAACATTTGATGTGATATTGTTTTTCTCTAAATAATAATTACCCAGTTTCCTACAGTTTGTTTAATTTTACGGGATAAAGAGAGGTTGGAAAATTGTCATGAATGATTGGTTATGGTTCATAAACCTACACAAATGTAGAAATTTGAGGTCAGTAAGGAAATATAGAAAATGTGGGACAACCAACAATGAAAACAATTGTTTGTGAAAAGTATCCCAAACATGTGAATAACAGTGTATATATAATAATTCATATTTTCAGAAATCCCTCTATTTCTCTGAATCCTCTGCTTCCAGTCTCTTTAGTACATGCGGTTGACCTGCACTCGAGGGAAAGCGCTGCGGTTGTCATATTCTGGACTAGAGTAAGTCAGTGCTGAAGACTGACCCATTCTCTGCAGAACCAAAGAAGGAGGAACAAACAGTCATAAGTGAGCATACTGGGATATGTGCTTATGAGTGTATGCTGTGAGGTGAGTGCTCACCCTGTCATCAAAGGCCTGCGAGGAGACATGTGGATTATAGTTCTTATTCAAGTCCGCAGACATACTGACCTCTTCATATGGATTCCTGCTTTGAACATACAGGTTACTGAGTACCTGACCTGGCTGTGCAGTGTAGCTGCAAAACACACACATGCAAACGTAAAAAAAATGGTTTCTTCTGACCAGAGATGACCAACTCTTAGTCAGCCAAGTAATTCCAATGCAAATTATTGGGGTTAAAGCTTCCCTTACTTGTTTGCTGCAGCATCCTCATAATCCTCATAAATAGAAAATCCCAAATAAAATCACACCTTGCTATTGTTTTACCCATAATACCTGTAAGGCTGCTGGGGTCTTCCTAGAGCCGGCCTATCAAATGTGCTGCACACACACAAAACAGATAAACTAAATTCAGCACACACTGAAAACATCCTTATTACAATGCAAAATGTAAACTTTCTGATTATCTTTATTTACAGTATACCTGTTGGGTGAACGAGGACCTTCCATTGGTGGTCTGTCAGCTGATGGATGCATGGTAGCAGATGGGCTACAGACAGAAAGAAAAAAAAATAAGAAACTGCATGCATTCGAGCTAGATTTAAATTTAAATGGACCAAATTTATTACATTATTACATATTTATTATATTTATTGCACGTTTTTACATTGATATTTGAAACGCATTGAGTTTTTAACAGTAACATTCTGAATTATATGAATTACCAAATGGTTTGCTGACCATGATGTTACTGTGCTTGACCAGCCAACACTCTAAACCTGAACCCATAGAAAGTCAATGGAATATTGTCAAGAGGAAGATCATAAACATATGACCCAGCAATACAGAAAAGCTGAAGGCCACTATCAAAGCAAACTGGGCTTCAATAACATCTCAGTACTGCCATAAACTTCCATGCCATGCTGTACTGATAGAGTAATTGATAGTAAAGGAGCCTCAACCATTTTTGTACATAATGTATATTTGGGTTAATATAGCTCTGCCTTTTTCTTTCTCAACTATGTATGGTATAACTGTTATGCCTAACTTTCATATCTATATCTAGCTATGAAATAGGATGAGCACTGGTTTGTATTATTGAAAGGTTTACTGTATTATTGTATGGTTCGTTTAAATATACAAAAAAAAAATGCATGTGGTGTGGCTGTATTACCTAATTAATGCCTACAGATGGCAGTAGCCAGTGGTGCTCGTCTACTGCTTTATAGACAACATATGGTGTAACCATCGAATATAGCTGATGGATGCATGGTATCAGAGGGACTCTATATCCATACACAGCTTAGAGCTCCATGAGATCTCTAATTCCTTGTGTCCACTGTCCTCTTTCAAAGTACAATGAGTCCCTGATTCCTGTGCACATCAATTCCCTAACTTCCCTAAATTCCTTCAGTTCCTAAGTTCCCAGGATTCTCTGATTTCCCAAATGATTCAGTTCCTAAGTCCCCAAGTTCCTTAAGTCTCTGAATTCCAATTGACTAGTAAGTTCCTTACATGCCTGAATCCTAAATGTCTGAGTTCAACATTCACTGAACTCTCCTGCTTCTCAGATTTGCAGAGATCCTTGAATGCTTGAGGCTTGAGTCGTCATCCTGAGTTCTCTAAATCCGTGAGTTCCTTAAGTCCCTGAATCCTTAATTATTTCAATCACTCGGGTCCTAAGGTTCCTGAGTTTACTTAAGCACCCCCAGAAAAGGTTCACCCCCAGTGTCCAAAGTGTTTGAGGGCATAAATCCTGAGTCTCTTAATGACCAGTACCTAAAGTAAAGCAGTTTCATTATTGGAGTTGATGTTGATACATATGAAAAACTTGTGTATTTATATACATAAACTTGAGTTTTACAATAAACAGCATGCCAGAAAGTTCACATTGAGACAGAGAATGTCTAGCTTTCCCAAAATGACTCCATCTCTGATCAGTACCTATTCATGTTCAAATTAGTTCTAAGCCATAATATTCACCAGCCGCCCTATTCTATTAGCAAACATGCCATAACAACCTCAACAGCTAATTCATTTATTAATAAATGCTGCCTTTGCTGCCTGGCTGATGTTGGTTCATGTCCATTCATGGTTGGGTGCTACTACCTACTTCCCCCCTCACTAACATTTACTTAAACCTTCCTAACCTTTTGTTTTCTCCTCTTTCTTATGTATTGATATGCCCTGTCCTGACTGATCTACCTTGATGTCACCTGCCACAGCCTTTCAATACCCCGATGTCCTCTGTGATGCTGTCCTCATTGGGATCTTCACATTGGTTCACTTAGGCCACATTAGAGCCACTGAACAAATATTTCATATGCAAACCACTAATTAGCAAGACAAATATGAAGACACTTATGTAAGTACAGAGACAAGCCTCAGCAGATTCATGGACTGGTGAGATTAACCTTTATCAATGTGTAAAGTAAACAGTAAGACAAGGAAAGGATCTGCTTATGATCCCAAACATATAAGCTTATCAGTGGAGGTAATGTCATGGCTTTGGCTTGCATGGCTTCTTCGGGGACAGGCTGATTAATCTTCATTGATGATGTGACAAATGATGGCAGCAGTACAATGAACTCTACAGAAACATTTTGTCTATCAATTTAAAGAAAGATGCAACCAAACTGATTAGGACATCCATCATTTGGAAGAGGGAAAATGACACGCTGCCAAAACTGCTAAGGAATTCATCAGGGACAAGAAGTGGAAGGTCCTAGACTGGCCTAGTCAATCTCCAGACTTAAACCCTATTGAGCTGCATTTTACCTGCTAAAGAGAAGACTGAGGGAAATAACCCACCAAAGCAAACACCAACTGAATGAGGCTGCAGTGAAAGTCCCAAAAAGCATCACAAAAAATAATAATGCTAAAGTTTATTGGTCATTGCAAGCAAAGGATTTGCAACTAAATATATAGTCTTATTCACTTTAATCTACTTGAAGTTCATCTGTTTCAATACTTTTTCTCTGAGTGTGTGTATTAGATCCAGATGAAAATACCTGGAAATAAAAGCTGAAATATTGATCAAATATTAATGAAGACAAATATACTCATTTTAATGTGTCACAATACTCCAGCATTGTCAGCAATTCTCCATACAATATGCACAAATGCTGATCACAGATTTATCTGTTTACCTGTAGGATGGCCGAGGGTCTCCCATAGGTGGTCTGTCAGCTGATGGATGCATGCTAGCAGATTGACTAGACAGGAAAACAAACACAATAAAAAAAACTCTGTACTTCTACTTACTTTTTGTGTGTGTGTGTTTGTGTATATGTATACACACACCATTTACAGTGGGGAAAATAAGCATTTGATACACTAATGACTTTGCAAGTTTTTCTACCAACAAAGAATTGAGAGGTAATTTTTATCATAGGTACACTTAAGAGATAGAATCTAAATAAAATGATTTTAAAATAATTAATTTGCAATTCAGAAAATAAGTATTTGATACAATATAAAAACAGAAGTTAATATTTGATACAGAAATCTTTGTTTGCAATTACAGAGGTCAGACATTTCCTGTAGTTCTTTATTAAGTTTGCCCACACTGCAGCTGGGATTTTGGCCCACTCCTCCATGCAAACCATGTCCAGATCTTTTAGGTTTTGGGGCTATCACTGGGCAAAGATTTTCTATTGGGTTCAGGTCTGGAGACTGGCTAGGCCACTCCAGGACCTGGAAATTCTTCTTACGGAGTCACTCCTTAGTTGCCCTGGCTGTGTGTTTCATTTCTCTCCATTTGTTGGTGGGAAATCTTGCAAAATCGGCAGTGTATACAATATGCAGAAAGGCTAATCACAGAATCTGAATGTGTTTATTAGGAAAATAAAATGAAGGAGGCAGAAAATGTCCTGTTTACCTGTAGGGTGGCCGAGGGTTTCCCATAGGTGGTCTATCAGAACGGGAGTTATTTGGCATGCTGCTTATAAAAACATGAACTCTTAGGAAACACACACGTTTTACATATGTATAACTTGCAGTGAATGTAAATTAAATAATTAATTTACATACACTGCAACAATAAAACTGATTTACTTTAGTAACAGGGCACTCAGAGGCTCAGGATTCAAGCCTTCAAGGACTTTCGACACCTCAGGGAACTGGGGGTGCTTAGATAAACTCAGAATCTCTGGGAACCTTAGAACCTCAGTGATTGAAAGTATTAAGGATTCAGGGACTGAAGGAACTCAGGGAACTCTGGGAACTTAGGGACTCAATGACCTGAGGGAAGTTGGAAATTGAGGAGCTCAAAAATCATGGACTCATTCTAATTAGAAACATGGCATAGGACACAGGGAATTAGAGACCTAATGGAGCTCAGATGAAGCTGTTCAGTGCTCACCTGTATGGACGTGTGGTTTGCATTGGAATCCCACCGTGTGGTGGCTTTGGACCAGAGGAAGAGCCATTAGCAGGAGCCTTGGAAAGATAGAGGAGAAAGAAACAGAGAAAAAATAAAATAAGTTTTTTAATCTGATTCAAAACATTATCACTTTTGTGAAATTTGCAACAAAGCAGGTCACACAAACTCCATTCCAACTACAAATTTCCTTTAAATCAAATGATTGATTATTATTGATGTTTCGTTTCACCCCATTGTGTGATTCCACTCTGACTCATGTTTTGAAGAGTTTGAAACCAATTTGGGCAGTTAGAAGTTGGAGTTTGAGAGTGATAGCATTGTAGGGTTCCAGGAAGCGGGATGATCTCATCAATGTATTATGTCCCATACCAGTTGTGTGGGAATTACCATACCACAGTGGCAAGAAGAAGGTATGCATCAGTGACATGAAGGGACATGATCTGGGATACCAACACAACCCACAGAAAATGAGAACCAACAGATTGTCCAAAATGGGCAATGTGAACCAATAGCCATGCTTGTGGACATTCAGCAAGCAGTGTTGCCCTTATCCTGTTAGTGCCAACATGATGTAGGACAGCATGCAATGGTGTTATGCAATGGAGTCATTCAGAATGGCAGCAGGTCATCTTTAGTGACAAGGTTTGTTTTTGTCTTGGTAGAGATGACCATGAATGTTTGTGTGCTATTAAAAGAACTGCCTGATTATCACAAGACACCGTTAGAAACGCACTCCTGTAATTTACAGGATGTAAAAAAGACCGTTGTTGGCTGCATTGAAAAGATATTTTTCTAAATATCATATTTTCTGTGTGGATAATCAAAACACTGACTATTATTTGATTGGTAAACAATGCCTTACAGTCAAATCAGATGCAAAAACTACTCCAGGGAACATGTCCTCTTCTGCAAGGGGATCAGACTGCAGTTTATTGCTTTCTCTGAAAAAACACACAAAACATTAGTGGCTGTAGAAGGAAAACTATATGTCAAATATTGTGGATATTTAGCTTTTCAAAATGTTCTTAATGTTAATTAAAGTTTGGAAAGTTACAAGTGCATATATAAGAATGTAATGTACTTGTCTCTTATTATCAGGGCTCTTATTATCAGGGCTAAAAACAATAAAAAAATCATTTTAACTGCTGGCATAGTGCAATTAACCTGTTGTTTTGTATTGCTCTGTGTAATACACACCCTGTTCATGTATTATAAATTATTTGTTATCTATACAAAAACTGCTACTACACTATTTGTCTAAAAGAATGTGGACACCTGTTTTTAATCTAAACCAGCCAGACATGTTAAAGTGCACTGGTGTTAGTCTGATAATTACATAATGCCAGAATCCTATAGTGGGGTTAGCAGAAATGAGCCTTATCATACTTTTTTCTAATATTTTAATTGAGTTTTGGCATTTGTGCCCTGAAATAGGTTCTATTAGTCACAGTTCACCACTGCTCATCTATAGGCTGAATATGTGCTCCAGTTAAAAGGGCAGATATTCAAGCTCTGCAGAGGTATTTATGAGTTTGTCCTCATCTGGTTGTTAGGCACGAGGTTTATTGGCAGCTTTCTGTTCTGTAGGTTTAGTGCTTTTCTTATCAGCGTTTCATAAGAATTTCATCCTGAGCCAAAACCTCTTGGTATTGAAATGAAATAATTAATTTAGTACAACATAATATCATTCCAGCTTTAGAAGACACAAGTTTAAAAGCTGTTAAACTGTACTTTTATCCAATGTTGGTTCTGGGAGATTGATCAAGTTTAGCATGTCCTGCTTGTTACACAAAACACATGGACAAGTTTTTTCCTATGATTTTTTACAATATATAAAGAAAGGCTATGTATTATCCAGTGGATGTAAGGTTTTTATCATTTTGATCATTTTATTCAAAAATCTGTCATATGTTTTATATTCATTACATTTAAAGTGATCTGTTTCAAGCTTTTTTCAAGTTGATACTGTGATTAGTAATCTATTCAAATTTGAAGTAAAATTTTCAAATATATTGAGATTCTGGATTTCTGGTTTTCATGTGCTGTAAGCCATCCTGATCAACAGTAAAAAAGGCTTGACATGTGTAATGAATATTAAATATGATACTTTACCCTTTTGAATGAAATTGTATGTGAAAGTGAACTTTTTCCTCACTAGTTAAAAATCATTCAAATCATTATTTGTATCATCAACAACACATTTGTATTTCTGCACTGTATTTACTGTCAACACACAACTGTCCATTGTACTTCTTTACTGCACCATATGTTTAGGCAACAGTGTTTCAATTTACTGTACAACTCTTTACTATTATAATGAGAGTATTCTGACCTGGAGCTTTTGCTGGATTTCAAACAGGTGTGTGTTATATGGACAGTCAGTCCCACTACAATAGCCAGGGTAACTCCAGGAAGAGAAGCCACAAGGGCAAAGGTCAATGTAGTCCACTTCTGACTGCAGTCCTTTCCCAGATAAAACTCATCTACAAAGTTATTACATCTGCAGACAGATAGCAGTCATACACTGTTAACATGATAAGGCCAGATATACAACTGTCATTTACTGAATATTTTCAATTCCTTGGCAAAAATCAAACAATTAAAACCCTAAAGGTCTGGATGAGAACCCTTAGTGCACTTCCTCAAACACATATTTACATGTAAGTTTCACAGCAGTTACTGAATAACAGGTTGTAAAACTCTAAATAAGCTGAGGATTCATGGGGTTGAAGGGAGTTTATCCAAAAAAACACCTGATTCTTACATTTACTGAACAATCTCAGTCACTTCACCACTAAATATATATATATATATATATATATATATAATATAGATTATGGATACTGAAATACTGTATAAAAAAAAGCATTCCGTGATGAAATACTGATCATTTGCAGTAAAAAATCTATTACTGATTACCTGCAGAAAGGAGTTTCATCCTTACAGAAGCACCTGCTGATGTTTATATCACAGGTCCAGTCCCCAGTGCACAGTTCAAAGTCCCGTATAGTCCCACAAAGCCTTACTGTTCAAAACACAAAACATTTATTCATGAAGTAATCTAGTAAAGTACCTTGTCATCACACCTTCATATACAATTAAGCCACTTGCTCAGTAACAGACTTAGCAGACTAGGGTATTGAACCCTTAGCCATCTTACCACTGAGACAGCACTGCTCCTCAGTCTTGTACTTCATGTTTTACACACACATAGATACAAAAAAATCATATGAGAAGCAAACATTTAGAAAAATATACAGAAAATTCAGGCCAGCTTAAAATTGTAAGGTTTTAAGGTTGTGACCGTATAAATAAAAATGTATTTATTTTGATCACTCCTGGTCACAATTAGTGTTACTGTGAACAGAATACCATTAATAATAAAGTGTATTATTTTATTTTTGTACAATTGTAGACTGAAAAAAAGGAAAGAAATACCTTGCAAACGTATGGGACCCTAGGAGATTTGAGCATTCTGATAACGTTGACTGAGGACCATGTCTCTTAGGGTTATGGCTTGTTCACAATAATCATTAGGAAAGCCAGGTGATGCAAAATTCAAACCATTTTAAATACCTCCTAGTGTCCTCAAAGCTTGGGTTCTTCTAAGCAGCTGCCTAGCACTCTGAAAATGGCTGTTGTGTAGGAATTGAAGGCAAAACCTGCTTGACTAAAAAAGACCTTCAGGAAGATTTAGTGTTGGGCGACACCTGCACAAATTTGGCCTTCACGTAAGAGTCATCAGAAGAAAACCTCTGTGTCTCACCACAAAAAGTCAGCATAGGATGTTACAGTGTAAGTGCTAATTGGTACTAACTATGCAGGGTGCCCAAAGTTTTGTTTCATTTTCTGTAGTTTTGAAAATGTAGAAGATGAAAATTAAAATACATAAGCAACGTGACATCTTTAACTGAATGCGTCTTAGAGATCTTTTCATCTTCATTTACTTCATGAACACTTTTGAAGGACATTTTACATTTGAACTACCGTATTTTCCAGACCATGTTTTTTCCTACTTTGTCCACACTTTAAACCATGCGGCTAATTAAGAGGTGCAGCTTTATATTCTTATATATGTTATTTTCCTTTTTTTCACTCATGGCCAGTGCTTTATATTCGTGGCTTATAGTCAGGAAAATACGGTGTATTGTGAGATGAAGGTGATGTAACTAAACATAAACTGAATTAATGTCTTTTAATCATTTGTAAAACAAAATTTTTAGAATTGATTGTTGAAATGAGTGGGATCACCACACTCTCTCTGAAGCTCGCACGACCACAAAATGCATAAAGAAGTCTCCAACAATCCAAAAATGTTATCACTCACTACAGTTGATGTCAAAGTGCAGCATCTACCATCAGAAAGTTTGATTATCAGGGGAGGTATGCAAGGTCAAAAAACATCTGGATAAAGGCTACTGTCATTAGAGGACTACTCAAACAATGTGCTTTGGACAGATTAATCCAAAGTTTAATTATTTGGTCACAATAACAGCAGATATGTTTGGCACAAACCAACTCAGTATTAGAGCACAAGAACCTCATACCACCTGTGAAACATGCAATGGAAGTGTTCATGGTTTAGGATGCTTTATTACAGGTGGCCTGGAGAGCTAAAAACACTAAGAAATCTTTATTGTATCAGAGGAGGTTTGAGGAAAATGTAAGATTGTCTTTAGAAACATCACATAGCAGAAAGAATTCTGTAATGTGGGAGTGGGGAAAATCTTTTTCCAGTCGATGTCAGAGACTGATAGACTGTTATAGGAAACATCTAACTGACATTATTTCAGCTCTGCAAGAAAATTACATTCACACTTTACACAAATAAAACAAAATACTAAAAGTTATAACCCCATCTCTCTCTCTCTCTCTCTCTCTCTCTCTCTCTCTATATATATATATATATATATATATATATATATATATATATATATATACTGTACACACACACACACACACACAATAATAACAAAAATGAGATATTAAACATATATATATTTATTCATTCTATCTAGTTATGAAAAGTGAACAAAACAAACAAGCTGTTTGTTAAAAAGTAAAATTTTACTACACTTACCATGTTCTGGGTTTACCTGTCCATCTGCAGTAAAACTGCCACAGCAGCAAAACACAAACAAAGAAAAACCCTCATTCTGAAATGAGCACACAGAGCCAGGTTCAGTAATGAAGCCACACTCAGATCTGCGTTTGAGCAAGATTCAGGCATTTATGACATATTCAGCCTCTCTCGCTATCTATCTCTCTCTCTCTCTCTCACTCACACTCACAACCATAATAAACACACACATAATATAGTGTCAGATGTGGAGATAAGAAAAACTGCCTGGGTTCTCCAGCCTTGAATACCACTTCTTTATATACAAAAATGATGACAACAACAATAATAACAAAATCTATAACTGGAGGATAAATACAATCACATAATTATTATTATTATTATTATTATTATTATTATTATTATTATTATTATTATTATTATTATTAGTTTCATTCTGGAATTAATGTTATTAGAACCTCACTGTGAAAAATTATTGCTATTAGATATTAATTCTGGTACATAGATGTTTTCAGGGTTGCTTTGGATATCAATGTTATTAGGAGTTTAAATCTGGATATTAAAGTTAATTAAGAGTCATTTGGATGGCACCTCATTAGAGCTTCATTCTGATATTACTATTAGGGTTCACTGGATATTAAAGCATAAATATTATTTCTGAAATTAATGCTATTAAAGCTTCCTTCTGATAATGTTATGTGCTTCAGTCTGGGTATTAGTGTTATTAGAGTCTAATTTGAAATTAATGTTAGTTTAGTGCTTCACTTTGGATATTAATATTAGTGACCTCTGCCTGGTCACCTGGATCGCCAGCTACCTCACTGACAGGCTGCAGTACCTCAGGCTTAAGGACCTCACGTCTGACACTGTGATCAGCAGCACTGGAGCACCCCAGAGCATGGTGCTGGTCCCTCTTCTCTTCACCCTGTACACAGCAGATTTCTGCCACAACTCATCCAGAAGTTTTCTGATGATATTAGCAATCACTGAGTCTATCAGGATGATGGAGAGGAGCAGAGAGCCTGGTGAGGGACTTTGCCGCAGGCCACATCTGCAGCTCAACATGTCAAAGACCAAGGAGCTGGCCATCGACTTTGGGCAGTCCAGACCAAAGTCACAACCTGTTCTGATTGATGGAATTGAGGTGGAGGCTGCAGATTCTAATAAGTACCTCAGGCTGTGGCTGGACTGGACATGTAACACTAACCACCTGTACAAAAAGGGACAGAACAGGCTATAATTTCTGGAGGAGGCTGGCTGGAAATCTCGAAACTCTGTGGATGTTTAATCCGCTCTGTGGTTGCCAGTGTCGCACACTGTGGCACACTCTGTGGTAAAGCAAGTGCACATCCAAGAAAGACACATCCAGGCTGAACAAAATGATTAGGCATGACTCAGCTGACTCCTCTGGTGACAGTGTTAGAGGACTTTGAGGAAACTACTGGACATTATGGATGATGCCAGTCACCCTCTACCCACCGTCATCAGCAACCAGAGGAGCCTGACTAGCACCTGAATTTGACATTACTGTTATTAGGGTTTCATTTGATAGTTATTAGAACTTCAATCTGGATATTAATGCTATTAGAGTTTATCGACCTGTCTAACATTTTTAGCCTTATTTACTTCCTCTGGTGATTGTAAGACTATTTGATTATTAGGTTTAAATCTTTGAAGCAGGTAAAATGAACACAAACTTCATGACATTTTTCTTCACAAACTTTTTATTTCCAACTGTTGTCCTATATGGCTCGTGTAAAAAAATACTAAAACAGAAAACTAACAGATGATTCTTTAATTCCAGGTTAAAAGTTTCCATTAAGGAAACCTTGAACTCAAAACACATACAATGTCACAAGATGCACTAAATATTTACCAATGTGTACAGGTCTCTAGTCAAGATTAAACACAGACATACGCCTGCATGTGTGTTAATTTATCTGAGTCCAAAGTCACTGTCTCCTCCAATGGACCTGAATTCTCACTGTCCTCCTCATCCTCACTGAGCTGGACCTGATTTAGAACACTTGGGCCCCTTCTTCGCTCTTCTGCTTCATCTTCCTCTTCTTCCTCTTTCTTCCTCACTCACCATATAACCTTTCCTCACCTCCACCCGGCTGGAGCTCCGACCTGACGCCGACTATCACCTTCATCATAACTGGCACTGAGAAAGAGGAAAACAGAGAAAGGCGTGAGGTGTATTTTTAAGGAGGACTACTCAGATTTGTTTACTTTTGTCAGGAAACAATGCTTATTGTGTCCAATATTAAGAGCGAGGCCTATTTGTAGAAGACATCACACTCAATCAGAGTAGCTTATGAAACTGTTGAGGAAACTTGTGGCAGGGTCAGATTTGTTTTATAATGGTGATAAATGAAAGTAGATGTTTGAAGCTCTAAAAACATTGATTTGGAGTCTACGTGTTCTTCAAATGATAAATAATTGAGATACTAGCAGGGTGTTGACTGGCACAAATGAAGTTCATTTTTTCATATCTGCCCATTGACTTTCCAAGTTTTTGATAAAGCAAAAATTTGGGCAGTCACAACAATACTTGGTTTCCATCACCACCACCAAAAACAAAATCTCTATAATGAACCATTCCACACCAAACCCACTCTGAAGTGTGTTCACTTCAAACACTGACTTCTACACAGAAAATATATGGATTATTCAGATCAGTTTGTGCATTGGAATTTACAAATAATCTAAAAAACAGATAACAACAATCTGTATGTAATTTCTAACCTGATTGTCTTCCATGCGTGTCCTCGTCTGGCCCCTCCCCCTCATATGACATCATACTCTCTTCCTGTTCCATCCCCATACGGGCGGTCTCCTGATGTCCAACCTCGCGCTCACTGTCACTCCCGCTCTCTGATAGGTGGATTAAGCGACAGCAAAAACAGCCAATGGGAGGAGATGCAAGAATAATAAGTGGATATTGACACTAATAGTGATCAATATAGATCACAAAAACAAAAATTCAAACCTTTTAATACACAGACACATACATTAAACTACAGTTACGCAAACTACAAAATTAAACATCATGCTCAAACTGCTCACAATATGAGCCCACTCTTTCTAATATCGCACAATGTTATGTGTGGCGGTGTTGAAGGGTTATTATTGCAAATAAAATTACTACTGTCACAAAATCAAGAAATGTACTGGGAGTTGCCATCCCATTCAACAAATACGGGCTTTGGCTGGCTGATTAGTCCCCCCAAACTCTTAAGTGGTTAGTCACTTTGTGACGGGGTTGCTGAGGTTGGTTCCTAAACACTTCCAGTTTCCAATAATAATAAGAATATCTAGCAGAAAATACATTTTTCACATTGACTTGCAAGAATGTCATCCTCTTATAGCATTATGCACACATTCAGTGAGTTGTTCAGAACGACCCATTCTTTCCCAAACATCTGTAAAGGCAGACTGCGTTGTTGAAGCTTGATTGTGGCAATGGGACTGAATGAAACACCTGAGTTTAAGGATTAAGAGATGTGTCCCAATAATTGTGTCTATATAATGTATGGATATTAAATTATACACACTCACAGGAAAAAGGGTTGTCTCCCTCTCTTCACTGCCTCATATCTTTCCCCATCTGACATCAGTAGATCCTGATATAAAAACACTGGCTGGGCTGGCCTACAGAGCCTTCATCATAATTTCATCAGTCCTCATCCAACCTCCGCCTAGGTGGAAGTAGTATTCGGCTATCATCGTCGCCCAGTCACCTTCTCAGCCTAGAAACATAATACATTATGTTCCATGTGTTTTCATGATATTTAACAATGTATTGTGATATGTTACAATTATGAAAAATATTGGAAAATTGCCCACCCCCAAATATACCGGAGCGGGAGTTTTGGGTTTGCCATCATCCTCTTTCAAATTTCTTCAATATCAACATCTGATTCCTCCTCCCCCAATCGGCCACGCCCACGACCCTGAAACATACAGATACAGACCAATATTAACTCAATTGCACAATGGAACAGAAGAAAATAAACAAAAAATAAAATGCATGCAGTGGAGATAAATGGAAATGGTTAACAGGGGGAGTAAAGGTGACGGTAGTAGTGAGAGACCAGTAATGATGGGAGTAATGACATTGGGAGTAACCCCCATCCGGTTCCAGCACCAAGCTAAGTGGCTGCCGACATAGCGGCCCACAGAGGGACATTTTTCACCTATATAAGGTATTTTACTTCCCTTTGTTTTGTTTTTTTCGTTGTACGTTCAACTATCTTAACCCTATTCCCTCCCTTCTACTTCTGTTTAGTCATGTATGTTTTAGTGTTTAGTTTAGTCAGTACTTTTATTTTTTTTCTGACACTGAGCTCATGGAGCTCTGGAAATCTGCTCCATGCTCAATTTCTGCTGTTGATCCCATACCTGTTCTGGAGACTGTTCAGAGGATGAAGAACTCTGGAGTCAAAACCAAAGCAAAGAGAAAATGCTACAAACCCTTAATTCCCTCCAAAGTCAAGGGTCTGTGGTTAACAAGAAGGACAAGCTGAGCACGCAGATCATGTTCTGTGGGAGTAACACAAATGTCAGTCTGTGTTTTTTCAGAAATATGGTTTCATGAGGATATTCCGGACTCAAACGTCTCGATTACCAGCTTTCAGATTGTGAAGGTATAAAGAACTGGTATAAAGGGAGGTGGAGGGATGGGGCTGTTGATGGTGTAATCCAGCACACATTACTGCGAAGGAGCATCACTGTTGCCCAGATGTTGAACTCTTAGCTGTATTACTTGTCAAGAGAGCTATCAGGTCACCATTTTGGTCATTGTTTACATTCTGCCAGCACTGAACGTGGACAGGCACAACACGTCATACTCTCTGCAATGGCCAGTCTTCAGACTCAGCATCTGAAGTCATTCATCGCCATTTCCGGTGATTCTCAACACTGCAGGAGGCAGGTGTGCTTTGAGACCACAGACTGGGAAGTATTGTGTGAATCAGCTGGTGAAGTCATTAACTAGAAGAAACAGACCTTTGGAAACCAGACAGTTTGGACTCTGCCAATGAGCTGAATATGTTTTTTAACAGGTTCAGTACATCTTCACCCACCTCCAACAGCTGTCGCCTCTCCCTCACCACATATGCTATCTCTGCATTCTTATTCACACCCACTCTCCCCACATCCATTATCCAAAGACCCTCATTTCCCTCTAGAGGTGACATCTAAACAAGTGAAGAGATGGATGGATGGATGGATGGAATATCAATTCCTTCCATTTCCCCAAAAAACAGTGCATAGACCCCAATGCACCTTAAGAGCATAATGTAAATTACATTATTAATGAGGCCCCGATACTTACCTAAAAATACATTGCTGACCAGCAGCATAATTGACAGTATCCCACGGCAGCTGACATAAACCTGTTTTTATAAAAGCTTATTCCACATAGTGTTAGTTGTCATAACACTTATTGAGATTAAATGACAAAGATTTAAATGCAGTTATGTGTTAGATGCCAAGATGTTTAGGCTTATACGGATGCCATCTAACATTATGCATCCCTGCTCCCCTTCAGTAAAGCTCTGAGAAGCTTAGATCAAGTCGTGTGGCCTCGTGAGGTTTCAGCCCCTTCTGTTTAGGGTTTAAGGAGCAGCAGTAGGAGTATCCGCTTCATTATTCATTGCAGGCCATGAGACTTAGTTCTAATTAGCTCTTATTAGTTCTAGTTGTGAGTTTGTATGTTGATTGCAGGCTTGGAGGAATCAAAGAGCAGCGTCTGCCTGTGTACACTGGCTCTCTACCCAAAAGCTCATTAACCCAACCCCTGCTATGGCTCCCTCTGAAGGTGGCGTTACCTCTACTGAGGTGTTTTCACACAGGACTCCACATCACGCTGAGTTATTGGCAAACCGAGGCTTCAGCCTCGGCGCTTAGTGCAGAGGGGGGTTGTAAGTCTGCCTTCTGAAGAGCGTGGCCAAGCTTAATAGACATAACAGTGTTATTAGCTAATAAAAGCTGATGGATCTGGCTGCTCAATAAATTCAAGTGGACAGCAAAGAAAGGCTCTTGTTATTCCTCTTTGCCAAGAGTTTAAACTCATAGCCTGTACATTCAGGTACCCTGAGGGGAACATGTGGCGACAGTCAATGCTCGGAAACTAGCCGTTTAACCCTGCCAGCGGTCGACAAACAGCACTGGCCAGAAACAATTACTTGACACTATCAGAGCTGATTCATTTTAGCCAAGTAGGTTGTGTGTAAAGTAATATGTGGAGTTTAATTGGCCGACCGGTGTAGGACAAAACAACTGTTTAATTTGAAAGGCCATAACCTGGACGCTCATGTAAGTGTTGTGCCACAGGACATATTCAATAACAATAACAACACACAGCATGGCCATGTCTACTACCAGGGTGTATTATTTCATTAGCCTAAGGTAGATTGAAACAGAACTACTATTACTGAGGGGGATCTAGAGTCAATTACAGAAGACCATTCACTCCTCAATTATTACTGTCAGAGCGTAAAGGCTACAGATTCATACTGGATTAAAATCCCTCCGCAATTATATCATGAGAAAGAAAGAACGAAAGAACGAAAGAAAGAAAGAAAGAAAGAAAGAAAGAAAGAAAAGGCTCAGGGAACAAAAATGATAGGAGATCAGAGAACAATTACAAAGGAAAAAAATAAAAATGAGGAAAAAGAGCAGAAATGAACAGCACAAAAGAAATGAGAAAATGAAAAAGAAAATAATAAAAAGAAGGAAGGAAGAGAAAGTGATGAGATTTAACAGCAGAAACAGGAGGAAAAGATCAAACACACAAGATCCAAGAGTGTGAGCTTGTGAGTACCTGAGGAGTGTATGGTCCAGGGGTTAGAGGGTCCAAACTCTCAAGGTCAGCAGCGTCCAGAGCAGCTTCTTTAGCTGTAGAGATGTCCTTCTCTAACTGAGTCAAATGCTCATCATACTACAAAACACACGTACACACGCACACACACACAATTACACATTTTACTTGTTAAAATCAATAAACACACACTATGCACCTTAAATCGCTTTCTTCCATCTTGACTTTTACTGCACAGAATCCAACATATGAATTACTTCATTTAATGCATAAAGTGTAAGAGTCTAAGTCCAGTGTTTGTTAGCAATATTAGCATAGCACATTTCATTGTAAACTAAAGAAGCAAAAGTCATATCCCAAATATGTCTTGGCTTATTCACTGTATCTGGTGACAGAATCAGGCATGTTATTATGATTTCTTTCCATACTATTAAACAAAACATACATAAATCTATAAACAGATCACATTTTCTTAGAATCCACTTACCTCTGCTAAAGTCTGCTTGCACACAGTCACAATCTCAAGAGCAGTTTTTGTGTACTGACTGTCAGAACCTGTGAGATAGGAAAATACAATGATTCACACACTGTGATATTTGCTAAGCAAAATGCAAAACTGCAACCTACATTGTGTG
>CM067511.1:19253885-19318144 GCA_034509495.1 Acestrorhynchus altus | reverse complement strand
TGTGTGTGTGTGTGTGTGTGTGTGTGTGTGTGTGTGTGTGTGTGTGTGAAAATCTTACCATTGTATTTTACGCTATTGGCATGGATCAGACTGACATCAGCCAGAAACACTTCACGGTTCTGATACTTGTGTTTACTGATGTTCTGATGGGCAAACACACAGAATGCACACATTACAGGAAGGTGACACTTACTGTTACAGTGCTTATATTCTAGGTATTTTATACTGAGGAAATTTATACTCTGTTCTAAGACAATCTGTAATGCACCACTGTGCTTGCTCTGTGGCACACAGATACATACTATATATGACTCTTATGTTTTAAAGTGTTTGCAAACTACATTTTCACCAGATAAACAACCAACTACTAACAGATTATACAGTGGGGAAAATAAGTATTTAGTCAGTCACCAATTGTGCAAGTTCTCCCACTTAAAAAGATGAGAGAGGCCTGTAATTGACATCATAGGTAGACCTCAACTATGAGAGACAAAATGTGAAAAAAAAATTGAGAAAATCATTTTGTCTGACTTTTAAAGAATTTATTTGCAAATAATGGTGGAAAATAAGTATTTGGTCAGTAACAAAAGTTCATCTCAATACTTTGTTGTATATCCTCTGTTGGCAATGACAGAGGTCAAACGTTTTCTGTAAGTCTTCACAAGGTTGGCACACACTGTTGCTGGTATGTTGGCCCGTTCCTCCATGCAGATCTCCTCTGGAGCAGTGATGTTTTGGGGCTGTCGGCGGGCAACACGGATTTTTAACTCCCTCCAAAGGTTTTCGATGGGGTTGAGATCGGGAGACTGGCTAGGCCACTCCAGGACTTTGAAATGTTTCTTACGAAGCCACTCCTTTGTTGCCCTAGCAGTGTGCTTGGGATCATTGTCATGCTGAAAGACCCAGCCACGTTTCATCTTCATTACCCTTGCTGATGGAAGGAGGTTTGCACCCAAAATCTCACAATACATGGCCCCATTCATTCTTTCATGTACACGGACCAGTCGTCCTGGTCCCTTTGCGGAGAAACAGCCCCAAAGCATGATGTTGCCACCCCCATGCTTCACAGTTGGTATGGTGTTCTTTGGACGCAACTCCGCATTCACTGTCCTCCAAACACGACGAGTTGTGTTTTTACCAAATAGTTCTATTTTGGTTTCATCTGACCATATGACATTCTCTCAATACTCTTCTGGAACATCCAAATGCTCTCTAGCAAACTTCAGACGTGCCTGGATATGGACTGGCTTAAGCAGGGGGACACGTCTGGCACTGCAAGATCTGAGTCCCTGGCGTCGTAGTGTGTTGCTGATGGTAGCCTTTGTAACGTTGGTCCCAGCTTTCTGCAGGTCATTCACTAGATCCCCCCTTGTGGTTCTGGGATTTTTCCTCACCGTTCTTGTGATCGTTTTGACCCCACGGGCTGAGATCTTGCGTGGAGCCCCAGATCGAGGGAGATTAGTAGTGGTCTTGTAGGTCTTCCATTTTCTAATTATTGCTCCCACAGTAGATTTCAGTAGATTTCACACCAAGCTGCTTGCCTATTGCAGATTCAGTCTTCCCAGCCTGGTGCAGGTCTACAATTCGGTTTCTGGTGTCCTCCGACAGCTCTTTCGTCTTCACCATAGTGGAGTTTGGAGTGTGACTGTTTGAGGTTGTGGGCAGGTGTCTTTTATACTGTTAACGACTTCAAACAGGTGCCATTAATACAGGTAATGAGTGGGGGAAAGAGGAGCCTCTTAAAAAAGAAGTTACAGGTCTGTGACAGCCAGAAATCTTGCTTGTTTGTAGGTGACCAAATACTTATTTTCCACCATTATTTGCAAATAAATTCTTTAAAAGTCAGACAAAATGATTTTCTCAATTTTTTTTTTCACATTTTGTCTCTCATAGTTGAGGTCTACCTATGATGCCAATTACAGGCCTCTCTCATCTTTTTAAGTGGGAGAACTTGCACAATTGGTGACTGACTAAATACTTATTTTCCCCACTGTACATCTGCTGTTTGACATCTGAGATTATCCAGGTAAGGCCCACTATTACGGAATCACTAAAAACTATACAACCCATATACAGGAACTAAACAGTGAAGACAGCCTGGTTTGGAGCTCACTGTTTTGCTGAATTCTTTGATGTAAAAAAGTTCATTTTTGTTCATAATGTAAAAAAAAGAAATTGTCATTGTATATTCATTATGTATAAAGTGACACACCTTTTTTGTTTTACGTTAGTTTGTCTTGTAACTAATGAAAATTAGAAATTCAGTTTCTCAAAGTATTAGAATATTTCCTAAAATAGTTTGGCACTGTGGGCAGGTACAGATATCTGCTGGAAAAAGAAATCAACATCTCCATCATGCTTGTCAGCAGTGTTTCAAAATCTCATGACAGATGGCAGAATAACTCTGGACTTGCTAATACACAGTGGACTGACACCAGATGACATTACACCCTAAACCATCACAGAGTACAGAAACTTCACAGTCTCCATTCTTCCTACTGACTCTAGAAGCTTGAGTTGAGATTCTAGAATTCTTGATTTCCAAATGAAATGTAACGTTTTCTTCCATCTAAAAAGAGCCCTTTGGTGCACTGAGCAAAAGTTCAGTTCCCCCATTAGCCTTGGTAAGACCCTTCTGAGATTGTCTCTGCTTTATGAGGGACTTGATATTAGTAACACTGCAGCTGTAGCTCCTTTTCTGGTGTTGTTTGTGTGTGGTGACTCTTGATTCACTGACACCAGCCTCAGTGCACATCTTGTGGAGCTCTCCCAAACTATTGACTCAACTTTTCTTAACAATGCTCTCAAGGCTGTGGTCATCCCTGTGGCCCATTTACCTTTTCTCACTATATTTTCCCCTTCCAGTCAACCTTCCATTCAAATGTTTTGATACAGCAATGACCTTCTGTGGCTTACACTGTTTGTGGATGGTGTCCATAGTAGTTGCATGTGCTGCATTACACACAGTATTTTTACTGTTTGAATAGTAATTTACTCAAACTTGAAATAATAAGATTTGTTTTTTGTGACCCATAAGCCAAACTGATAAATAACAAAAGATTCTTGAAATATTTCACTTTATTAATTCATACTTTAAAATATTTTCATACTTTGAAATACTTTACTAATTCAAAGTAGTTTCTACCTTAGAATTAATAGCTGAATAGTTAACCCGGGGATCAATGGGATTACATGTAAGCACAATAGTTCACTACAGTTTACTCTTTTGTTTTCCAAGGTGTAGGCTTACTGCATTGACCAGATACAATAATCTAACATCCAACCATGTGACCTTGAGACTGCAAAAGTGGGCAAGCTCTGCATTGTGACTAGATGCCAAGAGATGACAACGTATAATGTGTGGAAGCCACATCTAATCAGTCTTGAAGGTGGTACTTAGAAGTACTTGTACGATCATGGGGTGTACATGGTCAATAAGGTTTAAGAACCACTGGTATTAAGTGGTTAAGGAACTAAGGAATTGGGAGAGAGTGTCATGAACTGAAGTAGAAAAACTGAACTAGAAAAGGAACTTCTCTCTCCTACCTTGCGCAGGTTCTCTAGGTCCATTGGGTTGACAATGACTTTGTAATAATCAGGAACAAACTTCTTATTTACAGGATGATGAAATGGCCATGACTACACAATGAGAGAAACAGATAAACATACAGACATTAAGAATATTCGTAACACATGAATGATAGCATATTAAATATTGAAATTTGAAAATGTTCAGGGAAAATTGGATGAACTGATGAGCAAAGGTTTTTTAAGTCTGTAAATGGGCATTTCCATCAAGCATACACAGGCCCTGGCAACATTTTTATTAAATACTTCAAGCAGTAGGGGACAGAGTTTTACTGAACCTGTAAACAAAAAAAAAAGGAACCAGCACAGCAAATAGCTCCTCAGCCAAACACACACCCTCCTATATAGAGATGAACAGGTTTAGGAGGTGAAATGGGTGGGACAGGAAACAGGAAGTTGTTACTTACATCAGGTACAGCCATCATCTTCTGAGTGACGATGTTGTCAAGGATAAAGGAGAACGCCACTTGGTCATCATCATCCAGCAGGGGATTAATGGCCTTCTCCAGACGTACCAGACGCTCCTCTTTCTACACACACATGCAAACATACACAAAAATCATGCTGTGCAAATCCAAAAATTAAGACATAATAATTCAGGCTTCTTAATACTATTAAAGACAAATATAAAGACAGATGACTAAATATATGAATAGATGGACAGACAGATACAACAAATGAGTAAGAAAGAATAACAGATAGACAGAAAGACACAGACAAAAGAAAATTTCTTTACCTCTTTCAGTTTTTCATCACACAGGTCCAGCATGGACTGAGCTACCTGCGTCAGTGGGTGCTTCGCTCCTGACACACACACACACACACACACACACACACACACACACACACACACACACACACACACACACACACACACACACACACACACACACACACACACACACACACACACACACACACACACAAAATAATATATGAACAAATGTTTTGGGAGCTCTTCTCATTCCTTATGTCTTCTGAAATCAAATCTGAAAAAAGTTGCTTTTGTTGAAGTACTTTATTCTCCAGAGAAGGCTTTCAACTACATTTTGGAGCATTACTGAGTGAATTTGATTGCATTCAGTGAAAAAAGCTTAGGGTGGTATGTTAGAATGTCGGTTGATTAAATCAATTTCATTAAGTTGAAGGGGTTCACAAACATTTGGACAAGTAATGCATTTGAATGTCCAGAAAAATGCAAAAGCCTGAATATTAAAATTCATTTATATATTTTGTATATGTGGCTTTTGAGGTTTAAATGTTAATAAAACATTGGGTTGAATATTACACCAAGGAGTTCCATGAGCTAAATACTGACCAACCTATGAATCCAGAGCATTAGAACAGAGCAAATGTATAACAGAGTAAACTGAGTTTATAATAATAATCAAAAGTTAGGAACAGAGAAATATGACACAGAATTACATACAGGTGTCCAACACTCACTGTATGCATTTTTGTGCATCCAACATCCACAAATATGTAGTGCATGGAGTGTGTGTGTGTGTGTGTGTGTGTGTGTGTGTGTGTGTGTGTGTGTGTGTGTGTGTGTGTGTGTGTGTACCATTGTAAGTTGCACTATTTTTAACGACTAGCTCCACACTCTCTCTAAACTCATCTCGGGAAGGATAAAGTCGTTTCCGGACATTCTCCCGCAGTGTCTGTAGATCCATCGGCCGAGTGATGATTTTATAATAATCCTTCACCACCTTCCCATTTACTGGGGTGTGGAATGGATATGTCTGCAGAGGGTTAGGAAAAAGGGAGAGAGACAGAGAGAGAGAAAGACAGAGAGACAGAGAGACAGAGAGAGAGAGAGAGAAAAGCGTGAAAGAGATTAATATAGACAGTCTGAGAGACAGCTGTATTGTTACAAAATGAATGCTAAATAAACAGTTTACACAGATTTCAAATTGCTGACTGCTAGTTCTTTAAACTGCACAAAACAAATATAAACAGGTGAAAACAAAAAAATACCAAGAGAATTTTTCACATATTATTAATAATAATAGTACAAATTTATCTCCGGACCTTTCTAAAACAATCATTATAATATTTAATATAATGTATGTTTATATAGTCCATATTGCAAGTGTGTATGTGTGGGATTTGTGTGGGTTTATGGGTCTTACATTGGGCAGATCTCTCATGTCGTTAATGATGCTCTCCAATACAGAGGACAGAGTCACCATTGGATCAGTTCTTCGACGGTGGATTGACTTATGAGGACGCTAAAGAAAAAAAAAAAAAAACAAAAACAAAAAAAAAAAACTTTTATACTACTTGTACGTACACACACACACTCTTTCAGTAATAATAGTATAACAGTATTAATTATATAGTATATTATTATAACTAATAGTAGAAACTCAATATTTAGTGGACACTATTGAGTAACTCATTCAAATATTCAGTTATTTTTATATATTTAAAAATATTAACAATTACAAGCCTTAAATTTAAGGGTTTAAAACAGTAAACACTAATAAAAATTAATAAACAAATATGCGTTATTCATGATTCCATCACACATATACTTACATTAAGGTAGTCGCAGTGTATGGTGCTGCCAACACGTCTCTTCTTTTTTGGTGGAAGCTGCTGCTTGGGAAATTTGAGGACTAGAGACTTCCTCCTCACCTCATCCGCACTAAACACACACAGAGTTACACCATAAACACTCTTCATACAGAAGAATAAGTACATTCATATAGTTAGCACTCCTATGAAGCCACCATGAAGTGTAGTGAGATGAAAAATATACGTATGCTTTTCGAAATAAAATTATGGCATCAGCTACTTATTCGAAAGGTGTCCATTCAGGTATTGTCTGCTTCATCACAGTCATGCTGTTCTTTCACAAAAACATGCTCCTTTTGTGTTCTGTTGCTTTTAGTAACAAAAAACGTTTATTTGTAAGAAATAAAAATAATTAGTTTATTAATAGTTTTAAAAATTAATAAACAAATTAAAGAAAAGCAAATGTAGGATCTTTAATTTTTTTAATTACATAATTTAAATGAAAAAAATAACACATCTATATAAGACTGTCTGTGTGTGTGTGTGTGTGTGTGTGTGTGTGTGTGTGTGTGTGTGTGTGTGTGTGTGTGTGTATACCTCTCTATTAGTTGTTTTCCCAGTACAATCTTGGTTCCCTCCACTTTAATGAGCTCCTCATTATCATTATGGATGACTGTCTTCTCCAGTTCCTCCTCCTGCTCCTCTGTCATGGCAACGGGGTTAGAAGGTGGAGCATTAGTCTGATAGTACAGCGGGCAGAACTTATTCGTCCTCATGTGACCAATCGCTCCACATGCGCCACACTTCAGCTGCACAGAAAGAGAAAATTTAAATTATAGTATGATTGAGTTGGGCTGAATGGGTAGAGATAAACAGCTGTATCGCCTGTATGTATGTGTGTGTGTTTGGGCGCAAGTTTGTGTATAGAGCTGTACCTTCAGATCCGGTCTCTCTTTAGCCTTTTTGGGCCGTTTTTCTGGTGGACACCGGAACTTGTCCTTCTCCTGGTTGCGTTTGAGTCTGCGAAGCTGCTCCTGAATCCTCCGGCGCTCTTTTCTCATCTCTTCCCTGTGCTGTTCATCAAACAAAGCAAACTTGCGACTACACACACACACAGACACACACACACACACACACACACACAGAAAAGGTTATTTTCTGCCATGTTTGTAGTTTCTGGGTCTTGCACTAAGAACTTCATCTGGAATGGTTACCCAAAACCCCACCAATCAGTTCTTAGAAGAAGGTTACTGTTTTGGGGACTGCTAAACCCCACCCCCCACACACACTTACATGAATTCATCATCTTTGGTGGTGCGTATGCGCAAGTAAGCGTCAATGACTGCTGGCTTCCGGACCGTCTCACATCGGACGTATTCTTTACCATCCTCATCCCGGAACGTCCTGTAGATCTTCAGCCTCCGTCCTGTCGCCGAGGAGTTCAGGCTCGTAACCGAGGAGGCATCATCATCTTTGTGAGAGCTGGTGGACTGAGCACTTGCTACAAAACACACAAAAAAAAAATCACATTAGTTATGTTACATGATAAGTAACATCAAACATCATGACAAATTAAATTTGTGACAGGTATTTTCTCAGAAATAATTCCTCTACGGTGCACTTTGTGCTCAGTATGAGAAAACTGCTCCTCTTAAAACCACAAAAGAACTGTCTGACTATTAACTGCACAGTTGTTAAAGGGCTTGAAAAAACTGAAAGACCAGGAACTGTTGTGGGTGGGGAAATTGCTCATGGTTTGCTAGTGATATTCAGTAAAAGCAGCCGAAACTCATAAAGAATGCAAAGTTAACCAATGAATTAATAAATTTCTCTAATTTCATATCAGCTTGTTTGCTACTTTAGGTTCATGCTATGGCTATGAGGCTAATCAGAATCAGAATCACTTTATTATTCCAAGAGGGAAACTGCAATTCATTTTTTTAATTAAGTAATGGAACCCTATACATCACCAGTCTGGACTAAATATAACAGCATGCATCAATCCTCACAATTATCCTTATTCAATAATCTCTCTACACACACAGACTCTTACAGAATGCTTTCCGTCTCTCCTTGCGGCTCTTGTCGCGGTCTGAACCTTCCTCCCCCAGCAGCATGCGCTGAAGTTCTTTTCTCTCCTCCTCCTCCCTCTCCCTACTCAGCTGAGAACTTGTCTTTTTGTTCTGCAGCATGTTCTCTATGTTCTTCCCCATCTCCTCAAAGTCACTGTCTTCTGCAGAACTGCTGTCTGTGTCCGTCGATAGAACTTCAGTAGACTCCAGCACCCTGAGAGAGAAAGAGAGAGAGAGAGCCTTCCATCATTCCAAAAGCACTAAGACCAGAAACACTCTTGAAAACTGCCATATGTGTGGGTGGGGCCAAACTGTGGTATTGTGAAGAGGCAGAGATATTTAAATATCTCTGTACTATGGGTGCAGTGCTATATATGGATTTACTGGAATAGGGAAGTGAACCTTTTTGTTTATTTGAACACTACTTACATATCACTGCAAAATAAAATGAGGAAAATCTGGTTTTCCATACCAGAAGCCCTTTAATCCATTTTATACAGTGGCTCTACATCTGTGGCTGATTTACAGGGCGATCTGAAAAGGGGTCTATGGTGAGCTAATGTTAATTTACAGAGAATTTGTGGGTGAGCTACATGAGCACTACAGGTGGTGTACTGGGGATCTACTGGCAATCTGCAGATGATCTCTAAGGGGTCCATTAGTGATGTATAGAGAATACATGTTTGAATAGGGGACCTCTGGTCTAAGATGTACACAGGAATTATGAGACATCTGCGAGGGTCTATAAGTGATTTATGGGTACTCTTATGGGTCATGAATGTATGCTCTATATAGCAAATCAATAAGAATAGTATTCAAACTCACTTGTTCTGCAGGTCAAATATTCTTTGACACTCCTCCTTGTATCTCTCTTGATGTTCTGCAACAGAGAACCGTGAGCCACGGGCAAATTTACTCATCGGTCCTTCACCTGAACGAGCCTGTTCAGTGGACATTGTCCGCACCACATCTATCACCTCCCAGCGAGAGAGCTTCTTAATCTACAAACACACAAATATATAAACACATGCACACTGAAGAGACATTGAATAACATGCATTCAACTAAATTACTGATTATTAAAAAGGCTCTACAGTGTAATACATATTAATGAGAAGACAGATCAAATCACCTCTTCCTCTGGCACTCCAAACTTGCGCAAGAGCTGTTTGGCATTTTTAAGCGACAGTCGTCTCAGGTCAGCGTCCGTCCCTGTTACTGTTTTCTTCACAGGCTGAGGCTCACGCTCATCCTGATACACATAATTACATGTACAGTTATTTCATATTAAATTTCCCATTAAATATTAATTTCATTCTGGACATAAAATACATTTTTACATTACTAATTATTTAAATTGATGAAGTTCAATTTCATATATTTATCTGCAACCAAAAAGCCTTAACACTATTGAAAAGAAACTGTGAACACAAATGTATACAGAAATGCATGATTGTTACTGTGAGAAACAGGATCAATGTGTGTGTGGGGGCGAACCTTCTGCTGAGTGGGTTTATTTGGTACTTTAACATAACTGAAGCCCTCTCCGCAGCCGGTGGGGTCTGCAACTCCTGTAACCTCCAGGAGGCATTTCCCCTTCATCGCTGCAATGAATGCACGAGTTGTGTTCCATGGAGCTGTGCGCACCTACCGCGCACACACACACACACACACACACACACACACACACACACACACACACACACACACACACACACACACACACACACACACACACACACACACACACAAAGAGACAATTACAATCATTCTATTGACTGAACCAAGAAGGTTTCTTTGATTCTTTGATCCCTGATCTAGTGAACACAATCTAGCACACAATAATCAGATTTAAGTGTTTTCTGATTCGGAAAAGTGAAAGTACATGGATTACTATTATTAACAACAGCCTAATCAAGTTAGAGGTTTAAAGGTGCTCATTGTTTCTGCATTTTCTACTTAATTATAACATGGTAAATTCTCACAGGTTAGTTTTGAAGGTGATTGAATGAGAGATGTTCTAAGAGTACTAATATCGTACAACCTAGCAATGATGTCTAATTCAGCATCACAAAATTTGTCAATTGGCTGCAGCTCACATTATAGCACACTCTCTTGTGTTTTTACAGAACTGGTAAAATAACTCTCAGGACTGGCACAAAACCCTGTCAATCAGTGCAGCATTATCCACCCAGGTGTATATTTACTGTTGTTGTGACAGAATGCTGAATTGCTTATTCAGGAATGCATTCTTTTGACACAGTTTGAAAGCACTAAAATTCAAACACTTTCAGGGCTCATCCTAAAGACCACCAACCTCATCATCAATCTTCATTTGAAAATCTTCCTCATTTTCCTCCTCCGGTGCGAAAAATGATTTCTCACCATAACCAGCATCCTGAAAAACACACACACACACACACACAGATTTATGATGCAGTCTAAGAGTCCAGAGAAATAAATATTTCCAATTTACAATCATTTTTTAACAAACACATGCGGAAGCAACACATCCTTTTCTCTCGTCATTCTTATTTCGATTTTTGTCTACATATACAAGCACTTGCGTTAATGAAAAAACTGAAAAATGTTTCTAAATACCTCTATTTTAGAAAGACTAATAAGCTGAAAAAACATTGCAAAGAAATAACAAATGTTGATATAATACTAAAAAATATATAATACTATCATGACCAAATAAACCCTAAATCAAAAACACACATATACCTTCAGCCGTTGTTCTGCCACCAGCATGCTGTAATAAGCACAGCACTGCTCTGGAGAAACCACAGCTCTAATCTCCTCTTCTGTTGGGAGCCTAAAATCTGGCTTCAAAACCCACCAGTTAGAGTCCATACCTGTGATACAGAAATGACAAAATTCATCACAATATAAATCACATTTTTTTAAATCATACATTTTAAATATTATGCTAAATAATGTTGAACAATTACAACACCCTGCAGAGAGTAGTGCACTCTGCTGAGCGCATCATGAGGACAACACTCCCAGATCTGCAGACTATCTATAACAAGCTGTGCTGGTCGGAAGCCATGAAGATTGTGAAGGACCTCAGTCATCCTAACAATGGGCTTTTCTCTTTGCTGCCATCAGGAAAGCAGATCCGCTCACTGAGATCTACCACAGAAAGGATGAGACTGAGCTTCTTCCCTCAGGCTATTCGGACTCTGAACCTGATCCAACTTCATTTTTAACCCAAAATCCCACACATCACCAACGGACTCTCATATTTACCAGTGCTCTATTAAATAACATTATGTAGCAAACATAATGCACTTTACACTTATATACCTCTCAGGGTTCCTACACAAACTGGAAACTATTCACACACCTACCTCCACTAAATTATTTCCTTCCTCAGAGTTATTTAGTCTCATAATTAGTTATTTAGTTAGATTTTATTTATTATTTTCTACTCTATATTTATTCTGTTAATTCTGTTTACGCTCTCCCTAATTGATCTGTGGGTGCAGACAGTTGTAAAGAAGCATTTCACTGCATGTTGTACTGTGTATAACTATGTATGTGACAAATAAATCAAACCTTGAACTACTTACAATGAGTACTACAAGTTATATGTTTTACCTGTACGCTTGAAGTCTGCACAGAGTTTGAGGCGTTTGCGGATGCTACTCTCAGAGTGAGATGGAAAGGCTTTCTTAATATCCTCCATCCGGATACGCCTCGGACGATCCTTACTCTTCCAAAACAGTCTGTATATAAACACCTATAGTGAGGGAGAAACACATATCAGCACATATAAACAAACATTTTTAGTTTTATTTTAGTAAAATAAATATGTGCAACTGAAAAGACAGTGAAAAGACAGTGTGTGTGGTGTGCAGCTCTACAGTGAGAATTACTGACCATCAGTCCAGCTGTAAAAACAAAAAGTAGCAGGATATGTGTGTGTGATGAGTGTATGAAGTGAATTAAGTGTTACCTGTAGAAAATCTCGGATGTGTGTGTTGGCCCGTTTGGAGTTGGGTCCTGGCACTTCGTACAACGGACACTCTTGTCCAACTGCAAATATATCCAAAACCTCTCGGATAAAGTAGCCTTGCCTGGTGCGGATTATCAGGAAGTCTGTCTCTGGCATCTTGTGCAAGTAGATTGGAGCTCGAAACAAGTTATTCTCAAATGCCTAGTGCACACGCACAGACACAGACATACAAGAACTTTAGTAACAGCCACATAATTATTCAGTAACACCAAAACAATAATAGTAAATATCATTTCACCTTTAATAAAACCCTTCAAAAACCGTTTGAAAGACATGCACGCACAAAAGTTTAAATACCCTGTGCTCAAAAGTTTAAATACCCTGGCAGAATTATTGCTTCCTTGGCCTTTTTTTTCAGAGAATATGAATGGTAACATTTTTTCCACTCATGGTTAGTGGTTGGGTGAAGCCATTTATTGTCAAATTTATTGTTAAAATCATAATGACAACCAAAAACATCCAAGTGACCCTGATCAAAAGTTCACATACCCTGGTGATTTTGGCCTGATAACATGCACAGAAGTTGACACAAATGGGTTGTAAAGGCTGCTCAAGGTAACATCCTCACCTGTGACTTGTTTGCTTGTAATGTGTGTGCATAAAAGCTGAGTGAGTTTCTCGAATCCAGACAGACTCTTCCATCTTTTATCCAGCTACTGACGTTTCTGAATTGTGAGTCATGGGGAAAGCAAAATAACTCAACAGATCTATGGGAAGAGGTAGTTGAACTGTATAAAATAGGAAAGGGATACAAATACATATCCAGGGAATTGATAATGCCAGTCAGGAGTGTTCAAACTGTGATTAACTAACGGAAAATCAACCCATAGTCAGGTAGACCAACAAAAATCTCACCCACAACTGCCTGGAAAATTGTTCAGGATGCAAAGACAAACCCACAAATAACATCAGCTGAAATACAGGACTCTTTGAAAACTAGCAGTTTGGCTGTTTCTAGATGCACAATAAGGAGGCACTTGAAGAAAAATGGGCTGCATGGTCGAGTCATCAGAACAAAGCCATTACTGTGCAAATGCCACAAAGTATCTCACCTACAATATGCCAAACAGCACAGAGACAACCTTCAAAACTTCTGGAACATGGTAATTTGGAGTGACTTTGACCACAGGAAACTTGGTCAAAGTTGAAGGAAAGATGAATGCAGCACATTATCAGCAAATACTGAAGATTTGCACTCATCAGCCCGGAAGCTGTGCATGGGACATACTTGGATGCTTTAACATGACAACAATTGCTACAGCAGAACAAAGTGATGGTTCTGGAGTGGCCATCTCAGTCTCCTGACCTCAATATCATTGAGCCACTCTGGGAAGATCTCAAGCGTGCAGTTCATGCAAGACAGCCCACAAATTTCCAGGAACTGGAGCCTTTTTGCCAAGAAGAATGGGCAGCTTTATCATTTGAGAAAATAAAGAGCCTCATCCACAACTACCACAAAAGACTTCAAGCTGTCATTGATGTTAGAGGGGGCAATACATGGTATTAAGAACTGGGGTATGTAAACTTTTGATCAGGGTCATTTGGATGTTTTTGGTTGTCATTATTATTTGAAAAGAGAAAACACAGTCGTTTGACAATGAATGGCTTCACCCAATTAATAACCATGAGTGGTAAAAAGGTTTTTGCGTTATCCTTCATATTCTCTGAAAAAAGGCCAAGAAAGCAAACATTCTGCCGGGGTATGTAAACTTTTGAGACCAACTGTGTGTTTATATATATATATATATATATATATATATATATATATTATTATATTATATATAAAATATATATATATATAATATATATATAATATATATATATATATTACACACACACACACACATATACACACACATATACACACACATATACACACACATATACACATATTCACATACATATACACATTTACATAAATTGGCTACTTCTTTTGATATGATATTAAAATCTTATCCACTAATTACAACATGTACTTACCTGCAGTAGTTGTCCGGGGTGGAGTGAGCCAAGGAAAGGTGATGTATGGCAGTACACGGTCTCTCCATACTTACAGTCCGGAGCACCTGGATCTTTACCTGGCTTCTATATAGAAAACCAAATGCACGGCATCAATCAATCAATCGATATAACTCTTAGGACATTCAATAAAATGACTGATTCAGTGGTTGAAATGACCGAACCATGTGATGTTGATTTAAGATTAGTGGTGTGCTAATCCCTATGCCTATCAACATCTGGGCTGAACCAGGCATTATATAATAGATTAGGTATTGACTGTTTTAATCCCAATCCAGTTCTTAGTTTTCACCATTGTGCTGAGCACCCCATCTAGTGTTGTCAAAATGCCATCAGCAAACATATTATCAACCACAAACACTAGGACCTAATCATTTAGCCATCAGCTGATATTCAACATTAAGAGTCCCAGATTGGATTGTTGGGAAAAATAACCTAAAAGAGACGTCCCCGTTTTAACTAAAATAGGACACCTGCAAGATATAAGGGCGAAATATATGGTTTAGCTTTAGGAAAACCATACAGCAATTAGCCAAGATAAAATCTTTCTGCAGAAGCAAGACGATGGAAATTAGCAGAAGCAGACCTGAGGTAAAACGGTATTCAGTTGAGGTAAAAATGACACAGCTGAGCTCAATTGCCATTTAACTGAGCTCAAATATGTTGACCTCATTGACCATTAAATATGTTTAGCTGAATAGCTTACTACTTAGCTGGTCTGGTCAATAAAAATATTGACAGTGAAAAAGTACTATTTTGCATATGACAACCATGTCTTTACCAGCCCTAGACATTCATACTGAAAGAACAACTGATCATCGGACATACTCTTTTGTAGTAGTTCTTGATTTTGGTTGCCATGCCAACATGCAGCATTAGAGGAGGATATTCTTCGCTGTATTCTGCCACGATCAAATCTCCATCTTTACCCGTCAGGTCCTGAGCTGTGCGCATGAAAAACATATCACCTCCACCAGAAGCCTGCCGCTCTTGCTCTCGCATCTACAAAAGAGAGAGAAAAAAAAAAAACATCAACAGGTAATTGGCAAAATAACAAAATTATCTTATAACATTCATATGATCCACATAAGCTGCATTTCAAAGTCCATAAATGTTATAAACATTCAGTCTTTGGTAGATCTCAGAAATCTGTATGTCACCCTTGATAATTTGCCCACTTTTCAAATGTATCAAAACATTTAGTCCATAATTAAATATTATTTACTAAGTACACTTGTAAACTATATTTAGAGTGTTGAAAAGAGGCAACATTCTCCAAACATCAGATCTACTCATGTAAAATCATCACATAAAAAACAATTAAAACTGCACTAGGAATAAAAGGCATAATTTAAACGTTTAAAAGGAGATATATTTTACATTCAACTATGCATTTTTAAATGAAATCCAACCCAGATTTAATTCTCATATTTAATTTAAAGCTCTATTGTGCACACAATGCCCACCTTGGCCTTCTTCTTGATGTGTTTGAGTAGAGGCTGCACTGAATGTGGCCCCGGCTGTGATAAAGCTCCAAAAGAGTATTTTTTCAGCGGGGGGCGGTGGAACTGACGAAGCTTCATTGGGCCCATATGGGTAGGAAAAAAGGGCTGCCTCAACTCCACTGCAGGGATAGAGTGCTACAAAGACAGAGAGAAAAAGAGCAAGAGCAAGAGAGTGAGAGCAATAGAAATGAGTGAACAAAGAACATCCATCATTTGGTTTTACACTCCTGTAGGTGGAAGGGATGGAACTAAACTGCTGCAAGCTCAAAGGATGGGCTGAACTGATGTGGTATTAAAAGGGCAGGCCTAATGCTTGATTAAATGGTCAGAGTTAGAATGGTATAGGTTAAATAACTGGAGTAAAATTATGTCGACTGGAGGAGAAAATCTCTGTAGAGCAGGCATGTCCAACGTCCGGCCTGTGGGGCCAATTGCAGCCAATGTACAAATTTCCACCAGCCCACAGCCTCCGTCCTAAAATCAACAATATGCAGACCACCAGCACTGTTGACCACAGAATAAAATACAAGCGTGCAAAAAGATGGCAGTAGACCTGTGGTCACACTCCAGGCCATTTCACACTACAGTGTGATGCCAAGTGTCAGAGTCTGCACCAACAGCTGCCCCTTGTCAACTTTACCGCCAACTGGACAAAGGCAGGATCCAAGATATCCGGACATTTGCTAAGAAAATGCTGAGCTTGTTGGGCTCAACAAACTTTTGCGAGAAGACATTCTCCGTTATGAACATTAACAAGAACCATGTGAGGACATGACAACGTCACTCTCACCTGCGTGACATCTTTCCCATCAAAACAACCAGACCACATCTGGCCTACACACAGCAGTCGAGATCTTAGCATCACTCTTCACATTAGTGCAGGCAAGATATTTGTTTAGTCTTCAGAGGTGAAAACATTCTTATATCTAACTGATTTTTTGTGATGATCAAAACCACAGTTTTGAAAACTGCAGTTTTTCAATCAGTATCATTTGTTTTTCAACTGACAATCAAACCAGGTCTCGCAAAACCGACAAAGTATATATTCAAATCAAATTTGGTCCAGCAGTCCCTTTTTCCATTTCATGTTTTTGATCTTGGATTCAAAATCAAATAGGATATTCGAAATCCTTCAACTGAAAAACAAGAGAACGAGTGATATAAGGATTCATACGGCCCTCAATTTTTTGTACTTCGGAATAAGATAAGTGTTATTTTCCTGTTCACATTTTTGTATTTTAGAAGTTTAGAGTGAGGATTTAATAGTGAATGTTTCAAATTATCATTCATATGTTCAAATATGAACATGGTCTTCAAATGTGAAAGGCACAGTGGTTTTGGGAAATACTTGTTTAGATGTTGGGTTCTGTGTGAAGAATTGAAAAGTATGCCTTTTGCAAAGTGCTGTAAACACTTTAGGCTTAATTGGTGGATATCTGTAAATGTGTACATGGTTGGGACACCAGTTCAAAGCAGGCTGTTTCACAGTGTCCAAAAAGAAAGAGAGAACATTACATTTTTCAAAATGTGTCTCTTTAGGATGTGCAAGTGTTGGGTGTTTATTTGCTCTGTTGCCAAACCTGGATGATATTTCCCCCAAAGGTACCCCGAAGCCCTTGCTGTTTAGGATAGTAGAATTCGTCATTGGACAGATTCCACGGGTCCTTCACCTCTGGCTGAGACATATTCTGCACAAGAGAAACCAAACACACACACACACACACACACACACACACACACACACACACACACACACACACACACACACACACACACACTTCAACATTACAGATTCTAATCTAAGCCTCACACTGCATTAATTTTGGAAAATTAGAATCAATAAATGATCAAAATACTGACTCGCTGAAAATATTTGACTGGTTTAGGTTTTTTGAAATTGTTACTTTTCTGTACAAGTAAACCACTGACATTTGAAATTTCATAATGCACTGAAACAGATATGCCTCTAAATCTTGTACGCATATTAGCTCAAAAGTGTATTAGCTTGAGGCTGACACAATAGCTGGTTACTAGAGCAGCAATATAAAATGTCATACATAATATTCCAATTAATGGAAATGCGGTTTTACAAATATATAAATGTGGTAATATTAATTAAATTATGAATTCTGTGAATCATAAAACCTTAACATTTACACTTATGACACCACAAATGTGTTTTGGTAAAGTCTCTATCATTAACCTGTTTCTTTTTTCCTTCAAGAATGTTTTATTAATGTGAACACACACCTGCTGAGGTTCCTCTTTAATTACTCCAGTTTTTCCCAGCAGAATTCGGCTCTTCTTTAGAGCCGACTCTTTTTTATTTTCTTTCGATGGAGAGTGAAATGTGCTCTCTTCCTTTTCATCTGGTATTTCTGTATGCGCACACAAACACACACACAAACTCTGATACACTGTACTGTACTGACACATATTGTAGCATAGGTTTAACTTGCTGTATTATGACTAGCATGTAAACTTGTGGCAACAGTCTTCTGAACAGTTTAAAGAACTGTTTGATAGATTCTATTACTGCATTTTCACTAGGCTGAATGTTTCAATATAGGCCTGGGCAAAATGCCAAAGACTGTTTCCTTCCTTTTTCAAAATAAAAAGTTTTTTTTCCCCTGACAATGATATTTGGTGTTATCCACAAAATGCTCAGAAAAGCATATCGTCAAAAACACTTTCTCCATAATGAAAGTTTACAGCACAGGTGTGTCTAACTATCTGTCACCAAGCGATGTGTTTATCTTTTGTGTAAGCATACTTTGTTAGCACCCGGCTTAATGCTGAAATGTTACCTAGTATGATGTTTTCATCGTTTGGGTCGAGAGTCAGTACAGGAGGAGAGAGCAGGCATTCCATGTTCTGATCATCCCAGATGATGTTATCCTCCCAGCGTCCATACACAAGCTCCTCATTATCAATCGGGAAAATGGAAAACCACGGAATGTCGTCCTCATGAGATACTACAGACAGACAGACACACATTTACTGACTTTGTATCACTGTTAAACAAACTACACAACATAACTACACATACATACTGATAAATATGTTACATGCATGAATACGAAGGTGCGCACACACATGCTCACCTAGGTGGTCGTGACTGTGCTTGTCTCGCTTGGATCCAATAATAGATGGCATTTTGGGAATAGGAGGTGGAGTTGGGGGCACCAGCTGGGAAATACTGCGGTTCAGACCTAACACATTCAACCATCACTTATTGGCACTTACGTATTACATTTGAGGCATATCATATGTAGTTTTTAAAACTGGGTGTGTTTGATTTACCCTGTTGGGCGTTATAAGCATTAGCGTTGCGGGTCATGCTGGATGGAAGCCACCCTGCCAGACTGGCTCTCTGGGTCTTTGTGCCCTTATGTTTCACATCCTCTCCATTCCAGATGATATCATCTTCCCACTGTAGCTGAGTGACCATCAGGAACACCTCGTCCTCCAGCTGCGATACATCAACCTCCTACACACACACACACACACACACACACACACACAAACACACACACCCACACACAATTATCTCTGTCCTTACTCTAACACTCAAAAACTCACCAAACTGCTATAGTTTGTCTATTCCAGCTAAAGTGCTGTGCTGAGGAACTTCTTTAAATCAGATACACTACCGATAAACCTTTTATTCAGATGTTTTGTGATTGAGTAAGGCTTTTGTACTATGACTGAACTATAGATTTATAATCTTTCTGACCAGTGAATTAAAATTACAGTAAAATGTTCTTGCTTCTAGGCTGCCTGTACATTGTCTGCATGTGAATGAGGTCTACACCTGTGTGTTTGTAAAACCTGACCAAACCTCTGGCTGAGTGTCCTCCGCTTCTTCTTGCACTGTCTCAGCTGGAGGTGTGGGTTTCTCCATCAGAATGTGTCCGCTAGTGTGTTTTTCATCCTGCTCTTGTGGCACTTCCTCTTTGAGTTTTAATCCGTAGTGAAAACCTGCTCCATCCTCTGGAACACCCAGCATGTCGTACCAGAGCTGAGCTGGACCATAACGCCATTCAGCCACCTTTGGCCGCAAGTCTGCAACCTTATCCCCCTCACACGTTACCTGCAGAGACTTACTCTCTACAGGGGCCATCATACTGATCTAGAGAGAGGAGAGTGGAGAGAGGAGAGAGAAAGAGGAAGAGAGAAAGAGAGAAAGAGAGAGAGAGAGAGAGAGAGAGAGAGAGAGAGAGAGAGAGAGAGAGAGAGAGAATGAATGTATGCCTTTCTGAATGATATATGTAACTAAACCCTGTTCTGATTAGCTGGATGTGTTGTGGGCTAATACACATTTTTAACTTAAGCATGAATGGTCAGGGGTAATCTGCTGTAAGCTGTAAGTTGGGGCTAAACTGCTGTGCACTGCATATATGGACTGGGGAGAAAACCTTACACTGTGAAACTGTGTAGAGCCAGACAATATTCTTGATACAAGGCCTTCAAACATCATCAACATCAACATGCTTCTGTTTGTTTTAATGATGTCACATGTGCATGTGCTCTGTGTGCATGCATGTGTTTGTATTACCAACCTCATCATCAGACAGACATTGCTCTGGAGGGGGAGGCAGAGAATATTCATAGTCCCACCCAGATTTCTTTTCAGCTCCTCCATCTGGCACATTGGAGTCATCATCAGCAATCGCCGCATCAGAATGAGGGTCTTTATGTTTTTTCTTTCTCTTCCTCCTTGCACTGCGCCAGACGGATGGCATGTTCTTACCAGGTCCAAAGAGACGCAGGAACCGCAGCACCTAAAAAACCATTAAACACAGGTGAAGATAATATTACCATGTTTTCCTTTTAAACTTTCCTTTTTTCCTTTGTTTCTTTCAAACAATAATAGACTTGGAAAAAAACATGTTTTGTGCTGTTTAATGACAAATTCTACCCATAATTCTAACCATACAAATGGGATATATTATCCCATGTAGGTACAGAGGATAGACATTATTTTAAACAGTTACTTACATTTACAGAAGACATAAAGCATAATATTACACAGAAGTACGTACGTACTTACATACACAAGGGACATTATTATAAATTGGTACACAGATATTGCAGTGTGAGAATACCTTGCCCGGTCTGAATTCAGGGAACAGTTCGGTAACCCCAGGCAACGCTTTTGCAGCATCTTTCTGCATGATGCCTGCAAGTGGTAGGGTGAGAACTCTGCTTTGAGCCCCCGTCCCTGCACTGGATGGCACCCTATCACTTTCACTCTCACTGTCGGACGAGCTGCTAAACTCTACCTTCTCACCCGCAGATGAGGGGGCAATAATGGAGGGAAGAATTATACCATCACCTTCATCATTCACTGCAGAAAGACAGAAAGAGAGAGAGAAATAGTAAATTTGTTCAAATAACACTCAAATAACACAAAACATTCAAATCACAGAACCAGAAATGAATGACGTGAATCTTGGTAATTGAATTAACGCAGCTCTAATTTGAGATGGTAGTATTGGCCTTAACACCAGATGCTACTCATACATTGTTCCTGCTAGTTAGCTAAAACTCTCTCGGTTTTTGAAGGACAGGAGTGAAGGACAGGGTTGGCTAGAAAACGTGTAAAAATATATTTTGAACATTTGATTGGGAATGAGTGTGCGCTAACAAACCTAAACCTGAGTATTACAGAACTCCACTACAGTATATTACACTGAGTATATTACACTGTCAGAATGACAGTGTGTATTATATGAAAATTATAGAGCATTATAGATCATCCCCCTACACTTCCAGTGGTGTACTACAGTTTGTCAGAATGAGCATTAGTAGAGCACCCAATATACTTCCTATAGAATATTACACTGTAAGAATGAGTATTTAAAATCATATGAACATTATAGCACACCCCCTACACTACTGCGTTACAGTATGTAGGATTGAACATGAGGGCTGTAACGGAAATGGATGCCTATTCCCCATTAGTACTGCAGGATATAGGGATAGACTATTTAGTTTACTAAATAGTGGAGAAACACAGATACATTTTCACACTTCCTCATCAGCAATCATCGAACTTTAAGCTCTGCACACACACAAACTGAATTCTGAAACTGTGCTGTTCATGGAATAATCCTTGATTATGTTGCTTACATGAAATAACGTTAGGGGAAAACATCTTAACTTCACAGTGTCCAATGGCTCATAACTATCGCTGGCTTAACTAGCAGCTATATGAGCAAATGTCATCAGCTCCATTCGTTCCACTGTGTTGCCTTCAAAATCACATTAAAATTCCACTTTTCGATTTGGACACTCAAGAGGAAAATGGTTCACATACTCAGTGCCATACTGAGTGCCATAAATTGTAAACAGGGGTACATTTCTGTCTCAGCCATGCATTATATGAATTTATAATCCAGTATATATCCAGTGTGTTCAGGATCCTCACCAGTAGTGCCCTGTGTGGGTGGGTCTTCTTTCTTAGCAGTAACTGAATGGCTCGGGGGTGGTGGAGGAGGCATGAGTTTAGAATCAATATCCTCAGAGTCAGCATCATAATCATCCTCATCATCTATACACAAACACACACAGACACACACACAGACACACACACAGACACACACACAGACACACACACAGACACACACACAGACACACACACAGACACACCAATGATTCCATTCAGGGAAAAAAGCAATCTATTATAAAAGTACAGTATTTTGTTATAATACTGCGTAAGCTAACACAGACTCATAAGGAATGCATCTCAGCAGAAATGTTTAATCACAAAATTACATTTACACACTTCTTTTTACTCCAGATGTAGTCAATCAGCAAAAGGTTCAGTGCATGTGGTTCAGGACACACCATGACTTACTGTGGGCTATAAAATTACTAAACAGTCACTCAGTACTATGAAGTTTTGTTTATGTTTATAGCAAGTCATAGCGTGTCCTAAACCACATAAACACATCTGGTAAGTAAATGGAACAGTATAATACACTACACCGGTACACTGTTAATAAGTGTATGTATACACACACACACACACACATGGGTACCTGCTCTCTGTGAAGGCTGCAAGTTGCCCATGGCCTGTCTGTATTTCCGAGTTTCATCTTCAGCAACTTCACTAATGTCTGAATAATCCACAGCATCTTCAGTGCTCTTCACCCAGCCTACACACACACACACACACACACACATATCCACAAAACATACACAAAATGAGAAACACTGCAACATGTGTAAACATACTTATTTATGTATGTATTTTTTTTATTTATTCTTGATAATTGATAATTGTCAATTATCCCATCTGTACCTCATAAACCAAAAATACAAACAAACACACACACACCGTCTGCATCAGTGCCACCCTGCTCTCGGTCCTGACTGGATGTGTCCTCCTCACTTGCTGTAATCTCCGTAATCAGAGCACCCAACCCCAGAGAACCCAAACCAGCCAGGTGCTTCTTACATTCCTGCAAAAAGAGAACAAATAGCCAGTAAACACACTGCATTAGGTATTAAGATTACACTTTCCTCAACTGTACTGTAACCAAAGGAACTGCACAATTTATGTGGAAACAAGGGTACAAGCTAATTGATACAAGGCCAAAAAACAATCATAATGGATCAGGCTCAACTCCACTGTTCTGATTTAAAGTCTCTAATGTTTGTTTTTATAAAATGAATATCTAATAAACTAAATGCATTAACATACGCAACAATTTTCAAACACTGCTTATTTTTGTTATTGTTCCATCTCTCACCGTGTCCAGCACGCTGTCGTCCTCCAGCTGTCCATCCTCATTGATGTTTCCAAACAGGAAGCCAGTCAGATGGAATGGCCGGTCCTGATCCTCATCACTGTCCGAGTCTGACATCCTGGATAAACACAACTGACCGGTCAAACCAATCTGTCAGAATCCAATAGAATCAACGAAACACAACATACCAATACCACTGTTAACCAATCAGAAATATAAAATAATAAATAAATAAACAGAAAATTCTAATTAACCAATCATCAAACACCATAATTAACAAATCAGGATAAAGAGTAGCGGTCATTAGTTACAATTTCAATGAATACTATTACATTGTAATTAATGATGCAATATAAACATCTCCCTCCTTTTAAAAGTATCACTGTGAAATACGCAACAGTCTCAGTAAACAAAGAAAGAATAATTACTGAAGCACTTATATATTAATATCTAATAGTATATTAATATCTGGTTCTCTGGATAATAGTCCATGTAAAGCTCGAACCTCAGCACTAGTAGAAACACTATTTTTGCCCTGATAACCTCTAACAGTTATTTGTGTACGTGCCAACAATTCTGTTCAGGCAAATTCTTCTAATTCATCGTTTTAAGGTTTTGGTGATTCAACAACAATCCCTCCATGGTTTTTCTATGGCTTTTAAATGTGGAGACAGAGAACACCAAGGACATGTCAGAAGGCATAACACACAAAATAGCTTGGTATTTCTGTGAATCTATGATGCCAGCCACATGGTGAAGACTGCCAGATCCTGCAGCACAAAAATATCTCCAGGTCATCAGTGACCCACCTCCATGTTGTCTGTGCCAGACAAAATACTGCTCCATACAGCCAATCAATTCCAGTGCTGTTTCTTCAGAGAATTGAGTCTCAGTATTCATCAGGCCTATCCAAACCACTTCTGGCACATTCCAGTTGACCGTTCTTTGCTTTGTGAGTCTGGTCACTTTTGTAAGTCGCTCTGGATAAGGGCGTCTGCTAAATGCCGCAAATATAAATGTAAATGTAAATGGTCATGAAGTCCGTGATCATCTAATGGCTGACACGGATGAATTTTCTCCAGCATTCATCAAGTCATCTTGTATGTTTTATGTAGTAACACAGGAGTTTTTCTTTGTTGTCCAGATGTGAGGATGAAAACGTGTTTGCTGATGTGCTGTTCTGAAGTTCTATACAATTTTCCCAAAGGTGTTAAAGGATACGTTGGATATGTTGTTATTGTCATTGAGCTGTTGATGCAATAAAATGATCTCTTCTTTAAGCTTTTGTGATAGCTCCTTGGTCCTCTCCATTGGAGCATACATGCATACATTGAACACATCCTTAGGTATTTACTAGTGCATCTCAAAAAGGCTTGGAATTTCACTTTGACAGTTTAACATTTTGAATGAAATTGTGATCACAAATGAGCTTTTTAATAATACTGACATTTTTTGAGATGCACTAGTTTATAAAACAAACTATAAGTGAAGCAAATTAAGGCTCGCTATTGATTTAACCATGTTATAAGCCAACTTCAGCTTCAACTTGGTTAAAAGGGCTGTATTAAACATTAAATATAATTACATATTTCTGCATGCATTTTAATTGTTAATTTATGTATCACTTAATACATAAAAAAGTTTTTTTTCTTTTTTAATAAAGGAAAAAAAGAATGAGTGCACATGTCTGGAACTGTATGTGCTGCCTGTTACATCACTTTCTATTTTCTGAGGCACCTGAGGTCCTTCAACATCTGCTGTACAATGCTCAGGAACTTCTATGAGTCTGTGGAGGCAAGTGCTATCCTCCTCTATGCTGTTGTATGCTGAGGCAGCAGGCTGAGGGCGGCAGATGCCAACAGATGCAACAATGCAACTGATCCGTAAGGCTGGTGATGTTGTGGAAGTTGAGCTGGACTCATCCCAACGAAAGGCACTACACAGCACCACAGGAGGTCATTCCTACCTGTGGCCATCAAACTCTATCCCTTATTGGGTCACCACTACGGTCCATCCATGCAATTTAATTTAAGTTTTTGTGCAATAACTGAGCAATATGTGATTCATATTGTAAACTACTTTACACATGATGTTTCATATTTATCATTCCCAAAGCCACTGCCTATTCAGACCTTAACATGTACACACTTCAGAGTGTTTATCTGCTTGTTCTTTTGTATTATTCGGTTGACATTATTTTACATAAATGTGTGCAACTGCAATAAAGTCCATTTCTGAGTCTGATTCTCATCTCATTCTAATTTAAAGCACTATTGAAAACTCCTGACTTTCTTTGGAGGCTGAATATTTCTGCTCACAGGTGTAAAACAATGCAGCTTCGTTTCTGTGTTACAAAGCAGTGAACTTCATCACCCGTCAAACAGGCAGCGTGAGCACTCATAGCTCTGCTCTTATACAGTGTGTTTACAGAGCCAACGCTCCTGCCTCATCACTTCTAAACACTATGAGAGCACTAGTGAAACTGACAGTCGTGAAGCTGAAGCTGGTTTCTTACTCGAACTGTCCTCTCAGCTGAGGCAGCTTTACTTCATTTCTGAGAAGTTTGACACTATTAACTCTATGAACACCTTTAAACTCCCTCTTACCTGCCGCCAGCTGCCTCCGCGTTAGGCCTGTAAGCCCCGGCCTCAACTACTCACTTCCCCGGCTGAGAGCTGCCGATGCGCCGCCGGTCCGCCGCCAACAGCTCGGCACGTTTCAACCATAAAGCGTCACTTTTTGCGAAACTGCGCGAACATTAGTATTAAATGGCACGTTTAAGACGCTCTTCTGTAATGAGGGGCTGTCGTTAAATGATTTACCGTCTAAAGAAAAAGGTATAAATGTCTGTTAAACGTCCCGCCAATGTTCAGCCTGTTCTGAATCGAGCCGCTCATAGTGACTCAGCTCTGGCGCCGCCTGCTGGCGACCCACAGACACGACCTCCAACGCTGGAGTATTAAAGGGCCAGCAGCAGCACAAAACAAAGCCTTCTGCACGGGGCTGGTGTTTCAAAGCATTCTCTCTTTTGCCAGCTCAGTTGCAAATACAGCCCTGTGTTCTATACCAGTTTTGCGATCACAGAAAAACAGTGCATTTACATTCACTTATTGAGTTTATAGACAAACAAAGTAAGGGTGTTTTATTCATTTCTGAATGAGGCACAATAAGGCAGCCAACCAGAACAGAGGCCATTTACATGTCAGTCTAAAAATACAAAAAAAACATCCACCCGTCTCTTCCTCTTGTTTTTTTAGCCTGAATTGCCTTTAAGTCCAGAGCTTTATGAGTGCATTATTGTTGTTGTTATTATTATTATTATTACTATTATTAATAATAATGTCAACATGTTTAATTTATATAGTGTTATGCCTTTCACAAAGGTTTTCCCAAGGTTGCTTTACATTACAAAAAAAAAAAAAAAAAAAAAACATTAAGAGGAGAGGTAGTAAGTGAGAAGTCTTTAGTCGAGTTGTGAAGGCAGAGAGAGTGCAACAGTGACAGAGCGTTTGGGCAGAAATTTTGGGAGCAGGAGCACAGAATGATTTGCCACCTACAGAACACAATGTAAATCTGTGAGCAGTCAGAAGACCTGAGGGTGCAGGGAGGAGAGTATGGGTGGATTCGCTCACTGAGGTAGGAAGGGACAAGACCATATAGAACTTTAGAAAGTGAGTAGGAGAATTTTGTATTAGACCAGGGATTCTCAACCAGTGGGCCACGAAGGTCCATCCTCAAGGAGAGGAAATGGTTCATAGTGGGCCAGTGATGGTACTTTAAATCAGAAATATATTTAGTCTAAATCTAAAAATTGAGAGATACATTATACTCAAACTACAACCATTATTATCATTAATGGAAATTAATAATTCATTACAGAATAATACACTGCAAATTAACCATTATCACTTTGTGACATGATGCCAGATAGACAGAATCAAAGATGTAGTACTGTTCCTCAGAAAACACAATCATCTGCCAGTATGACCCAGACTACATCAGATATGCTGTGACAGACAGATTGTGACACAGAGACAATTTTCGAATTAAAGAATTTAAAAAGTCCACATCCTGCAACTAGATGTGTGATGTTGGTAACATCTTCACTGTTAATGTTTCTGTCAGTCCCTCTTTCTGAGGGACAATTAGGACAGATGTTTTCATGAAGACATGCTGTTTTTAAGCTCCTGTTCAGAACCACATTCTCAGAGAAATAAAAGTAAAAACATAAGTGGTTTCCTTGTGGGCTGTTTTGTTTTCTGGTTCTAAACAGCTGGGCCATGAGGAGGAAAAGGCTGAGAAATACCTTCTGAACAGGGCAAAACACTGTTATCATTACAGCATACCACACACCTTCTTCACTAGCACAAGGGAAATTTAACATTGCCAGTTCACCTCCTTTGTGTTTTAAGAGGGAATCCATACAGCCACGAGAACACATCAAACTTCTCACAGTGTCCAGAGTCAGGGTCAAACCAACAACCTTGGACCTCTGGACACACACTGGGGCCCACAATAAGAGGATGCTGCAGCCAAGCATTAATTAATGGCTACATACATTTCATTAGGATTCCTGATGAACCTCAGAGAAATCAGACTTCAATCAACACTGGAGCTAAGAAGTAAATGTAGCAATAGCTATTGTGCATGACCAAAGTCAAGGAAGCTTGTACCCCACCAATTAGTCCTGGAGGTACAAGGCTAATCCCACTATACAATGATAAAACCATGTGTCCTGACAACCTGTATTGCGAGTTTAACTGGTTAAAAGGTGAGATAACATATAACAGAAGTTTATATCCAACCAATTTTACCTGGAACTAAGAGGATAACGTGCCTCACAAGGGTCAGATTATACTTCACACATAAGCCAAACTCATTTCTATCTCTCCTTATACTTCCATATTGGGATGGAAAATTGTGATTTTAAAAATTAAAGAAATGAACACAGGAAAACAAAACAGAACAATTCACACTGAAAAAACAAAGGCTTTAAAACGTGTTTTATTGTTGTGTTGCGCACACGATAGAGATCATAGTCAATACAACATCGTTTAAAACCACATACAAGTTTAGTGTTTCTGTTGAAATGGCAAAATCAATTTCTGCTTTACACTGACAATGGAAAGTAAATCTGACTCTAAAAGAAGAGAGTACCTAGAGAGAAATAGTGTGTGTGTTCCTGTAAAAATGGTGCACACACACTCTGCTTTGGGAGAAAATAGTGCATACTTTATTTTTTTGGCACCCTAGACAATAGTATTGGAATGCAGTCCAGATCAGCTGAAGCTGTTTTGCTCTTCAGGCTGCTGATTGGACCTTATGTACAAGTCTCAGCACACACTTGAAAACACACACACACACACACACACACACACACAAATGGAAAATCTACACCAAACACAACGTGGCACTTCTGAAGAGGAACATTTGTGTTTCATGCTGGTTGCAAAATTAATGGCAGTGTAAAAAGTCCCCACAGCCAGGTTTTCATACCACCATCTAAATGTTGTAAACATGTTGCTGCTAATTTAACTGTGATTCTGTACAAGACCATACAATTGCTAAAACTGGTGACATCTTCATTGCCATTGTGTTTAACTGTATGGCTGTGAGAGTGAGAAGAGAGAACATCTAACAGCTCCGAGCTTCCTAATACTCCTGAAAACTGCAGTGTGTGAGGGAGGATTTAAACTATGGTAGGCTTAAAAAGAGGAGCTATGCAGAGGAGTTAGTTCTCATGAAATCAGAGAAACAGTGAATTGAAAATGAGACTATATGAACATAAATAAATGATATATTTATGAAACATTAAGGGTGTTTATATACTATTGCAAATTCCTTCAAAGGTGCAGGAATTTGTTTTTCCATAATTAAAGCTGTAACCAGAATGGACCCCTGCTCATTAATTAGCACTGATCTGTAACATTTTTTGTTTATTAATGGTAGAACAAATTAATCTGTAAATAAATGACATCCTCTGCACAAATCCACACATTTTAATACACAATTTCTGTTTTATATCACGAAATTCACAGATTCCAAGAAGTGTGATGTGTCAATTATGTGATAAATTTAGCAAATAAATAGAAACTCCTATTTCTTAATCTGATGATCCTTAACATTTTACGGAGCAGAATGCAAATGTAAGAGCTTGTGCTTGTTCAAAACTTCAGCTTCAAGGGGGTGGGGGGGGGGGGCTGTAAAACACAGATAGGCACCCACTGCACCCTCACTAACAGAGAGCTGTACCATAATCAGGACAAAGGTCTTAAACCACAAGGCATTATTGGAACCTGAGCGAACATCGCTAAAGGCACGCACTGGCACTGGAAAGCACTTCCCCTGGTTCAGAAGGCACTCAAACAGTTTAAAGTTCACCTTCAGAGTCATCCAGATGCCTTCAGGCAGGCAAGAGACAGTCATTAAGTCCATTAGAGATGTTTCCATGCTGACGTATCAACATAAAGCTACTGTTTTCAGCGCTTTTTTGCAACTGGGACTGCGCTGAGGGAGACAGATGTCAGAGTAGAGGCGGTACACAGGAGCAAGGGCGCCATTACGAAAGCACAGAGTTAAATAAATGAAGGCCAAGGCACATTAGTGGCACCCTCCTCTCTTGCTTTTTAAGCCTGACCATGAAGTAAGTCATGCTGTAGAATTTGTTTGGAGTTCATTCAGTCGTCTTCTTTTTTTGTGTGCATATCCATCCACAAGTATGGTTGAATATAATGTAGGTAAACACACTTAGAGCCAGAAACTCAAACTGCCCTGTTGTACACACTCATCCTGCTGTTTATGAAGATGCTGATAACATTTTGTGCACAACCGAGCACTAGAGTACAAACCAGAACATTCAGAAGCACAGCTGTTATTCTATCAGCCAGAAGAATAACAAGAAATAATAAAGAAACAGATGGGGTGTGACATTCTGAGGAATAATGGAGATTGGATTAATGCCTGCTGAAATGCCCTCTTAGTGTTAAACTAAAAGTCCAGTACTGCTGTACTGCACTTTTGAAATATATTTAACACAGTTTATTTTTAGTCAGATATGTACTGAAAAAGCATTACATAGCACCCACTAATCGTCCTGTAGTGTAGTACAGTCATCAAAATGACCATGTGAATCACACAAACATGCAATGCTTCCTGTAGTGTATTACAATTGATCAGAATGCTAAATAATATAAACATTATAGATCATTTTAGAGCACCCCCTACACTTCCTGTAGTGTATAACAGTCTTGACAGAATAAGCATGTGGATCATATAAACATTGTAGGGCATTATAGAGTGGGGTGGCACTAATTTTCTTCAATATAGCAGAGGGAGGGTATATTTTCTGTCCTCTCTCTCTCTCTCTCTCTCTCTCTCTCTCTCTCACACACACACACACACACACACACACACACACACACACACACACACACACACACATTCATTCAAAGCGCTTTATGACAACTTCAATTTTTACTAAAACAGTTTGTAAAGACCCAAAATAATGTGAAAACTGGAGGGGCTACACACTTACACATAACATTTTGTGACAGATTTCCCTCCCTCAATCTGTCAGTCATCCAGAAGTTGCAGATACAATCCATGCAAGAGTGGTTGGGATTACCCCTCCCCAGTTAGCAGTCTCCTCCAAGCATATTGGTTTCTAGTGCTGGTGTGTAGCATCGGTTTTAAAAGATTAGTTGGAGCTTGGAGGAAGCAAGTGTGAGCATTCACCCTCCAAGTACTGGTAGCATCGTGTGACGAGGGAATCCTAACTAGTGGGGCAGCTGGCAAAAATAGTCTGAAAAATGTCACTAAAATTGTAAAACTTCATTCATTTTGCCCTTATGGGACACTGATTGAAATGCAGCTCCTGTGCTGGTTATAAGAGCACACACTTCTTGGCTTGCTTCTTGGCGTTGGGGTACAGCACAGCTCTAACGGCTTCATTGAACACTTCACGAACACCTTCCTGTAGCAGCGCAGAGCACTCCAGGTAGCGCACAGCACCAATGGAGCGGGCCAGTGCAGCGCCCTGCTGTGGGGTTGTGGGGGTTAGGCCCTGCTCCTTCAGTCGCTCCAGCGTCTCCCGGTCCGACCTTAGGTCACGCTTGGTGCCCACCAGCAGCACAGGCACGCCCGGGCAGTGGTGGCTCACCTCCGGGTGCCACTTGTGTCGCACATTGGCATGTGACGATGGGCTGGCAACAGAGAAGCAAATTATGAACACGTGTGTCTGTGGGTAGGAAAGCGTCCGCAGGCGATCATACTCCTCCTGACCAGCCGTGTCCCAGAGGTTCAGACTGACTGCTCGGCCATCCACACATGTCTGAGTGCTGTAGTTGTCAAAGACGGTGGGTATGTACTCCTCAGGGAACGTGTTGGTGGTGTATGAAATAAGCAGGCAGGTCTTACCCACTGCTCCATCCCCCACCACTACACATTTCACTGTCTGCATAGTGTTACCTGAGTGAGAGAGAGAGAGAGAGAGAGAGAGAGAGAGAGAGAGAGAGAGGAAGAGAGAGACAGATGGGTAAATTGTGTGAAAGCAAGATTAAAATAGAAAAGTAGAGGAAGAAGAAGAAAGGTGAAAGATGAAAAAGAGTTTGAGGGGTGATGAAAAGATGAGAGAAAGGAAAAATGGGATGAGAGAATCCCAAAGAAAAGGATGGGAAGAGAGAGAGAGAGAGAGAGATAGGGTTAAGTCCTGCTTACAGGTCGTGTCTCCGGTGCTCAGTCACAGAAGTGCTCACTCTCTGAGAGGAGCGGAGTGCGAAGCGCTGCACTGAGAGCAGCTCACACCCAAATCAGTTCACACACGCGGGACACATTTCACACAGTTTGGACGCGGGTTTGGCCCGCGGGTCTCTGGTATACTCACAGAGCAGAGCGCGGCTGAGGGCGGCTTGTCTCGCTCACGGCTCTTCTCATAGCAGCTCCACTGAAGGCTAAGCTAACGCTAAGCTAGCGGCGGCTAACGAGGGATGCTCGCGTTTTCAAACTGAGAAACAAGTTGTCAAACGCGGCCGAGCAGCGGCGGCACCAGCACCGACACACAGCCTGCACGCCACTGCGTGTAAACAGGGACATACAGGCCCTAGTTTAGTGCCTTATCCGAATAAAAGTCGGTTTCGAAGCTGCGTTATTGTGACAGAATGCCCCAGCCTCCCGTTGTCCGACTCACATCCGGGCACTGTGAGCGACTTATACGGCCACGCCCACGGTGCAAAGAACTGTGGTAAATGTAGTCTTTGTGTTGTCTTCTGTCGCTTTGTATTTGTCTCTGCTCTAAATGTAGTACACCTTAACACATATGTAAATAAAAAGACACTAGTTTTGTGATTTTGTTTGTCGTTGTTGAAACCTGATCACAAGTGCTGTGACTACAAACAAAGGCCACTTGATGCTGTGAGGCTGAGTAAGTGAGGGGTCCTGACTCTGAGGTCACTCTAAGAGTGTGAACTGACCCTATTGTTAACACCTCTCTCTCTCTCTCTCTCTCTCTCTCTCTCTCTCTCTCTCTCTCTCTCTCTGTGTAAGTGGTGTGTGTCACTGCCTGAAACACAAGACATCATCCCTCCACTCATCCGTCCACTTTCCCCTTCCAATTGCTTATCAGGCCCATGTTGTACATTTTTCTAGTTTGTTCTTTTTTATTATAAGTTTTAATTCATAATATATTTTTTTAAATGAATATTTTAAAGCCTCCATTAGTATCAATGATTGAGCTGTAGACTGAATGTGTGGGGTCTACCTCTCAACAGGAGCGTTATGGAAAAAAGGAATTAGTCAGTAAGCAAACTCTGGATACCCTTCAATGGCAACCAGCTTACCAGTCATCTCTCAGCAGCAACATATATAATGTGTAAATTATTTTATTAGAAATATGATCATAATTTACAGCATGTTTAATATGATTTAATAGTCTTTTACTGTTATAACAGACAATCAACTACATCTTAATTTCATAGAAAATACTGGTGGCCTTCAAACAATGTTTTAAAATATTTTCAAATTAATAAAGCTAATTACCAGTGGATATAGCTATAGTTTCAGCATTATATCACAATAAGAGTAATTGTACTTCTGAGTGGGTAACAATGTTAGCACTTTACTGATACAATCGAAGTTCATACTAATCTTAAGTTACAGTAAAATATTGTAAAACTGAACTTTTTCAGTGATTAGTAATCATAAAATAATAAATATATTGAGGGGGTGAAAACATCTAAATATTGCTATCAGCATCAAAGCCCAACATGGTAACACTAACATTTCCACAATTGTTTGTAGTGTCCTGTGTTTCTGTGGTATCTCCTGTTTCCATGGCATCTTTTGTTTTTATGGTATCCTCTGTTTTCATGGCATCTTGTGTTTTTAGGTATCCTCTTTTTCCATGGCATCTTAAGTTTCTTGGGTATCCTCTGTTTCTATGGCATCTTCTGTTTCTATGGTATCTTGTATTTCTGTGGTATCTCCTGTTTCCAAGGCATCCTCCCTTTCTATGAAGTCCTCTGTTTCTGTTGTAACCTCTCTTTCTATGGAGTCCTCTGTTTCTATGGTATCCTCTGTTTCTGTGGTATCCTCTGTTTCTGTGGTATCCTCTCTTTCTATGTTATTCTCTGTTTCTATGGCATCCAGTGTTTCTACCATATCTTCTGCTTCCATAGTATCCACTGTTTCTATGGCATCCAGTGTGTCTGTTGTATCCTCAAATTTCTATGGTATCCTATGTTTCTATGGGATCCAGTGTTTCTATTATAACCTCTTTTTCTATGGTATCTATGGAAACCTCTTTTGGTACTGCAAACACTAAAATTCCCAAGTTAGGCCAGAACTGTTGTGTTCACATAGAACTTTTATGTAAAATCTTCTTTTTTAATTAAACCTTTAACTAAAGGTTTTAAAAAGAAAATTGCCTAATATTCTTCAACACAGAACAGCATTAAACGTTTCAACTCTGTAGACAGTTTTTTAAATGCTGTTAGACTCCAGTTAAACAACTTTCTAAAACAATCTGATCATTCATATGCCACTGAGCACCAAAAACTAATATGCGGATTAGCTCACCAGCCAGCCAGTCAGCCAGTCAGAACTTATCAGGTAGAATGTTAGCCAGTCAGCACTCAGTAGAAGAAATGCCAACCAGTCAGCACTCAGTAGCACTAATGCCAGCCAGTCAGCACTCAGCAGACAAAATGTTTGCCAAGCAGCACTCGATAGCAGTAACACAGTCAGCATTCAGTACTCAGCAGGCAGAAAGTTAGCCAATCAGCACTCAGTATCATTAATGTTAAGGCCGTCTCACACTACATTTACTGCAAGCTATGACGTAGCGATGGGCAGTGAAGCATTGCGATGACTGTAGCAACATCCTATATATAGCTAAAGCAATGTCATGTATGATCTGTTAATATTAAAGATGTTATCACTCAAGTCACAAGTCATATCTTAGTGATATTTGTGGGACTGTTTTCTTCTTTTTTTTCCCCTCAAATTTGTAAGTGCCAATTCCCCAACCACGTTATTATCACTCTTCCTATCAGGGTGAAGAAGAGCAAATACCTCCTCCGACGCATGACATCAGCTACTGCCTCTTTTTGAACTGCCGCCATTTGCATCCTCACTGGACAGCCAACACACACAGGAGAAAAGTGCTGTGGTCCCCAGCTCTGATGCAATGGCTAACAGATGCCTGTGCCAAACAGCATCATGTTGTGTGTGATGTGGGGGGAGAGTGCCATCTACCCACCCAGTAAAGGAGAGCAGACCAATTTCTCTCCCTCTGATTCCAGCAGCCAATTACGAGCTGCATGACCCAGAATTCAAACTTGTGATCCTCAGATTATGGTGATAGCACTTTAGACCACTTTAGAGTCAGTTGGACCCCTATCGTTTTGTTTCTAATTTAATGTAATAAAAATTGGGCACCACCATTTGGCATCAGTGCTAGTGTCCATACCTCTGTTAAAAACAATGATTTCCAGTTTTGGGGTGCTGCATGCTGTGGCACAGCATGTAAATTGTGCAAAAGACTTCCATGTCTTTATGCCCTAAACCTTTCTTTCACTTCCATTCAATAAGGACTTGCTGGAGTGCCCTCTAGTGTTCTTGTAGTTATTGTTTTATCCAATGCGATAAATAGAAATAGGCCAAACTCTTCTTCTCTAGCTCCCTCTAAAGGTTATTTTGTGCTAAAATGTCACAATCCCACTGCCAACACTAAGACTGTATTACTGGAACAGGGTTAACCACTACAGATCTGTGCAGAGGCTGGTTGTTCCTCTGCTGGCCAGTGTTGGTATGTGTGAGCTGCTGGTTACTGAACATCTGTTTCTGTCTCGTTCCAGCACCAAGTGCAGTACTAACAGAGCCACAGCCAGACACAGTCTGGACAGTGAGAGCTAGTGCTGACTGTGGCCTAGTTGATTGCTCTACGCTGCTCTCCCTTACACCATCCACCCTCATTCTCTTCCTTTCTTTCTCTATACTTACTCTCTCCTTCTATTGCTCCTTTTTTCCTTTCACTAACTTTCCCTCTTTCCTCTGATGTTCTTTTTTGTTTTCAGTCTTGGCTTTCTCTTTCACATACTTCCCTCCCTCTCATTTTTGCTGGATGATGCTCTGTCCTGCAGTCCTTTCAGTGGTTGTGGATTTTTTGCCTTTTGTAGTTGTTCACTTGGTTGTTCCTTCTTTGAAGCCCCAACCACAGTCATAGATTTGTCAGGTGGGAGGAGTGGGAGAGATTGAGAGCCAGTGTGGAGAAGTGGTAGGCGGGACACTCTGGGAGGGGGTGATGCCATTTGTGCCCTGTTTTGGTTTCTATTGGCAAGTTTCACATCTGATCTTGTTTCCATTTTGAGACTTTCTGTCTGCTTCCCATCCAGCTCAGAGGATCCCATATTCATTACTTCCTGTTCTGCCTCTTCTGACCTTTCCCCCACTGATGGTTTCCTCTCTTTCCTCTCTTCCTCAGCAGATGGTGGGTGTAAGCTGCTGTAGCACTACAGAGCAGAAACAAGTACATGTGTCTCACCCACCTGTGGGCGGAGTCTGGTATCAACCAACCGACTCTGAGATTGGATGGCGGAGTGGCTGAAGCACTTTGCTGAACCTGCCTTAGGGGATGGGCAGAAGGTACCAGTCATTTCAGTGTTGGACTGGGTCTCCATCTGAATCAGATTTGCAACTCCACTATCAGGAAAGTTAGTGGGTTTTCCTGCTTCACTTCCCATCATGTTTGTTTCTGCAGGGAGTCCATTCAGACTGTGTGAGACAGACAAGAGTGATGCCCCATTCAGCAGACAGAAAGACAACCAGTTAAATACACAGGAGTATGTATTAGCCCAAAACCTGCTTATTTATATAGCGTCTATGTTACTCAAAAATGCTTACATACAGTGCAGCCTTATTTTAAAATGGATTCAATTTATTTTTTCCCCTCAAAATTTGACACACAATACCCCACAATGACAAAGTGAGAACAGTTTGTTTGAAATCTTTGCAAATGTATTAACATAGAACACAAAAATATAACATGTACATAAGTATTAACAGCCTTTGCTATGACACTCAAAATTGAGCTCAGGTGCATCTTGTTTCCACTGACCATCCTCCAGATGTTTCTATAGCTTGAATGGACATCTGTGGTAAATTCAGTTGATTGGACATAATTTGGAAAGGTACACACCTGTTTACACCAGGAGGCACTGGAAAAAAAGAGGCACTGCTCATCACCTAGCCAATACCATTCCTACGGTGAAGCATGGTGTAGGCAGAATGCTGTGGGGATATTTTTCTGCAGCAGGTACTGGGAGACTCAGGGTGGAGGGAAAGATGACTGCAGCAATGTACAGAGACATCCTTGTTGATAACCTGCTCCAGAGCGATCTGGACCTCAGACAACTCTTAGCACTCAGCCAAGATTACAAAGCAGTGGCTTCGGGACAAATCTGTGAATGTCCTTGAGTAGCCCCACCAGAGACCTGACTTGAACCTGACTGAACAACTCTGGAAATATCTAAAATGGCTGTGCACCAACACTCCCCATCTAACTGATGGACCTTGAGAGATTCTGCAAAGAAGAATGGGAGAAACTTCCCCAAAACAGGTGTGCCAAGCTTATAGCATCAGAATCAAAAAGATTTGAGACTTTAAGTGCTGCCAAAGGTGTTTCAACGTTTATTAAAAGTTTATTAAAAAAAAAGTTGAATAAACATTGTCAAACTCCAAAGAGCTGTGAAAATCCACAGCTGTTTTATTAATGTTGTATTAGTGGTGGATTCTTAATCTGCTGCATTCTGAAATTCACTGTACTGGGGTGAATGATGTTATCTTGAGAGTGGTCTCTGGTTAGTGGTGTATTTCCATCTAGTGGCTGAAAAAGGAACTGCTTCACAGTTGGTAAGAGGTTTGTAACCAACTGGTAAACAGAATGTAGTTTTTTTGGAGGCTTTCTCCCAATGGACCTGAGGGGGATATCATGTTTCACCCTTCCTCCATCCAGCAACATTTTCAAAACCTTTGTTTAAGTGGCTCCATCAAATAGGGTTAACACTAAATCTAAAAAAAGAAAAGAAAAATCCAACCTGGTGCAAACATCTCTCACCTGTCTAGGTCATGTTTTCTCCAAGGAGGATATCAGCACAGAGCCTAGCAAAGTACAATAAAGAGCTGCCATCCTCAATGCCCTGAAGAGAAAGAATGTCACCTGGGCATGGAAATCCAATCCACTTTGTTGTGAAGAATGTTTATTTTTTATTCAGGGAAGTGCCCAAGCCACACCAAGGGCAGAATTGTCAGGTGGTGGTCTCAGCAAATTCCCAAAAGCTGTCCTTTAGTATGCACATGACAAAATTTTGTGGCTATTGGAGGTGGTGCGAATGCATTTCCAGTCTTTCAGGTTTGTAACAATCCACCCCTGTTGTGGAGCTTGGGTTTACATTGGATGTTGACCTTATAGGCCCAAAACAGAATGAGAATCTCCTAGTGGTGGTGGTCTACTGCAGCAAGTGGGTCAAGCTGTTCCCCCTTCATGTGAGAAAGGCACCCCAGATTGCATGCATCTTGATCAACAATATGTTCATCCAGTGGGGTAGACCTGTCTATCTGGTGTCCTATCGAGGAGCCCAGTTCACATTGCATCTGCTCCATACCACCTGTCAGCAGTTGGGAGTGTTTCAAAAAGTCACCATGGCCTTCTATCCACAAACAAATTTGACTGAGTGGTTTAACAGGACCCTCAAGACCATGAGGGTCCCTAATGTTCAGGACAAGCACCTTTGGTGGGACCAGTGGCTGGATGAATTCCGCTTTGCTATTCATATAATTTGGCAGAAAGCACTTGTTTCACTCCAGCTGAGGTGGCCTTAGAAAGGAACCTGAAGGCAAAATTTTGAGTCAGCCTCCTGACCCCAAAGAAGCAGCCTAGAAAGTCATTCAAAGGCAGAAGGAACTCTTTGTATGGGTGAATGGAGAAAGCTCTAAACAAACAGGCCAAGTACTACAACCTGTTCCGTAATATGAAGGAGTTCAACCAAAATGATTTAGTCTGAGTTAGGTCTCATCCTCTCATCGTCTCAAGATGATTCTGGATTTGCCAATAAATCAGCTGAAAAATGGAAAGGACCAGCTAGAACAGCAACTCCATCCAGTTAATTATAAAATCTATTTAATCAGTAATCCTGGTCAAATTGACACCATCCATGCTTGAGTACCTCAAGCGATACTATGGTGAGGTCGGGTCGACTCATGAGGGGCAGAGTGTGTATGGCACAAGCACTCTCTGCTGTTTATCCCTTTGCCTTTTTTGAGCCCAGTGGATTTTATATTATTTAAGATCTGTGGCTTTTGGTGGCAGCATCAGGGACAGTCAGAATTTGGCTGTTAAAGCTCTTCCAATGGACCTAAATAAATTTCAAGCTACTAACGTCCTGGACTGACATTGCATTGGTGGGAGCAAACCTTTTTCTTTAAGGATTATCGTGGGTGGGTGTGTGCCAGGGATTGTTGTATCTTTATGTTTTCATATTTAGATTAAAAAAAAATATATATGTCACACATGATCCAGTCACACTTGCACAGCTCAAATGGTAACCCCCTTTATGATTTTTGAAGCTTTAGCTAAAGGGTCCTTTAGATGAATGGATATATCGCTTGTGTTCAAGTACAATGTTTGGCCTGTGCTAAACATTTCTTCTTTTTCTGTGCCCAAATAACTCAATCCATCTGTTCAAACCACAAGTCCTGATCGCTGTGCATGTGTTCTCTGGCAAACTTTAGTTTGTTCTGCTGGTTTCCTCTTTGTACACATCCCATGAAAATCAAACATGTTCTGTCTCTTTCTGAAGGTTCATTTCATTACCTTTATCATAAACAGCTCATTGTCACCCAGTCATGTTCCATCTATTTTCAAAGCTGCCAGAGTGGTCCCAATCTTGAAAAAGCCAACTCTTGATGGTTCAAACATTAGCAATTATAGACAAGTGTCACTACTCTCCTTCCTCTCAAAAATCCTTGAACGATCTGTCTGCAATCAACTATCGCTCTTTCTCAACCAGAACAATTTACAGGATCCAAACCAATCTGGCTTCAAACCGGCACACTCAACAGACTGCTCTCATTGCGGTCATTGAGAAACTCCATGCTGCTAGATCAGCCAAACTATCCTCTCCTCGACCTTTCTGCAGCCTTTGATACAGTAGATCACAAGATCCTCCTGTCAATCCTTGGTAGCCTTGGAATCACTGGTTCTGCATTACAATGGTTTGCATCATACCTGGAAGAAAGTTCTTACCAGGTCACATGGCAGGGAGCCACATCTGCTCCAAGCAGACTATCCACCAGTGTTCCACAAGGGTCAGTCCTTGGTCCTCTTCTCTTTTCTCTCTACACTACTTCTCTTGGTAAAGTAATATCTTCTCATGGTTTTACTTACCACTGCTATGCTGACAACACTCAACTCATCCTCTCTTTCCCACCTTCTGACGCCCATGTCTCATCCTGGATCTCAGCTTGCCTCTCTGATGTCTCATCATGGATGGCAGCCCATCACCTCAAACTCAACCCCAGCAAGACCAAACTACTATTCATTCCTGGAAGCACTGGTCCTCACCCTGACCTTACCATTTCCCTTGAGAACTCACTGGTCACTCCATCTACTGAAGCACGGAGCCTTTGTGTAGTAGTGGATACCAGTTATCGTTCACAGGTCATGTTGCAAACCTGACTCGGTCCTGCACATTTCTCCTTTATAACATCAGGAGAATTCGACCTTTTCTGTCTAGAGAGGCAACTCAGGTGCTTGTTCAGTCTCTTGTCATCTCAAGACTAGACTACTGCAACTCCCCATTGGCTGGCCTTCAAACTTTGAAACTTATCCAGAATGCAGCAGCACGGCTCGTCAATGTTCCTAAATTCAGTCACGTAACTCCTCTGCTGCGTTCCATTCATTGGCTCCCTGTAGCTGCCCGCATCAGATTCAAAACCTTAATGCTGACCTACAAAGCCAAAAATGGACCAGCCCCTCCATACATGATGGCAATGGTCAAAACTCAAGCTGTACCAAGAGCCCATCGAGCTTCAAGTACAGCACGGCTTGACCCACCATCTCTCAGAATGCAAGGTAAATATGCATCCAGACTCTTTTCTGGTGGAACGAACTTCCTCTGGGAGTCCGAACAGCTGAGTCCCTCACTGTCTTCAAACGCAGACTGAAGACTCATCTGTTTCAGGAGTATTTAACTTCATAAAGACTTTTGTTTCAACATGGCCTAAACGTGCGGAATCTCTAGATTCCAGCCTTGTCTACTAGCTAAGGATGTTCTAAGTAAACAGCAAAGCACTTTTGAAGTCGCTGTGGATAAGGGCGTCTGCTAAATGCTGCAAATGTAAATGTAAATGTAAATGTTCATGCTGTACTTTGAAATCAGCTATGGCAACAGCTACCTGTAGGTCCTGTGGTGACTTTTAGGTTGTTGGAGACATTATGTCTGCTGGTCTATTATAACAATAATAATGTGCAATACCCCGTTCTACTGGACTCTATTTTCTCTTTTTCTACTTTTTCTTTATTTATATATATTGTACATTGTAATATAGTCTCTATATTATATATTCTTTATATTTATATAGTGTTTCTTTACTAAATTATCTCGTTCTACCTTGTACTGTACCTATGTTGCGGCTGGAACCTTAATTTCCCTGAGGGAACCCTCCCAAGGGATCAATAAAGTTCTATCCTATCCTATTTTTGTTTGGGCTAAACTTGCTAGGACATTCTTTTTGTCAGTTGCTTTAAATGTTCTCCAGTTGTAAATTATTTTCCAGACAGTGGAATGTATGTGACTTCTGATTTTTTTTAAATCCCTTTTTCATTTTCTCCCACAAAAAATGTTTATATTAATTACACTTTACACAAAAAAAAATAAAACATTCTATATTTGCATTTGTTTAGTTATACTACCTCCATCTCTAAGTATTGATCAAATGAAGACCAAATGTGCCCATATTTAAATATAACACAAAGTGTTTCATGATGAACTCTAATTTTTCCATGACTTTATGCATAAAACTTTTTATTGCTAATGACAATAAATAGTTTTCTCCCTTCTGTCAACAAAATTCTTCTAATTAAACATGATAATATTGCTTTAAAGATATTAAAGATAGACAGAAGACGTTAAGATAATATACATAAATTGTAATTTAACTGCACTGAACACAAAAATGGTTCTTTCTTTAATATGTTAATTATTCACTATTCAGCACTAAGAACACACATTGGTTTATGTAATAAAAATATACAAAGTATATCTTAAGGGCAGCTGCATGCTGACCTGAATAAAGTTGGATGTTGCAGGGTTCGGTTGCCAAGTGTTGAACACAGGCTCCTCCTCCTCCGGGACAATGTCAAAGAACCCCCTAGGAGCATCCTTAAACTATCATCCTTGTTCTTGAGTTCCATATCAATGCCAGTGCATGATGCAATCGAGCAACGTTTTCTTGTCTTCTCTCTCTCCATCTGCTCTCGCTTCAAATGCCTCAGATGTTGCTGCTCTCGCAACACATTCTCCTGAGAGAGAGAGAGAGAGAGAGAGAGAAAGAGAGAGAGAGAGAGAGAGAGAGTAGAACCATTAAAACCATTTGTTTTTTGAGTTTTACACACCACTATAAAGCTAATTGAGTGAACAACAAGGGATCATGATGATTACTTACGAATAAAAAATAAAAAAAAAATCTCTTCAAACTGTGCAGCTGTAAAGTAAACATTAATAGACTGACTAAAGTGATTTTTGATTTTGATTATTTATAAACATGGACTAAAGTATATTAGTACTAACTGGTGAGATATATTCTGTAATTATTAGTATTAACATTAGACTAGTGTGTGTTTTTTAACCTGTGCAGCTCGTAGAAAGCACTGTTGGAAGCTGTGGAATGTAGCGCATGCTTCCTCCAGTTTAAAGGATCCATCATCATCTTCACAGAAGAACTCCAGCAGGGAGTGCTGTGCTTTAAACATGGAGTCCACATCCAACTGCAATTTGGATAACTTCTGTTCTGTAGCCTACACACACACACACACACACCAAATTAGAGTCCAAATTTTTATATTAATCATATTGTAATATCATTCCTTATATTTCCAATTAATTCTAATGAAATTAGAATGAACACTCTGGTGCATTTAAAATATATTGTAGGACTATTATAATACAAATATTGCAAAATCTAGTAAAAACTGTTTGTGTTACCTGTAGGAAAGGTGTGAGCTGTGTGTACAGATCAGATATAGTTCTCACTCTCTCCTGAAGGGTAGCAATCCTGCACTGCAGCTGGCTAAACTCCTCCTGTACCACCTCGACTGATAGCCTAAAACCCACATACATCTTCAAATTAATACACGTGTTCAAAATGTACACTCACAATAATCCAAACAAATACACACAAAACACACACCTGGCAGCTGATCCCACGTGACTGAGTTTGAGGTGGTAGGAGAGGATTGAAGGATCTTTCTTTACTGCTTCCTACATGCACACACACACACACACACACACACACACACACACACACACACACACACACACACACACACAGACATGACTATAGTCTATTTGCCTCTCAAATACTTTCATTCGGTGATAGTTTTTATGCTAATTATGCTATTGGTTGGCCAAGATTTACATGTGAAATGTATTTGTTCAATACAGCAAACTGCAATAAAATGAATTTCATTTCACTTGTGATAATTCACAGATACAAGCTAGTGTGACATTTTATGAGCATGCTGTTTCCTTTTTCTGCTCTGTAAGACGTCTCTATACCTAAATTTGCTATTTCTCTTAAAGTACACACACCAAACACACCAAATATTTTGGCTACATTTGCACAGCAATTAGAATTGGCCCATATCTGATCTTTGAAATGGGACACAGATGTGACACAGATGTGTTCCGTGTGTGGCAGCCCAGATAGCAAGAGTATAGTGGACTGCTGATGGCAAAGTTGGTGGTTATTTCTTGGCAGTATATTGCTAAGCATTTTTGGAGCAGTCCACCAGTGTATTAAAAAAGTGTTAAAGAAAATGCAATTTTTTTTGCTCATTTTCCACTCCCATTGAGTCCCATTTACTAATTTACCTTTCTTACATTGTCTGTTGTAAAATATTTTAGTCAATCATCTTCATCCAGCACCTAGTCAGATATAGTCATTATTTTTTCCTCACAGTTGTTTATAATATTTGTCTTACTTTATTTTCTAACATAAACGTCTTTAAAAACGTTTAGAATCAATTAAAGTAATTTGGATTTTGTATGTAGGACAATATTCCAATCATCCAAGTGTTGACCAACAGTAATAAACAGACAGTGGGTTGCCAAACTTATCAAGTCAGCAGGCCAAGATCTTCTTGCTCTCTGGCAGTGTGAATGGCAAAAAAACATTATGCATGCATATCAGTTTGGGAACAGTTCAGCTGAATGTATACAGCTTATGTATATAGGTCACATTAGAAATGAAGTATGTTATCCTTTAAATCATTCCAAATAACAGTGCAGCTTTCTACCTAATGGATTGCTTTCCCAAACATGGATTAAGCCTAAACTAAATTTGAATTTCAATGAAGAATCATCATCCAGAATGCTCTGGGGACCAAGACAAGGCTTAATCCCTGTCTGGGAAACCATTCCAATATTCTTAACCCTTCCTCATAGCTGAGCTTAATTATTCAGAATTTATAATAATTACTTGATATAGCACGGCCTCATTCCTAACCATTCCTAATGATAAGACATCATTCCCTAATATTTCCAATTACCAAATATTCCTAATCACTCCCAGTGGCAGCATTACTTCAGCTTTAAAAGATAATGTGATAATGTTGGCCAGACAAATTATTCATTCATTTGACTCGCTGTAGTCAAAAGGTGCTTTCTAAGAAATCAAATCAAATGAGTAACTTATGGAAGTTACTTATTAAAGATGCTTAAGGAGCTGTGTAGCAAACATTTCATTTTCATGACTCCTCACAATTCAAACTTTACCAGGTTTGTAGATAATTACAGAGCTGTTACTTGTGCTCATTTCGCAGTGCATGGTACCTACACTACTTTACTACTTTACCTGGTTTGTTTTCATCTGGAATACAGCTGGTCATGTCATAATCAATGGGTTGTATAGATTTACAGATTCTAAAACATTACCTGACATAATCTTTACAGGTTTTGGGGCTTACAAATGGTAATATGTTTAAATCAACCCTATTAACAGAATTATATAAAGAGTAAATAAATTGTTTCACTGGAATTTGTTAAAGTTAGTGCTGTTTATACATTTTAGCTCATAACAGACAAGTAACATATACTTGCTCTATGTCAATATTTAGACAATGCTTTATTTAAAGGCTTAAACTGGCACTGTGTTTTATTGTGGCTTGAGCAAGGTAGCCAATGTCCACTCAACGTCCACTCAGACAATGCGAGCAGTATATGAAAAAATTTAAACATGTTAATGTGAGCCTGTCAGGAGCTTGTTATGGGAATCTTAGGAAAATAGTGGTGTTATACAGGCAGCTTCACAATACAACACAGCGACCTAAACAGGATGTACTATATCACAGTAGTGGGGCTGGATGTCTGCATCTCTCTGGATCAGCAGTTTGCACATCATGCTCACTTGGAACCATGAGTATGCAGGTACAAATATAGCACCCACAATACCAAATATGTCTAATGGAAAAACAAAAAAAGCCAAGTAGAGACATTTTAGTTAGTCAGCATATTCAGCACAGACTAAAATACAATAAACACTGTTAAATAGACAACAGTACAGTTTTATTACATATTACCTTATGAGCAGAGTTTTTCCAGCTTTGCTTAGTCATATGCACTTCTGTCAACAGGAGAGCTCCTCCAAACACAGTCCAGTGTGGGACACCACATGATAACCATGTATTGATAAGTGATAGTGTAATGATCACATGTATTGATTGAGCATACCATGGCTACAAAGTGCAGGAGGTTCATGCCAGGACAGTTAGCTTTAGTGTCAGCTAAATTCAGCAGGGAGGAGATCCGGAAGCCTGCTGCATTTCCAGCAAACCCACCCTACAAACCCACACACACACACACACACAAGTAGAAGTGAATGAGTGAGGCTGCGTGTAAGTGTTTGTGTATGTTAATGGAAGAGTGAAGTCACTCACAGCATTCATGTAGTTTCCAGCTTTCAGCACCAAACGCAGAATAAAGTGGAGCTGAACACACTCCATCAGCTCTGAGAGAGAGGGAGAGCAATTTAATTTTATTTCATTCATCTTGCCCCATTAAATATACCCGGGAAAGGGTGCCAACATCAACCATATGAAGACTATCAAAAACTAAATGAATAAGAATTACCATATCCTCAGGTTAAATTTTTACATAACTTGTTACTGTTTAAGTTCCAAGCTCAGTTGTGGCAATGTCTATGTCTGAAATGGCTATTTGTATATATATATATATATACACACACACACCTATTATACATATATACACCTTCACTGGATAATACATAAGCCCAAAGGTTTGTCCTCATTTGCTCCATAAACAACCTCTACTCTTCTGAAAAGACTTAAATAATATTGAAGGAACATTAGGTGCAGGATTTGATTGCATTCAGCCTGAGAGTGTGCGCTTCAGTGAGGTAATGCTGGATAAGTACTTCTGCTGCTCCAGCTCATCCCAAGTATTGGATGGCAGAGAACGCAATTCCACTGCTCTATAGTCTAATAATGTAACTGAGCACTTGTGTCAGCAATTGAGTGCCTTAATATACCTGACAAAGAAGCAAAGTGGACATTTATGGTACATTTATTTCTGTACACACCTTTAGCTGCAGTGACTAGGCAACGAGCAGATGTAGACACAGAGGTCACAGCAGAGTCGAAGTCCTCCTGCAGAATCATAGCTTCTAAACGCAGTCTGAAACTTGAGTGTGTTAGAGAATATGGCAGCAAAAGAAAAGAGCAAGGTGAGAGAGTGAGTGCTCTATATGGGAAGAAACTGACTATAGAATATTCTCAACACATGACAGTGAAACCCATACCAGACAGTACAGTGTTGTACAGTGTGTCAACAGCAACAGGTGTGTACGTGTCTGGAATGAAAGAGATTGAAAAATATGTTGCAATACCTTGGAATTTCCACTAGATGGACTAAGAAGAGACTGGCTTCATCCAGCTGACTGCGCTCACCTTTGAATGCCCTCAGCAGCTGCTCCTATAGACACAACCAGTGTCAGTATTGCACACACATGCACACAAACACTTAAAATATAATGTACACATACCTCTTCAGAATCAGGTAGTAGTTTGTTGAGTTTGTTGAGTTTCTCGCTGCCATAAAACTGGCCACACATGTTTGTTATATCATTAATGATCACCCTCTGAGTACTGTGGGATTCAGAAACAACACAATATATATATATATATATATATATATATATATATATATATATATATATATATATATATATATAATTTGCAATATATATTATCTATCTAATATATATCTCCTCTCAGGAAGCAGCCAGCACAAACCTCTTAAAATGATGCAGAAAAATGCCAACTTTAAGACTGCGGTCCCTGTCCAGAATAGAAATCTGAGAGACAGAGAGAAACAGAGAGGTCACTCACTTGATGACTGCAATCAATTGGGTTTGAGCAAGAAAATACATACAGTCAGACCAGAGCAGACAGTCTGCCTCACCTTGTCTAGCATGTTCCGTTGGGGCATCTTTATATGCTTCTCGTGGCCATGCTGACTTCTAACCCTGGCCTCTTTGACCTGATGATGCTGCCGCTGTCCAAAGAGTTTGTCCAATGATGTAAAGTCAATTAAAAACTCATCTGTTTTGGTCCAGATGCTGTGTCGGCCCTCCACTCGTTCCCGGGGAATACGCTCCCAGAACACACTCCGCAGTCGACCAAAACCAGACACTGAACAGGAACTAGAACTCAGCCTATTTGGGGGTGGTTGTGGTAGTGGTGGCGGAGGTGGTGGAATGACAACTGAAACCAGTGGAATAGATTCCATCATGACAGTTGTGAATTTGTGCTGCTGCTGCTGATGATGATGATAATGATGATAAAGTTGATAACGATGATGATGATGATGATTGATGATGATTAAGGCCCCATGAGGATGATGCTCTGAGGAATTTCCTTATTTGGTATTGGCTTTTTGAAACTGTCTGAAAACAAAAATGTCAAATAACATCAGAAAATATATACCAAAAAATATATATATATAATTCAGTCTGATCAATCCGTAACTTCACCTCAACTGATGATAAAATCTGTCATTTGAACAAGACTGTGCTCTGTTTCCCAAAATATTTCTACCCACTCATGTTCTTTTTAGAATTAAATCATACTCTAATGGTAATCTGAATAACAGATGTTTTATTACAATGTTGCCATTTTTAATATCTTTCATATCTAGTACAAAAAAATATCTCAGTATATTGATATTTATGATATATTGCCCAGCCATACTGCCCAGACATGACGCAAACTCTGTCTCTACATGGATCTGGCATATACCCCTACAAATAGCACTGGAGTTCTGAGGCTAATGTAACTGACAAGTAATTGAATCATTTAGTCATGTTAAAAAAGGACACGCCATGAAAACCTTTGCCTTTTTTTTAAACATATGGACATTTCATATTCATTGAAACAATATACAATTGAATCCAATGTTGATTTGTGGGCACTGTTACAAAAGACATGTTTGCAGTATGGAGGTGAGAATATTGTGGTTTGGGGTTGACTTGCAGCAGCAGGGCCTGGAAGGATCTACAAAGAAACCACTGTGAAATCTGCGAAACCACTACCAAACAGGTCCTGCTATATGATGTTGGAGGTAGCATAACATTAATGTTGGCAACTGCAGACTCTTTAATTTCTGTCACCTTTGAACCTGCTCACATCTATGAAGAGAATGGGGGGATCCTTTCTACAGCCCTGTCCCAATATCTTTGTGTAACAGTCTTTTGGAGGCTACCTAATGGGCTGCAGGTACCACCTCATGCTACTAGTAGTGACAAGGACACTAGACAAACACAAAGCTAGAGAAGAATCAATCAGGAAGGGAAAGAGGAGATTGTTGACTGTGGTCATCACCTGCAAAACCCTTCTGTTTTTTAGTGCTGTCAAAGTTTATCAAAGCAGGTAAACTTGGTTCATACTGATATCCCTGTAGTTTAAAGGACTTTATGAACTACTGGAATAATTATGTGCTCCCTTAATTTTTTTTGAGCAGTGTACAATTACAGAGCTGGAAAGTCATTCATTTAAGTCATTTATTTTGGCTTTATGTTGTCAAAGCCATTTAAACGGTCTATCATACGCAGGTCCATCCCCAGTTCAATTCCCCTGATGACCCATCCATTACATAACAGCCCTTGCATGCTCAGGATAGGTAGGCCAGCCATGGTCATGATAGTCATGGTCAGACAGCTTGGTCATAATGCTCATCTAGCTAAATCAGTTTGAGCTGCCCAGACATTAAGTAACATTAAGTATTTTAGACTCTGTCCCGCATAAGAACTCAATATATAAGAATGTGAGATAAAAGAACTATGTGTAAACACAAGGGTAATCTATATAGAGACTTAAATTGTCTTATCACTCACTATCAGCTACTTTGAATGGGGATTCAATACTTTCTTAACCAATCAGTTCAGAGTCTCAGAAAACCATCTACCATCTACCATCTACCCATTAGAATACACATACAAACAGAGACTACACAGTGAGTAGAATAGTGCAGCAACAGTAGCAGCACATTAATCATTGAGTTAAGAGAAACAGTGTGTGGTTTTGAAATCTGTGAAACTGTGTGGGAGTAATGTTGTGTAATGTTTAGCAAACACTGAGAGGATCAGTGTAATTTGCATGAATTTTCACTAAAATCCTGGAGGGTCTGACAGTAGTGCACTAAACTAGCCTTCACCAACATGATTTGTCTTTAAATAGGATTTTTTTTTTCTAGAGATGCTGAACCACAGTACAAGAAGGACAAGGCATCCACACCTTGTTCTCCTTGTTTTTTGTGATAGATTCACTTCAGATCAAATCTGCTCAATTCTGGTTTATCGATCCATCAAAAAAAAAAAAAAAAACTAAAAAAATAATAAAGATACATAACAGTCCAATTGTTACAAATAACATAATTGTTTTCAGCTCAAAACATTCATCAAAACATGGTTAAATTAATTCAAATATCTAAAGTCTGTTAATATTTACATCTCAAATAGAGAAATATTTGATTAGCCTAGGATCTCCTAAAAATAAGAATATCTGGCATGTGTGACTGTCTCCTATAAATACAAATTATATAACAATATACAAATAATCGCAGTCATCTACCTGCTACACGGAGCCCACTCGCACATAGATAAGGGGAACGGCACAGTGAGGATCCTGTTTCTGGATTTCTCAAGTGCTTTCAACACCATCCAGCCCCTTATGCTCCAGGACAAACTGAATGGGATGATTTATTATTATTATTATTATTATTAGTAGTAGTAGTAGTAGTATTAGTAGTAGTATTAGTAGTAGTAGTAGTAATAGAAGTATTATTGTTATGATTATGTCTCTGTGACTACCTCTTTTCTACAAAATTAAACAATTACGAAAACGTCCTCTAAGAGTGGTTATTCCATCATTTTTGCCAGGCATTGCGCGCGCGCGCGTGCGTGCGTGCGTGTGTGTGTGTGTGTGTGAATGCAGTTTAATCGTAATGAAATGCTGTGAAAATCCTAAACTGCAGTTTGTAGTGATTTACAGGACAGCTGTGATCAGAGCGCGGAGACTCACCTTCCTGATCCTACTTTTATCCCCAAATTACTCCTGACCACTGCCGCCTCGCGCTGTCACTGTGGAGTACACTGAGCTCTCTCTCTCTCTCTCTCTCTCGAGCTCTCTCTCTCTCCTTATCTAACACAACTCTCTCTCTCTCTCTCTCTCTCTCTCTCTCTCTCTCTCTCTCTCTCTCTCTCTCTCTCTCTCTCTCTTATCTAACACAACTTAATGTTTTGGAGAGAGAGAGAGAGAGAGAGAGAGAGAAAGAAGAAAAAATGTGTCAATGTGTTATTGAGAGAGAGAGAGAGAGACTCTACAAAACATTGTGTTAATGTATAATAATGTATAATAATAATAATAATATGTGTGAGTATGTGTAAGTGTGAATGTGTGTGTGTGTGTGTGTGTGTGTGTGTGTGTGTGTGTGTGTGTGTGTGAGAGAGAGAGAGAGAGAGAGAGAGAGACAGAGAGAGAGAGATCATTTCCTTGATTAAATTCCTCAAGTCAGTAGTGACAGGATATTGAAAATTAGCAACCCATTAATACATCACTCTGATTGGTTCGGTTGTCAGAAAGAATCGGTTCACTTTGCATATTCAACATTTCTTTTTTATATACAATGAAAATGTGTACAAAGTGCAGTAAAATATAACATGTTTAATAAAAGGTGAAGTGTTTGGACCTCAGAATATGTTACTTAGTGTCAGGATTGGGTGAACAGAACAGGTGACTTGTGCGGAAATAAACACAGGGATTGAAGATTTAATAAACATGAAGCACAAGACAAACCGAATACACTGACCAATGAAAGATACAAGACTGACTGAAACTAAAACAGGACATAGACTAACAAAAGCAAATGCAAACAGAACAACAGGATAACAGTAACTATAACATTGGAATACAACATTGGACTGACAAAGACAGGATGGGACAGGTCTTAAATACTGCAGCTGGGACAAACTAAGGAGGGGGCAGGTAAACAGATTAGACACAGGTGGTAATGTGAGAAAGGAGGGAGGAGACTATGACAAAACAAACACAAACCATGTGCTAAGGAGCACATGGGGCAACTGACAGGGGAGACAGGACTGACAAGAGACAGACATGACAGTTGGCCCCCCTCCTGACACGCAACTCTGGGGCATGTAAAACAAGACTCCCCAGAGTTGATGGGAGGAGAGGCACCTGAAAATCAATCAATCAAATCAAATTTTATTTATATAGCGGTTTTTACAACAAGAAGTTGTCACAAAGCAGCTTTACAAAGATCCGGGTCCAAGCCTCAAATGAGCAGCCAGAAGGATGAAAGAACAGGACTAATGTGGTCAAATTTCCGAGTTCCGGTGAGAGCTCTCGCAGCAGCGTTTTGTACAGATTGGAGCCTCTGTAGGGATTTCCCTGAGCTACCAGCTAGAAGGGCATTACAATAATGTTGGGTATCATTCGCATAGCAGTGAAAGTCAATGTCATGTTTACGGATGACATCACCCAGCAGTAATAAGTAAAGGGAGAACAGTAGTGGACCTAGGACAGACCCCTGTGGAATGCTATATTTTACTGTGGTGAGATAGGAGTGAGTATTGTTTATGCTTACACACTGGAGGCGGTCAGTCAGGTATGACTGAAACCAATTTAGGACTGATCCTTTAATTCCTTTAAGTGATTCTCAAGTCTATGAAGCAAAATGGAATGATCAATGGTATCGAATGCAGCACTAAGATCCAATAGTACTAGTATAGCAGTACAGTTTCTATCACGGGAGAGTAGGAGGTAATTTGTAACTTTTACCAGGGCTGTTTCGGTGCTATGGTTAGGTTTAAATCCAGATTGGAGAGCCTCATTTAAGTTGTTAAGGTAGAGGTAGGTGCACAGTTGGTCAGACACTACTTTTTCTAAGATCTTAGCTAAGAACGGAAGGCTTGCTATCAGTCTGTAGATTGTAAGTTTGTGAGGGTCAAGATTAGGCTTTTTCAATATGGGATTAATAATTGCATATTTGAGAGATTTAGGAATATATCCTAGACTAATGGAAGAGTTCACTATATTAAGTAAAGATTTGATAGCGGTTGGAGCAACCTGTTAAATAATCGTGTGGGTACTGGATCTAGTGCACACGAGGATGAGTTTGAGGAGCTAATTAAACTAAGGAGGTCTTTTTCATTAACAGGGTTAAAATGTTGTAACTTCGACTCAGTACCAACACCAGTACTGCTCTCAAATGAGTGAGGAGGTGAGGTTAGAGCCAGATTATGAATCTTTTGTCAAATTCTTTCTATTTTAATGTTAAAGAATGTCATAAAGTCATTACTGGAGTTGTCAGGAGGAATTATTGAGCCCGTATTGTGGCTGCTGGTGATTTTTGAAAAGGCAATAAACAGGTATCTAGGATTGTCCTTATTTTTATCTATTAGAGATGAAATATATAATGATTTTGCTTTAACTAAGGCACGTTTATAATCTGTGATAGTATGTTTCCAGGCATCTCTAAAAAAATTTTATTTTGTTTCCCGCCATTTGCGTTCATAGCTGCGTGCAATCTGTTTGGTCATTGTACCATGAAGCTAATGTTTTCTCTTTAATTAGTTTGGTTCTGATCGGAGCTATATAATCCAGATTTGAGCGCAGTACTGAGTTTAGAGTATTTATTGTATAGTCGAGGTCACTATATGTAGGGGACAGAGACAGTGGATAGGTCGGGGAGAGAATTAATGATTTCATTAGCTGTTGAGGTAGGTTTGGTGCGTCTACTAAAGGAACGAGGTGAGTGATGTATGTTGTGGTGTAAGATTAAGTCGAACATAACTACATGGTGGTCTGAAATGGAGTCATTCTGTGAGATACAGGTCACATTATCTGTGTCAGTACCCAGGGTTAAAACTAGATCTAGGGTGTGGTTGAATCGATGGGTAGGTCAGGTGATAATTTGTTTCAATCCAAAGTCATCCAAAATGGACAGAAAGGCTATTTTAAGTGGATCTTGGGCCTTTTCAAAGTGGATATTAAAGTATCAAAAATCACAGCTTTGTCAGTAGAAAGAGCTACTTGAACTAAGAAGTCTGGAAATTCAGTAAGAAAGTCTGAATACGGACCAGGAGGACGGTAGATAGTGATGAGCTGAAACGCATGTTGCCTTTTTGAGACAGGAGCTGCTTCATATCCTGAGTTTTGAGTAATAGCTAAGGCGGAGTCATATATTGTGGCTACACCACCTCCACGACCAGATCTGCATGGGTGACTGAAGTGACTGAAGGAGGGAGGACAAGATTCATTCAGATTCATTCAAATCAAATGGACAAGACAGACACGACTAGATACTGACAGGCAAATTCAGAACTTGGACTGAGGGGAAAAATGGTGACAAGACAGAAGATATATTTGGCAAAAGACTGGAAGACACTCAACAAACTGGACTGGACTGGGGAACAGGCTGGAGAAACATTAAACAGGACAGGAGAAGGGACAGAGGACCGGACTTGGTGAACATTAGACACAGGAGATGAAAACGGAGACTGAACAGAAGACTGGCCCAAGGGATTAGGAGACATGACCGTGGACTGAGCAGGGGACAAAACAGGAGACTAGGAAACACTTGACATAAAAGATGGGACTGAGGACCAGACTGGAAACACACAAGATGAGACAGGAAATTGAACTTGAGGAACGGATGATAGGAGAAACAGACATGACTGGGGACTGAACAGATGACTGGGGGACGTGACTGGACAGGAGACACAAAAGATGGGACCAGAGACTGGACAGGTGACTGGATATGGGGCATTTGGGGAACATGAGACATGACAGGAGACAAAGACGAGACTGGAGACAGGGCATGTGACCGGCGAATATGAACATTAGGAATATGTGATGGGTTAGGAAATGGAACCAAGATAAAAACAAGGAACGGGACTGACACAAACACAGTGACAGGAAAAGGGATGACAAAACCAGACATGGGAATGGGAACAGGAACAGATATAGGACAGACCTAAACTGAGACACGGGTGTGGACATGGGTACATGCATGAATACAGGATGAGACTGAGATGTGGAAACAGGTATGGGCCCAGATCCGGCTAAAGTCTCAATTTTCCATGGAGCCAGATTGGGCACAATTCTACAGGCAGGAACAGGGGCGGTTGACTCCACCTCCTCAACTGAAACAGGGGCAGTGGACTTCATCTTCTCAACTGAAACAGGGGTGGTGGACACTGCCTTTTCTCACCTGAAACGGGTGGTGGACACTACCTCCTGGAGAGGAACAGGCACAGTAGACTTCACCCTCCAAACAGGATTGCAAGGGGTTGATTCCGCCCTCCAAACAGGATTGAGCAGCTGACTCCGCCCTCCACACAGGATTGTGAGTTGCTGACTCTGACCTCTAGAGGCCTTTCTCCTTGCCTTTCTAGAGACATCCAGTCTCCTAGCAACCCCTGTTGCTAAGCAGGCTCACAAAGCCAAGTCTTAGCCCCTCCCCATCCCGTCCAGATGACTAGGGGTGCAGAGGTAAACGCAGGCGTTGAAGATTTAATAAACGTGAAGACAAACTTCACAAACAAGACAAACTGGGACAAACTAATGAGGGGGCAGGTAAACAGGTTAGACTTGGACAAAACAAACACAAACCATGTGTTAAGGAGCACATGGGGGGAACTGACAAGAGACAGACATGACACTTAGTGCTAGTTCTTGTAATTAGAAGTAATTCTGGATATTAATATTGTTAGAGCTTCATTGTGGATATTGTGCGGCTAGATATCTAGACAATTACTGATTGTGTGTGAGACAGGGACAGTGAATAGGGTAGTTGGTTCAGTGTTAGGAAGGGAGTATGTAGTTTCTGAGTTCCTCTGTGTGTGTGTGTGTGTGTGTGTGTGTGTGTGTGTGTGTGTGTGTGTGTGTGTGTGTGTTTGAGTGTTTGGGTATTTGAAGGGCGTCAACTACAACATGGGAAACAGAGGAGGGAAATGTACTGAGTGTTTGTATATGTGGCTTGGGGTGTGTGTTCAGAGCTTTGGATCATTTTGCCTCATAGCTTGTTTAAGGTCTATCCATGATATTGAACATCAGGACTTGTGAGGGGTATTCCAAAAGCCTCAGTTCATGGTGGATTTTGGGGTTTATTTTAAATCATTATCCTGTAGTAAATGACATTCTCTTCTCCCCTTCACCCTTTCAAGAGAGGGTTTAACATTTGTATCTATTATTTGCTTTCACCTCTGCAGTAATACAATCCAAGAACATAATATCCAATCCAATGCATCACAGTTAACAAGCTGTTCTTTTCCTAAAGTGTCAGGTATGCATATTTTGTTCATTGTTGTACTCTTTTCACTTTTGACATTGGTCCACATTTTTACATTCCTCATTTCACCTTGTCACGTGTGTACCTGGAATACATCATAGAATAATTTCTGGACAACTTTAAGGGAATATGCAATATGCAATCCTACTGTAATAAGCACAATGTGAGGGTAAAGGATGTCCATCATTGTAGACATTGAAACATTGTAGAGACCAGTCCGTGACCATATGTTTAAGAGGACCAGTGAACCCAACCCATGCCATGAGACTGTGATTGTGTACTCTGACTTATCAGAACATGTTGCCAGTTCCCTGGGAATTACCGACCTCGTGAGTGCAGGTGAGGCGCTGTGGCCAGTGTCATGGTGTTGACATATGGGATATGCCTGTGGGGACTTTTGCATTAATTTCAGGCAGAGAGACTCTGTTCTTGTCATGGATGTTTCTATACTCTTACTCTTAATTCTATATTCTCTTGTTTATGAACAAGAGTACATTGCAATAATCTAACCTTGAGGTGATAAAAGCATGCAGTAATTTTTCAGCATTGTGCAAGGATAGGGCATTTCTTAATATTACAAAGATGAAGAAAAGCTTTTGTAGTAATATTGCGTATGTGTTGGTCAAGTGATGAATCTGAATCAATTATGACTCCAAACTTTTTTTGCTGCTGAACCAGGTACAACAGAGAAATTAGCTGGATGTAACATTAAGTCTGATTATTATTTTCTTGTCATTTTAGCACCCAAAAGAAGGACATCTGTTTTGTCACTATTTAGAAGTAGTAAAAAAAAGACTGTTGGTCTAAAAATGTTAATTAATGACAGTTGAATGAATTTTAAAAAGTGAAGGTGGTACAATGTATCTGATATCAAAAATATTTTGGTAAATTGTACAGAATCCACCTCCTCTGCCTCCCATTCCATTTCATTCACTCAGCTCAGTTTACATTACATTTTGTTGTTGTTGTAATTGTAAATAAGTAAACAAATCCTGGTACTAAAATGTGTACACAGTTCAGTTTTGTATTGAGATAGCAAACACGTTTTCAGTTCAAACACATTAACATGTTCAGTTCAGTAAGTAAACAGTAATTATGTTTTATAATGTATAGAAGTGTTTCTCTGTAGAGGATGAGACTTATTTACATTTACTACATCAATACATGAAGTCTGACCAGAGCAAACTTTTGCAACGTTAACATAGTTTCTGATTGTGATTTGTGCTGCTGTTGCGCCACCCTGTGGGATAAACGTGCACTGCATATTTTGCTGGTGACCAGAGGATCACATTAATCGAATCTGTCAGAACAGTTCTGTCAATCTGTGTGAGGAAGGTTCTTATTTCAAGGAAGAAATGGCATATATTTGCTTTTGATATCGGTGGGGACTTATGAATTCTATGAAAAGTAGATGGAGTAGTAGATCTAGTAGACATCCACAAAACCAACGAAGTAACAAAGAAAAAAAATCTCTCTGAATATAGATACTGTTGCCACTTTCAATCGAAGAAGCAGTCAATCAATCAATGAACCAATCAATGAACCAATCAATGAACCAATCAATGAACCAATCAATCAATCAATCAATCAAAGTTCATTTATATAGCGCTGTTTTCATGAAAGGAGTTGTCACAACTTTACAGAAATCTGGGTTCAAGCCTCAATTGAGCAAACCAGTGGGCAACAGTGGCAAGGAAATACTCCCTCAGACTAGGAGGAAGAAACCTTGAGAGGAACCAAGGCTCAAAGGGGAACCTATTCTCCTCTGGTTGACGACAAATAGCACTGACATAAAGGACAAAGAGGTGTAAATAAATAAAGAAATATATCTAAATCTACATATATCTATGGGCAAAAATGGGTTATAGGAGAATGTGAGTGTGAGTAGGATACAAGCTCAATGTTAATATGGAAGTTCATGCAGGTTAAACATTCAGGAGCTGGAAGTGGAGTCTCTAATGTGGGGATAAGGCATAATGAGTGGGCCTGAACTAACATCAGCCAGGCAGCAGGGGTAGCTCTGGACATAGGGGAGAGAGAAATAGAACTAAGTAATCATAGATAACACTACGTTTTTAAGAATATTTGCGATACATTCAGTGCTGAATATAGATTTCAATTAGCTTATGGAATTGTGAGAACTATCAGAATTATCTATAACTTTCTGGGACTGTATAGAATTGTATGTAGATGTTTAAATACAGTTATCTGAAACTAACCATTCCTTCATCTATTGCCCCAGTACCACACTGGCCTGAACTTCCTGTACCAACTCCTCCAGACAGAGCTCAACCACCTTCAGGAAAAAGCAGACAGAGGAAGAGGTTGAAGATAAGACTTAATAAGACAATGCAACTGCAGTGTTTTTTTTCTAATTCTAGCAATTATTGGTAAGCCTGCATCTTGTAAGCAAATTGTACACAATGGGTTGTATGGTTTAAGAAGTTCTTTAAGATATTTTGGGGCTAAGCCATTAAGCAACTTGTAAGTTAGAAGCGGTATTTTATAGTCGATGTGGAATTTAATAAATAGCCAATGAAGGGATGAGAGAACAGTACTAATGTGATCAACTTTCCTAGCCCTTGTGAGAACTCTAGCAGCTGCACTTTGGACTAATTAGAGCTTCTGCAATGATTTTCCTGAACTACCAGCCAGAAGGGCATTGCAATAATGCAGCCTTTTACTTTTACTTTACCCAGCAGCAACAAGTAAAGAGAGAGCAATAATGGACCCAGGCTGGATTCCTGAGGAACATCATATTTCACTATGAGTTTTCACTATGAGTTTAAAGACTTTAACTAACTTTACTTCAGCCATAGTGCAAATGAAACAGGTCTCATACATCAAGGTTAATACACAGAACACTGCATAACCTCATGCTGTTGTCCACACAGCCAAGGTAACAATACCAGAAAAAATGTAATCTTTCTCAATGTCTCAATATAACTACAAGTTTAATTGAGCTCGTTTCAGCCAGTTTTAAATCATTAAACAGTGAGTTTACATCTAATCACATCATCATTACTTCAGCTATAGTGCAATCACAGGACAATTACATCATGTCATCATTCAGCTACACCTATGACCATGTCTCTTTATCCCTATCTGAGTTACAGCGTATTTGTGTTGCAAGTTCCTCACAGTAGTAAAACAGATACACAAAAAAATACACAGGAGAAGAAAATAAAAATAAGGAACATATATGTAATATATGTAGACTACATACTCATTAACTTACACTATGCATACATTATACATGCATTATTGCACTGAGATATACATTATTAAACTACAGAAGTACTGTATATAGAAACTAAAAAATGAATTTTTTCATTATATTTACATGTGCACTGGATATAGAATTAAATGTAGCTGTAGTGGAAGAATGTAGTGGGATACTACAGCCTTTGGTGGGTGCAGTGGAAGAAAGGTGAGTGTAGTGTAACTGAGCAGCTAGTTGCTGCTCCAGTAGTGAGTAAAGTGCAGATGCAGAAAGAGTTTATGTGGTGTTAAGGTGTGACGGTGTGATGAAAACAGATTTCAGTTAGTTCAAAATGCTGTACTATGTATAAATAATTGACCAGAGGAGGATGGGTCCCTCTCTAGTTCCTCACAATGTTTCTTCCTCCAGCTCTGAGGGAGTTTTCCTTGCCACTGTCACCCTTGGGTTGCTCACCAGGTGGTTTATGTCATTATCCTTTGTTCATGTGTTGTTCATCTTTTCTTTTTTTTGTAAAGCTACTCTGTGACATCAATTGTACAGTTGTACAAATAAATTTTGATCTGATTTGATTTTATGAGGCAGGTGAGATGAGTTGTTACTGGCTGTGGACTGGTACCAGCTGGTAGCAGAACCAGCTGCTTCTTGTCCTCATGCTTCTGTACCTCCTTTTAACAGTCCTTTTAATTCTCATGGTCTTCCTCAGACAGCAGCTGGTGTATAACTCCAAAAGGTTTGGAAGCTAAACCCCGGTGATGTGCTGGGCGGGGTGCACCTCCCTCTGCAGAGTTTTATTCCTGGTGCAGTTCCTGTACCAGGTGGTGAAGCAGCCTGTAAGGATTCTCTCCAAAGTGCAGGCATAGAACATCACTATCATGGGCTCCAGTTATTTATGCAAGTGATGATGGCTATTTAGAAGCATGCTGGCATGTTTGAAGCATGCTGGCAAGACTTAGAGGGAGAGAGAGGGGGGGACGAGACAGATACGTGACACCTGCCAATAAAGGCTTAAATGGATGATATAACAACATTGGCTAGTGCTCTCCCATGTACCTGGTGGCTACAGAAAAAATTAAATGAAAATCTTAGGATTGCAATGATGAAGAATAAATTCAGTCTAGGAAGTCTAGAGGATGCAATACCTTCTATGTTGGAGAAACCTGTTAAAAATGTAGGTAGGTGGTATAGTAAAGAATGATAAAAATCAGGTTAGGGTTGACAAAGGAAGCGGTTCCAGATCTATTGATAAGTCTTTTTTGTCTGGTATGTTGAGATTGTGGTGTCTGCAGTTTGGTTTGCTTCCTTGTATAAGGTGGCCAATGATTATTTATGAAGTTTCGATTACTCAGAAGTTATAAAGGATCATCAAATGCTATAAGGATTATATTAGTATATTAGTATATTAGTAGTATGGCATGTGGTACCACTGACAAGCTTAGTTGAGGAATTTAAATGTTCAAAAACAGATCGAGAAATATTACTACAGTCAAAAGATTAACTTATTAAAGCAACAGCACTAGTGACAAAAGCAGGAAGAAAGTGGAATCCCAGAGAGGCAGTGCTGTCAACAAAGAGGGCACTGGATCACAGGGATGTGGTGGAGCAGGTGCAAAATGGGAGGGCATGACTTGGATCAGGTAATCCATGAAAACAATTCAGAAACACTACATCATCAGCAAATTGTTAAAGCTCTATTTGAGAACAAGAAGGGGAGGTATGGTGTGCAACTGCAGCCTCACAAGGAAAACAGGTGTGAGGTTGAAGAACATAGAGAAGCGAAGAATCACTTGCGGAGTTATGAATGTTGAATTCAAGTTGTATGTCCTCCCAACTCCAAAAAACCTTAGTCAGTGTATGGGTGAAGATCCAAGTGGTAAATTGTGTGCTGGAATTGAAACATTGAACACATTTTGTCAGCATGTAAGGATAGCTTGTTGCAAAATCACTACACATGGAGTCAGTTACTTACAGTGCACTTACCTTTTGCAAAATTTGTTTGAAAATGTATAAAAAAAAATAAAAATACAAAGATATAACACAAGTATTCAAAGCCTTAGCCATGCACCTGAATTGTGTTCAGGTGCATCTTGTATCTAAAAATGGGAGAACAATGGGATAAACTTCCCAAAAACAGGTGTGCCAAGCTTGTTGCCATCCATCCATCCATTTTCCTCCACTTATCTGGGGCCGGGTCACGGGGGCAGCAGTCTAAGCAGGGATGCCCAGACTTCCCTCTCCCCCAACACCTCAGCCAGCTCCCCAGGAGGGACCCCGAGGCGTTCCCAGGCCAGCCGAGAGACATAGTCCCTCCAGCGTGTCCTGGGTCTACCAAGCAGTCTCCTCCCGGTGGGACGTGCCTGGAACACCTCCCCGGGGAGACGCCCAGGGGGCATCCGAAACAGATGCCCGAGCCACCTCAACTGGTTCCTCTCAATGTAGAGGAGCAGCGGCTCTACTCCGAGCTCCTCCCAGGTAGCCGGGGATCTCACCTTATCTCTAAGGGAGCGCCCGGCCACCCTACGGAGGAAATTAATTTCGGCCGCTTGTATCCGCGATCTTGTCCTTTTGGTCATTACCCACAGTTCATGACCATAGGTGAGGGTGGGAACGTAGACTGACCAGTAAATCGAGAGCTTCGCCTTTCGGCTCAGCTCCTTCTTCACCACAAGAGACCGGTACACCGACCGCATGACTGCGGCGGCAGCACCGATCCACCTGTCAATCTCACGCTCCCTCTCACCCCCACTCGTGAACAAGACCCTACGATACTTGCACTCCTCCACTTGGGGCAGGACAGCTCCACCGATCTGGAGAGGGCAAACCACCCTTTTCCGGTCGAGAAACATGACCTCAGATTTGGAGGTGCTGATTCACATCACAGCCGCTTCACACTCAGCTACGAACCGCTCCAGTGCCTGCTGAAGGTCCTGGACTGAAGAAGCCATCAGGACAACATCATCCGCAAAAAGCATAGACGATATCCTGTGGTTCCCAAACTGGACCTGGGAAAATTCTAGAAATTCTGTCCATACAGATTATGAACAGAACCGGTGACAAAGGGCAGCCCTGCCGGAGTCCAACATGCACCAGGAACAGGCCCGATTTACTGCCGGCAATGCGAACCAGGCTCCTGCTCTGGTCGTACAAGGACCTGACAGCCCTTAACAGAGGGCCCCGGACCCCATATTCCCGGAGCACCCCCACAGAATACCCTGAGGGACACGGTCGAATGCCTTCTCCAAATCCACAAAACACATGTGGACTGGTTGGGCAAACTCCCATGAAGCCTCGAGCACCCTCCGGAGACAAAAACCGCATTGTTCCTCCTGGATCCGAGGTTCGACTAACGGCCGAATTCGTCTCTCCAGTACCCTGGCGTAGACTTTCCCGGGGAGGCTGAGAAGAGTGATCCCCCATAGTTGGAACACACTCTCCGGTCCCCCTTTTTAAACAGGGGAACCACCACCCCGGTTTGCCACTCCAGGGGCACTGTCCCTGTCCGCCACGCGATGCTGCAGAGGCGCATCAGCCAAGACAGCCCAAAAGCATCTAGAGACTTGAGTCATCTTCTTCAGCTTGACGGTATCCCTTACTTCCGTGTCAACCAACGGGTTCGGGGATTGCTGCCACAGCAGGCACCCGCGACCTTACTGTCACTGTCGTCGCCCACGTGGGCGTTGAAGTCCCCCAGCAGAACAACAGCGTCCCCAGTTGGGGCACTTTCCAGTACCCCCCCAAGGACCCTAAGAAGGTCTGGTACTCTGCACTGCCATTCAGCCCGCAGGCACAAACGACAGTCAGTGTCCTCTCTCCTACCCAAAGGCACAGAGAGGCGACCCTCTCGTTCACTGGGGTAAACTCCAACACGAGACGGCTGAGATGGTGGAGGGTCCAACCCTTCTCGAGGAGTTGGGTTCCAGAGCCCAAGCTGTGCGTGGAAGTGAGCCCGACTATCTCTAGCCGGTACCTCTCAACCTCCCGCACAAGCTCAGGCTCCTTCCCCCCCAGCAAGGTGACATTCCACGTCCCAACAGCTAGCCGCTGTGTCCCGGGATCGGGTCGCCAAGGACCCCACCCTCGACTGCCACCCAATCCACAAGGCACCCAACCCCAATGGTTTCCTCTGTGGGTGGTGGGCCTGCAGGAGGAATGGGCCACGTTGCCTCTTCGGGCCGGGCCCAGCCGGGCCCCATGGGCAAAGGCCCGGCCACCAGGCGCTCGCTCCTGAGCCCCAACCCCAGGCCTGGCTCCAGGGTGGGGCCCCGGTTGCGCCGTACCGGGCGACATTGTGGGGCCTTTTTTCTGGTGTTTCATTGGGGTTTCGAACTGCTCTTGGTCGGGCCCGTCACCTTGAACCTGTTTGCTGTGGGAGACCCTGACAGGGGGTTAAAATGAACCCCCGGGCAACATAGCTCCTCGGATCATTCTGGCACTCAAACCCCTCCACCACGGTAAGGTGGCAGTTCAAGGAGGGGCAGTTCAAGCTTATTGCATGATACTCAAAAAGACTTGAGGCTGTAATTGCTGCCAAATGTGCTTCAACAAAGTATTGAACATATGTGAATACTAATGTACGTTATATTTTTGCATTTCGTTTTTTTATAAATTTGCAAACTTTGTCATTGTGGGTTATTGTGTGTAGAATTTTGAGGGGAAAATTAATTGAATCCATTTTGAAAAAGGCTGTGGAAAAAGTGAAGTGCTGTGAATAATTCCTGGATGCACTGTAGGTGGTTAGCAGAAGCATTTGATAAAAAGCGCTTAGAAGTTAACAACACACCCATGGTTAGTGGAAGCAGATTAATTTGATTTGTGCGATTTGCTGAGGTTGAGGTAGCCTTTGAAAGGAAAAGGCTGAGATATGCAGATTTGGTGGTTGAAGTGAGAGAGTGTGGGTGGC
>CM067511.1:19243885-19248885 GCA_034509495.1 Acestrorhynchus altus | reverse complement strand
GTGTAGACAGGAAGTTGGTTCTCCAAACCACAAAAGTTAGGACAGCACTAAAGAAAGACAGCAGCTGGATCCGTCAAAGCACTGACCAACTGGATGACCCACCACCATGGTAACCACATGTAGCATCACATGATATGATGTAACAAAAAATACCATCATATAACTCAATTTAAACTCATGTAATGGCATCACATAATGACCACCACATATAACTGCTGCCTTCTGGTGGCTGGAATTTTCAGATTAATCTAATCTCTGTACTGTAACTGATACAATTCTTGTTATTCTCTGTGTCTTGTTCATTTGCATTTTCTTTTATTTAGTCTGCTAATCTCTCTCTTTCTCTATCTAGTAAGCCTCTAGTCTTAGTTAAGAAACTGAATCTCTCCCCTGTTAAATCCATCCCTGAGATGCCTGAGACACAAACTCACGAGGCCTGCCCTCCTCCCCTTCAAGCCATGCTCCTCAAGCAAGCCCTGGCTCTGTCACAAGCCCCAGTCCTCTCCAGAGCACACCCATTTCTCCAGGAGGCAAAGGGAATGTGGGCAGCTCTTATGTGCTCTCTGCACTGAGGAAGTTTACTTAAGTAACCCCAACTGTGTTTGGAGTTGCTGGGTTATGCAATTAGGAGTGTAATACAGATACATAATATGGACAAAAGTATTGGTAGACTTGCTCATTCATTATTTCTTTAGTGAACTTAAAATAGCTGAATGCATTAGAAGGAGTGTCCACATACATTGAATATATCTTGTAATGGGTGGAGGAATTCAGATAAGTATAATGCTTTTATGGAAATGAGACTGGTGAACATCCAAGTTCAGTGTTAGTTAGAAATGTTAGTTTAGCATTCTCCCATTGTAGCTTTAAAGGAAACTTCATCTGACAAACTGTCTTGGCTGATGGACTAAGTAACCAAATATGTGAGAATTTGATTATTTGTGAATATTTATTTACAGCATTTGTAACAAACACATACCATAAAGGCAATTTGTGCAAACACTGGTAGCCTCATGGTCCTTGGCAGCTGCTTATGTCACTTTATTAAGTAGGCGTGCTTTGATATACCTGCTTTGATATACAGGGGTTGAACAATGAAACTGAATCTGTGACTAAGACAGCAAGTCTTTGTGATGTATCAAGAGCCACAGTATCCAGGGTAATGTCAGCACCACCAAGAAGGACAAACCACATCCAACAGCATTAACTGTGGATGCAATAAGATGCTGTCTGAAAGGGATGTTTGGGTGCTAACCCGGGTTGTATCCAAAAAATGTCATTCCCAAGATGAATTGACACTGTATTGGCCGCAGAAGGAGGCCCTAGTACACCATACTAATAAATGACTGTGGTCTAAAACCAGGTTTCAGTTTCATTGTCCAACCCCTGTACTTGATATACATTGCCATTACTCTTAATAACTGACATGTGCATGTGCATGTGCGTAGCTAAATTCTATATTTATTACACTGGTACTCGACACTGAATATGTTTTTGCACATTTCAGATCTGAACCAATTACTGCTACAATTAACACACCTGCAGAGCCAAAGAAAGCACCTGTAAATCAACATGTAGTAGAGGCACCTGTAGCAGGTACAAATCAGAGAAGACATCCATCAAAGAAGCATTTGCCAGTAAACACCTGAAAGATAAAACATTGGCCACTGCAGTTAAAGAACTTGCAGTGGAAGCATCTGCAGGAAATAAAGTACTACAAACATTCCAGAAGAAGTCAAAACAACTGTGGAAAAAGCATCTGTTGTAGAACCACCAAAAGCAAAGGCACCTCTGGTAGAACCACCCCTGGTAAAGGCACCCACAGCAGACAAATCTGTGGCAAAGGCACCTGAAGTGAAAACAGCTCAACAGAAGGCCAGTGGCAAAGACATCTGCAACGAAAAACCTGCAGCAGAAGCACCTGCTGCAAAAAGACATCTACGCACAAACAAATGTTCAAAACCTTTTGCAGAAACACCTATGGCAAATGCACCTTCAAAAAAACACCTGTGAGCAGGGCATCTGAAGTGAAAACACCTGTGGTAAGAGAACCTGCAGCAGAAACACCTGCTGCAAAGACATCTGCAGCACAAACAAAAGTTCCAAAGGCACCTGCAGCAGAAACACCTATGGCAAATGCACCTTCAAAAGAAACACCTGTGACAGAGGCATCTGAAGTGAAAACACCTGTGGTAAGGGAACCTGCAGCAGAAACACCTGCTGCAAAGACATCTGCAGCACAAACAAAAAAATTCAAGGCACCTGCAGCAGAAGCACTATGGCAAATGCGCAGCTAAAAGAAACACCTGTGACAGAGGCATCTGGTGAAAAAACACCTGTGTGCGGGAACCTACCTTGTAACAGCTGTGACAAAGTCATCTGTAGTAGAAATACATGTGCCAAATGCATCTGTCTGTAGAAACACTTCTTAAAAAGGCATCTTCAGAAGAAAAACCTGTGGCAAAGTTCCTGTTGTTGAAACAATGATACCTGAATTGAAAACGTCTGTAGCAGAAATACCTGTAGCAAAGGCACCTACAGTTGAAACACCTGTGGCAAATACAGCTGAAGTGAAAATATCTGCACCAAAAATACCTGTATTGAAGGCACCTGAGGTGAAAATACCTGTACCAGAAATACCTGCAGTGAAGACAGCTGAAGTGAAAACACCTGCAGCAGAAATACCAGCAGCGAAGGCACCTGAAGTGAAAATACCTGCAGCGAAGACAGCTGAAGTGAAAACACCTGCACCAGAAATACCTGCAGTGAAGAAAGCTGAAGTGAAAACACCTGCAACAGAAATACCTGCAGTGAAGAAAGCTGAAGTGAAAACACCTGTAACAGAAATACCTGTATTGAAGGCACCTGAGGTGAAAACACCTGCACCAGAAATACCTGCAGTGAAGGCACCTGAGGTGAAAACACCTGCCAGAAATACCTGCGAAGACAGCTGGAAGTGAAAATACCTGCACCAGAAATACCTGCAGTGAAGACAGCTGAAGTTAAAATACCTGCACCAGAAATACCTGCAGTGAAGACAGCTGAAGTTAAAATACCTGCACCAGAAATACCTGCACCGAAGGCACCTAAAGTGAAAACACCTGCAGCGAAGACAGCTGAAGTGAAAACATTTGCACAGGAAATACCTGCAGTGAAGGCACCTGAGGTAAAAATACCTGTACCAGAAATACCTTCAGTGAAGACAGCTGAAGTGAAAATACCTGCAACAGAAATACCTGCAGTAAAAGCACCTGTAACAGAACCTGTTGTAAAAACACCTGAAGTGAAAACAACTGCAACAGAAATATTTGCAACAAAGGCACCTGTGGTAAAATCAGCTGCAGCAGAAACACCTGTGACAAAGGCACCTGAAGTGAAAACACCTGTTTTGGAAATACCAGCCAAATCGCCTGAAATAAAATCACCTGCTGTACAAGTACCAGCAGCAATGTCACCTATGGTAGAAACCCCAACCAAGTCACCTGAAATAAAAGCACCTACTGTAGCAACACCAACCAAATCAACTGAAGTAAAAGCATCTGTTGTAGAAATACCATCAGCAAAGTTACCTGTTGTAGAAATATCACCCAAGGCACCTGAAGTAAAAACACCTGCAGTAGGAACAACCGTGACAAAGGTATCTGAAGTACAAACTCCTGTTACAGAAGCACCAGCCAAGGCACCTGAAGTAAACATAGTAGAAACACCTGTGGCAAGAAGTCTCTGTAGAAACACCTAATGCACCTAAAGGTCCTGCTGTTAAAGAATCTATAGTGGAAACACCTGTAACAAAGACACCTGTAGCAGACACACTCGCTGTTACCAAGAATAAACCTGCAGTAGAAGCATCTCCACAGGTGAGCCCAACTGCATTCCAGCCTGCAGCTTCAGAGACAGAGTGAGAAATTCAGCCAGATTTTGAACATGCAGCTGCTGCTGCAGAAAATCCAGCAGGGGGCTCCAGCAAACCGCAAAGCATGTGAGTCTGCCACGTTTTATTCAGTATCCACTGTGAATTTTTTGTGTCTACTATGAGTTATTCAGTGTTCGCTATGAATTGTGCAGTATCTATTATGAATTATTCAGCATCCACTATGAATTGTGCAGTATCTCTTAAATAATTCAGTATCCATAATGGATTGTGCAATATCTATTAGCATTTATTCAGTATCCACTATGAGTTGTGCAGTATCTATCATGAAATATTCAGTATCAACAAAGACTTACTTAGTATTGACTGTCAATTACTCAGTATAGACTATGACTCATTCAGTATTAACTTTGAAATATTCAGTATCTCCTATGAATTATACAATATCAAAGGGTTGATATCCCGCCTCTCTCTCTCTCTCTCTCTCTCTCTCTCTCTCTCTCTCTCTCTCTCTGCAGTGCTCTAGGTAAGGTGTTGTGCTCATTCTGTAACAAGCCCGTAGACGGTAATGTGAAAATCTCTCTGAACATCCCTCCAATCTGCTGCCACTCAGAGTGCTTTAAGGTACCATCTATAATGAATACATTTCTATCCCTCTGTTTTCTTTGTGCTTTTGATGGTTCAGACCTCAGTTTGCTAATCAGCTAGCTTTACAGAGCTGGCTCTGACTTTTAAATCAAATGCATACGATACAGCTCAGTGGTACAGTTTAGATAAGGGAGTTTACTGTGCCTTCTAACTGACCACTTTTCCCCCAACTGGGATACCATAACAAGCATTTTATGAAAATCAAACCCACAGCAAGTTATGATATGGTACAAACCACAAATTATATCATAGCAACCATTTAGTAACACCATACACTCGTTAAAAAGTGCTGTTCATTAATCGGCCTTGTACCAATAGTGGAGCTATATATGTTTGGTGTCAAACTGAACCCTTTGTAAAAAGGTTTACTAGAGGTTTTCCTTGTACATCAGGGATGGGGAACTCTGGTCCTGGATGGCTGGATCCACATAAAGTACACTTGACTCAGCTCAACAGTCTTTTGTTGCCAGGTTTAGTCAGT